>CM038681.1:566433421-567016171 GCA_021605205.1 Aegilops longissima | reverse complement strand
TCATCATCTTGTGCCTTTGATCTCCATCTCCAAAGCACCGCCATGATCACCATCGCCACCGCTTGACACCTTGATCTCCATTGAAGCATCGTTGTCGCCTCGCCAACTATTGCTTTATGACTATCGCTACCGCTTAGTGATAAAGTAAAACAATTACATGGCGATTGCATTTCATACAATAAAGCGACAACCATATGGCTCCTGCAAGTTGCCGATAACTGTTACAAAACATGATCATCTCATAAAACAATTTATATATCATCACGTCTTAACCATATCACATCACAGTGTAACATCCCAAAAAATTTCAATATGGAATGTTATACATAGATCATTCATGCATATCAAATTTTATTGCATATTTGTTTTGCGATCCTCAAAATTCTAAGCAACTCAAGGACCCTCGGAGAGAGTTGGGGATTTCACTGTTTTCGTATTTGAAATTTTTACCAAATATCGAAACGAGGAGCATTTCTTTTATTATTTTTCCCTCCGAAAATATTTCATATTAAAATATATGAGAGGAGATAATATGACTTCTCCAAAATAAATGAAATATTGGAGGAAAAATACTAAAATTAAATGTTTGATTTTATTCAGATTTTATTGCTATTTTATTTGCATAGGAAAAATTCGCATTTCTCAAAATTGCATTATAGGCCCAAATAAATGCTCACCTTGTCCGTCTTATTTTTAGAGGACAAGGAAAATTTATTTCGGAATTTTTGAAGTCCGTTTAGTATTTCTTTTCTTTCTTTTTCTGCCCATCGGAATATTTTAGAAAAAGGAAACCGACTCGGTCGTGCCTGACAGGGACTCACCTGGGGGCTTTATAAGCCAGCGCCGCCCACCTCATGATCTCACGCCGACAGCCCACCCGCGCCCCAAACCCTAGCCACCGCTGCCGCGCCGGTGCTCGCCGGAGCCGGAGCTGCCGTGCCGCGCCGGATCCCATCGCCGTTGACCGGTCGGTTTTCTTTGGATAACCTCGGTTTTTTATTTTTCTTAGGTTTATTTTCGTTAGATCGGTTTTCCCAGCGGTTTATTTATTTTGTGGACGTTCGTTTAAACGAACGCCGTTCACCTGTTAGTCATAGACAGCGAACGTTCGTTCGTTAGCCTGTTCGTCAGTTTTTCTTTTTCTCTGGATTTTCGCGATTATTTTCGATCGCGATTTCTGATTCGATTTTCGTTTTAGTCTATCTTTTCGCTCGTTTATCGGAATCAGGCGATTCAAGCACCTAGATCTTTGTCTCGAAGCCTTATTTCTGTTTAACCAAATTGAACAAGATTTTGATACTGTAAAATTTGAATTTAGTCCAGATTAGTAAACGGATCTTGTTTCTTTCGCCGTTTGAGTTTCGTTGCTCCATTTGATTTGATTCTTTTTGCAAACCGGAGTTCTTAAGTTGAAATTTCTTGTTAGATCTTCTTTTTTGAGTTTTACCCTTGCATATTTTCTTGATTGCTTATGTATGCTGTTGTTTGTTTGCGATAGAATTCCCGGAGTGCGTAGCATGCTACTACGAGTCACTAGGTTTCGCGGATCGTCAGCAAGGCAAGTAACACATTGATCATACCCCTTTAGTTCCCATTTTTATGCATTAGATACAACCATCACACATTGCATGAATATGATATCTTAATTTGTGGGTTTGGGAAGTAGATGTTGAGGTAGAACCTATTACCTGTTTTCATATCAAACCCTTGGGAGTTACTTCTACGTTATGCTTATATTGCTATGCTATGCTTGTAGACGTGGATTGGGTTTGAGTGTATCCATGACAGATGTGAGTTGTTAATTAATGGTTCAACTTAAGGTGGCAACTTTAATACATATCTAGGTGGATTGCTTGTTTGGGCACCTGGGGCATCCAATGTTGTCCTAGGAGATCCCGGGGTATCCGTGTGATCATCCTACGGTTCGCCACCCAAGCTCAATGGGATCGTGAGATTATTCATGCTAGAAACTTCCGTGTGCAGCCACAAGCCATTATGGGCTCTTGCATAGTTGAGTATGTTGTGTGACCTCTTTCAGTGGTGGGCTAGCAGATGTAGAGGGAAAGTAGGTGTAACTGTCCACCCAGAGTAAAGAGTTAATGCTTCTGAAAGACTGTGTCTCAGTCATCCGTTTCTCAAACACCATGTAGTGCGAGAAAACAAACGGAGGAGATCGAGTCTTGTGGTGAAAAGTGCGCAAACCTCTGCAGAATGTACAGTCTAATCATGGTTAGCCGTGTCCCCGGTTATGGACAACTTGAGTATCTAGTACTTGGATTTTCCTATTGTATCTCATAAATCTAATTTAATTTGTTGGGTTAATTATTAACTTTAATTGGGATTGAGATGGGGGTGCCATTCTCAATAATGTTTCAACTACCATGATAGTTAAATAAAATTTATTCTTTTGTTGTAGGGAAAAATTGGCTTTTCGCAAAATCATATAACCATAGAGCCTCCACCAGCCATATATGCATATAGTGATAGCATTATCTGTTCATTGCTCTACTGTGTTATATTGCCAGCATATTTCATGTGCTGACCCGTTTTCGGGCTGCAACGTATTATGTCACAGACTTTTCAGACGACGAGTAAAGGTGCGATAGGTCGTTGTCATGCACTAAGCTATGCCGGAGTTGATGGACTCACTTTATCTTCCAAGTCTTCCGCTGTTATCGTATTAGATGGCCTTAAGCCATACTTATTGTAAAAGTTCTCTTTTGAGACATTCGATGTAATAAGTGTGTGATTGCTACTCTGTTATAAATCCTTCGAGTAATCGTGTGTGTCAAAGATTACCGATCCGTGGATGACATCCGCACGTAGACTTGACCGTTTGAGGTCGGGTCGCTACATACAGCAAGCCCTGCAAAAACAAGTTAGACGTCTTCTACTTTGTAGTTGCAAGTTTTACGTTGCTGCTACGGGCTTCTAGCAAGAACCGTTCTTACCTACGCATCAAAACCACAACGATTTATCATCAACTGTGCTGTTATAACCTTCAACAAGGACCGGGCGGAGTCACACTCGATTCAACTAAAGTTGGAGAAACAGACACCCACTAGCCACCCGTGTGCGAAGCATCATGGTAGAACCAGTCTTATGAACGCGGTCATGTAATGTCGGTCTGGGCCGCTTCATCCAACTATACCGCCGAATCTGTGTACGACATGCTGATAAGCAGTATGACTATTATCGCCCACAACTCTTTGTGTTCTACTCGTGCATATAACATCTACGCATAGACCTGGCTCGGATGCCACTATTGGGGAACGTAGTATTTCAAAAAATTTGCCTACGATCACGCAAGATCTATCTAGGAGAAGTATAGCAACGAGCGGGGAGAGTGTGTCCACGTACCCTCGTAGACCGAAAGCGGAAGCATTTAGTAACGCGGTTGATGTAGTCGAACGTCTTCGCGATCCAACCGATCAAGTACCAAACGCACGGCACCTCCATGATCTGCACACGTTCAGCTCGGTGACGTCACTCGAACTCTTGATCCTGCTGAGCCCGAGGGAGAGTTCCGTCAGCACGACGGCATGGTGACGATGATGACGAAGTTACCCGCGCAGGGCTTCCCCTAAGCACTACGACAATATGACCGAGGTGTAAAATTGTGGAGGGGGCACCGCACACGGCTAAAGATCAACTTGTGTGTCCATGGGGTGCCCCCTCTCCCGTATATAAAGGAGGGGAGGAGGAAGTCGGCCGGCCCAAGGGGGCGCGCCCAAGGAGGGGAGTCCTACTAGGAAGGAGAGGGAGAGAGGGAGAAGGAAAGGGGCGCCCCCTTCCTTGTCCAATTCGGACTGCAAGGGGGCGGTCTACCCTGGCTGCTCTCCTCTCTCTCTAATTAGGCCCATGGTGGCCCATTAGTTCCCCCGGGGGGTTCCGGTAACCCCTCCGGCACTCCGGTTTTACCCGAAACCATCCGGAACACTTCCGGTGTCCGAATAACATGGTCCAATATATCAATCTTTATGTCTCGACCATTTCGAGACTCCTCGTCATGTACGTGATCTCATTCAGGAATCTGAACAACCTTCGGTACATCAAATCACATAACTCATAATACAAATCATCATCGAACGTTAAGCGTGCGGACCCTACGTATGGGTTCGAGAACTATGTAGTATGACCGAGACACATCTCCGGTCAATAACCAATTGCAGAACCTGGATGCTCATATTGGCTCCTACATGTTCTACGAAGATCTTTATCGGTCAAACCACATAACAACATACATTGTTCCCTGTGTCATCGGTATGTTACTTGCCCGAGATTCGATCGTAGGTATCATCATACCTAGTTCAATCTCGTTACCAGCAAGTCACTTTACTCATTCCGTAATGCATCATCCCGTAACTAACTCATTAGTCACATTGCTTGCAAGGCCTATAGTGACGTGCATTACCGAGAGGGCCCAGAGATACCTCTCCGACAATCGGAGTGACAAATCCTAATCTCGATCTATGCCAACTCAACAAACACCATCGGAGACACCATTAGAACATCTTTATAATCGCCCAGTTACGTTGTGACGTTTGATAGCACATGATAACCCACAAGTATAGGGGATCAATTGTAGCCTCTTTCGATAAGTAAGAGTGTCGAACCCAACGCGGAGCTAAATGTAGAACAAATATTCCCTCAAGTTTTATCGACCACCGATACAACTCTACACACGCTTGACGTTCGCTTTACCTAGAACAAGTATAAAACTAGAAGGACTTTGTAGGTGTTGTTGGATAGGTTTTCAAGATAATAAAGAGCATGTAAATAAAAACTAGGGGCTGTTTAGATAAAGAAGCAATAGAGTTAGTATAGAAAGTGTGGAAAAGTGGTGGTAGGAGTTGCGAAATTGTCCCTAAGCAATTGAGTACTTTACTAGACCGATAGCAAGTTTTGTGTGGGAGAGGCCACTACTAGCATGCCATCCCTGACTTGCAATTCTATGCACTTATGATTGGAACTATTAGCAAGTATCCGCAACTACTAACGTTCATTAAGGTAAAAATTGACTACTTTACTAGACCGATAGCAAGTTTTATGTGGGAGAGGCCACTACTAGCATGTCATCCCTGACTTGGAATTCTATGCACTTATGATTGGAACTATTAGCAAGTATCCGCAACTACTAACATTCATAAAGGTAAAACCCAACCATAGCATTAAGATATACTGGTCCCCCTTCAATCTCGTATGCATCAATTTCTATGCTAGGTTGAAGCTTCTGTCACTCTTGCCCTCCAATACATAGTTCTATCAACATACAACTAACCCTATGGTGTGATCCACACGCGCTCATATGATGGGCACCAAAGGACAGCAACATAACCACAAGCAAATTAAACCAATCATAGCAATTCACCAATTACCGATAGGACAACGAAAATCTACTCAAACATCATAGGATGGCAACACATCATTGGATAATAATATGAAGCATAAAGCACCATGTTCAAGTAGAGGGTACAGCGGGTTGCGGGAGAGTGGACCGGTGTAGATAGATGGGGGAAGGTGATGAAGATGTTGGTGAAGATGACGGAGGTGTTGGTGTAGATTGCGGTGACGATGATGGCCCCGGCGGCGTTCCCACGCCACAGGGAGACAGGGGGAGAGAGCCCCCCTTCTTCTTCTTCTTCTTCTTCCTTAACCTTCTCCCTAGATGGGAGAAGGGTCTCCCCTCTGGTCCTTGGCTTCCATGGCATGGCAGGAGCGAGAGCCCCTCCGAGGTTGGATCTGTCTCTCCGTATCTCTCTGTTTCTGTGTTCCCTGATTCTTCCCTTCCGCTGTTTCTTATATTCCCGGAGATCTGTAACTCCGATTGGGCTGAAAGTTTGACACTATTTTCATCCGGTGTCGGGGGAGAACTGATCGTGCCCCCACGAGCACCTATGGGACCTGGATCCCTTGTGGTTCGGAGGGGGGGCGGAGATTGCGCAAAGAGCGGATTGAGGCGATGCACATGAGCGGATTTACCCAGCTTCGGAGCTCTCCGGAGAGATAATACCCCTACTGCTGCTTTTGTGGATTATCTTGTGTTCTTGCTAGGGAGCAATGGGAGCTACAAGACCTAGCCCGAGTGTGATTTTGTATGAATGTGATGAACTAAGCTGGAGCTAGACCGAAACCAGCCGAACCCTTTCTACGTTGCCCTTGGGCCTCCTTTTATAGGCACAAGGGGTTACCACATGTGGCAAGTAGACAAGGTTACAATGGTAAAAACATAGGTTGGTACACCGCTTTGTACAGTGTACAATAATCTATACCTAACTCTGACGGCAAGGGACAAGGGTCATCAATGCCCGTCTCGATCGCCCGAACAAAGGTAACAGGACCGTTAAGTGCGCCTCCGTTCATGACGATGGTAGCTTGTCGCGCCGTCTGTCGCTACTCCCGCTGGCTGCACAGCCCGTCGACACTGCGTGCTTGGGAGAGCCCGTGGTGACACGTTGGCGGGTGAGCTGGAGCGGAGATGAAGAGAGTCGCCCGCCCGCAAGCGCCTTGCCATGGCGGGAACCTTGTCGCGCTTGGGGTTCAGCGCCGCCAGCCTTCCCGGCAAGCTCCTCTTGCCGGGCCTTGTTTTGGCGCTCGAGTGGCCTTCCGGCAAGCTCCTCTTGCGGGGTTTTGACTACTTTGTTCTTGAATGGCTCTAAAGGAGCCGCTGAGGACCTTGGCGGCCATCGGGCCGCCCGGCCGTGGGCGCGCTGCAACGTCTGCAGCGAGTTCGGGTACTAGGGTACCCTACTCTAGTACACCGACAGAGCCCCGGCCTGGGCCACACACGGCGCTAAGCTCTGTTGGGCCAGGCCCAAAAGCGAGGCAGGCATGCATGGTCTTGATTACACCGTTATTTGCCTTGGACCCACCACGTCTCCCACTTAACAGCACGCACCGGACGTGGCATCGTGGGGAGATCGTGGGGCTTTCTTTAATGGGAAAAATCGAACGCCTCCCCCTCCTCTTTATAAGCGGGGAACCGGGCAGGGGCGCCCACTTGCCCTTGCTGTCACATCGAAACCCCGTCGCTTTCCCTTTCCTTCTCGAGCCCAAAGAGAGAGCTCCCGCCTCCATTGCCACCGTGCCACCAACGTCGCCGGCTTCCTCCACCACGACTCCCTATGGCTCAAGGCCGATAAGGGAAAAGGCGTGAAATCTGCCGAGGCGTAGCGGCTCGCGGCGCTGTGGAAGGAGCGGGCCCTCTTCGATCCCCTGCTCAACAGGAAGGAGCTGCAGGAGCTGTATTACCTCTTCTGGTCGACGGTGACCCGGGCGCATCCGCGCACGAGGGTCATCTCCGCCGCCACATCTGCCAAAGTCTCCATTGGGTACCCCTTTTTCACGATTTTCTTACAGTGCGGGCTCGCCACTTTTCTAATTCTTCTGCGATGTCATGAACACATATGGCCTCCGCCTCCTTGACTTTACCCCCAACGCCATCCTTACCATGGCTGTTTCGCACATCTCTGCGAGAACTTTGTCGGGTCCACCCAAGCGTCGCACTCTTCCGCCACTACTTCTCACCCAGCGTAGAGAGAGGAGAGCCGCTTCGGAGGAATTGCATGGACCTCTAGGATCGGCAAGAAGGAAGCGATCTTGACGGAGAGTTGCACAGCAAGTGGGAGGAGTGGAGGCTGATCGGTGCTGGATCTTAGAGGAGGAGCCACAACCTTTTACTGCCCTGCACAAGACCCCCATAGTTCGCGGGAACGACTGGAGCAACTTGGCGCCGGAGGACGACAAGTTGAGGATTGCCACGACTAGGATTTTGCGTCTCCGGCAAGCAGGGCTTACCGTAGGAGCAGTTGGCGCGGACTTCCTTCGCCGCTGCATTGCGCCCTTGCAGGAGAAAGGGAGGCCTGCTTGGCAATTCCAGAACGCGGCGGATATCATGAGGCTGCGCCCCGGTCTGAATTGGAATTTCACTACCCTGGAGCTTGACGGCATGCTGCGGGAGCTGTTCAAGCCTGAAGCGGATAACCCCGGATGGTGCATGTTGCCGAGGGGAGTTGTGCCCTTGTGCAACAACTCGTCGCTTGATAGCATCCGCGCAATAATGCCGTTGTGCGATTCCCACGGGATCGTTCCAACTTGGCAGGAGCCCGCCGATGTCATAGTGCAGCAGTTCTTCGACAACTTGGTTGAAGTGCCGATCCGCGCCGACGAGAAGAGGCGGCTCACCCGCGACACCATCTTTCGGGAGATGGCGCGCGCCGCCACAAGGTTGGAGGAGGCTGCAGAGGCTGCTGCCGCCGGCGCGTTTGGGTTTACCGTCGAGGAGGCGGAGAGGGCCGAGGCGGCAAGCCTTGCCGACCAAGAAGAGTTCGTCGGTGAGGAGGAGCAGACCGAGCCCGACGACGACCCAAGTGAGCCTGCCGGGGGCGCCTCTCCTCCGCCGTCAAGTAGCTTGCCGCAGGGGGAGCTCGCTGCCCCGCCAAGGAGACGTCTCCGGAAGACCGGAGAAGTGTCGGGGGAGCATCCAGTCCAACAGCCGCCTCGCCGCCCGACGCGCTCCACCGTGGCAAGTACTGTTGCCGCGGGAGCGCCTTATTCCGCCACGGCGACGGGTGCAGGGCCTTCTGGAGTCGCGGCCCCTGCACCCGCCAAGCGCCAGAGGGAGTCTTCTCCCCCAATCCGTCGCGCTGGAGCAGAGTTTGATCTCTCCGCCCTCAGCTCCGAGGAAGAAGAGGAAGAGTAAGATCTTGCCACTGCTATTTGTAATCTTCCAATTCACTGTTTTATCTTATATCTGACTGGTTCCACTCTGAACTTTCTTCTTGTATGCCACCGAGGGCGCCAAGAGGGCCAAGACGCCGTGGTTGTCGTCTCAGATGATTCCCAGCAGCAGGGGGGCACGTCTGGGACTCCTTGCCGGATCCGCAACCCTTCAACAGAGCAGCCCCAAAGACAGGCCCCCAGTAAAGTATCCGGTATGCTTCACGTGGTTAGGCGCGCTTGGGTGCTTTTCTGTTACTGATATCTGGTTTGTTGGATTTTTGTAGGAGCAGAGCAGCCACATCATGGAGCACCGGAGGCTACCCCTAAAGTCCAGCCTCATCAGGAGGCCCCGGAGGTCACTCCCGAAATTCTGCTTGCTTCAACTACGCCACCAAGGGAGAATTCTCCGCCAAGGGAGCGCTCTCCGGCAAGGGAGGCTTCTCCGACAAGGGGAGCCTCTCCGACAAGGGCTGGCGCCGACGACCCTCTGGTGGCGGAGACCGCGGCCACAGACCCCTCTGCAGGTAATCTTCTTGTCTTGATAGTTTCCCTTGGGTTCTGTTCTTCCGTTTCTCTCTTTTTAATATCTGTTTGATTTGTGCTTCCTCCTTCTGACCATCAGCTCCATCTGCCGGAGACCCGATGGAAACCGAGGCTGCCGGCGAGGAAGACGCTGGCGGCGACAATGTCGACGCCGCCAACATGGAGGAGGAGGAAGCTGGCGCTGACAGGCCCGCCGGCGAGGAGGCTGCCGAGGCCGCTGGCGCAGAGGCTGGGGAGGAATCCGGCGATCGCACTGACGGCCCGGAGGCTGCAGGAGCGCCAGGCGCTGCGCCGACCGCCGATCCCCCCGCCACCGATGCCGCACCAGACTCCGAGGAGCCCCAGCCCGGCGCCTACCTGAAAACCGGCGAGGGTGTCTTCATCAAGCTCCAGGGCACCAGCCGAAGGGGACACCTTCGATGCGGAGCTACTTGCCTCCGCCGGGCTGTCGCTGGTTGATGCCCCGAGCAGCGAAGTGGTGAACCCGAGGAGGAGCAGCTGCTAAGGAGGTTGTTGCCGCTCTACCGCGCCTCGACAAGCCAAACTGAGTCTGTGGAGGCGCTTGTCGCGAGGGCGGAGCTGACTTGGAGAACGTCGCGGAAGAGCTCCGACGCCAACAAAGAGACTCTCCGGACATAGCAGAGGCTCGGGAGCAGCTTGTCGAGGAGCGCACGGCCTTCATCTTGGAGAAGGGCGAGGTTGAGGAGCAGCAGAGGCTTGCCGTGAGAAACTCTCCGCCGAGAAGGTGAGTGGCGCGGCGGAAGATCAACCTCGACAGCTTTGAGGAAGATCTCGCCTGCAAAGCAAACGATTAGCGGGCCAATCCAGAGGCAAAGATGCTGCCGCTGCTGCCGAGGCTGCCAAAAGGGAATTGGAGACGAGGGTGGCTCAGCTGGAGTCCACCCTCCAGAAGAGTGCCGAGGAGGTCGCCGGGTTGAAGCGCGAGCGTGAGAAGGACGCTTACACCCTCGGCGAGCTGCAGGGTCGCTTTGCTGAAAAGATCAAGGAAATCGATGCCGCCAAGGACGTCAAGGCGGATCTGGAACTGAAATTGACCACCTTGACGGAGACGTTGAACGGCGCCAGGGAGCGGTAAACGGGCCTGCTGGAGAAAATCAAGGCCACCGAGGAGTTGTTTGTCGAATGTCAGACCGCCCAGAATAATCTTCGACAACATAATGCATTGGACAGAAGGTCTTGTGGACACCGCCGCCGGCATCCATAATGAGCTGATAGAGTTGGGGATGACAGATCTTGGATATTCCACCGACGAGAACCTCCAACCTAGCGTCAAGCTCAGCCTATTCTTCAAAGGCGTGTTGGCGGGTATCCGGCGGCTCTGGGATGAGGTTCCGAAGCAACTGGCGGAGGAATCACGCCAAGTCTGTGCCGAGGCTCTCCAGAAGGTGTTGACGAAGGTGGCCTTCCGCAACCCAGGCGTCGACTTCTCCAAGGCCCTCAAGTCCCTGCCTCCATCCGCCGATGTTGAAGCGCTCACGACCCTTGTCGCACCCATTGTGGACAGGGTGAGCGGAGTTAAGAGGCTCGAGGGCGACCGCGTGGACTAGGCCGCCAATTCTATCTTTCTCTTGTCGCTGTAGATCATGTTTAGGCGAAAAATCTATTAGATCTGCGACAAGTTATTATGTAATATACACTATCTTAGGCAATCGAATGCACTGTTATTTCCTTTGCTCGATTTCTTCCCTTGTATGTTTTTACCCTACGCTTTCAGGGAAACTTGCCGGTGCAGGCACCCTTGCCGCGAGCGCCGAAAAGTGAACTTCAGCAGCTTCTTTGCGCGGGTCGCTACCGACAAGCAACCTCGTCATGACTAACCGCAGCTCACTTAAGTTGTTGAGCGGACTCGAAACAAAGTAAGGGCGCGACCAGTCACGATTTGGTTCCTCCGCGCACAGGTTTTCCATACAAAGTACTATCGTTCGAGGAAGATAACTTAAAAATTTAAAACTGGTTGTTTAAACTTAGCACTTAGCTTTTCTGTTGTCCATTTTCCGGCAAGGCGACAGTTCCTCGAGCGGCGCTTGTCGGTCCACACCATTATTTCCTCCTCGTCGGGGGAGAACTGATCGTGCCCCCACGAGCACCTATGGGACCTGGATCCCTTGTGGTTCGGAGGGGGGGCGGAGATTGCGCAAAGAGTGGATCGAGGCGATGCACACGAGCGGTTTTACCCAGCTTCGGAGCTCTCCGGAGAGATAATACCCCTACTGCTGCTTTTGTGGATTATCTTGTGTTCTTGCTAGGGAGCAATGGGAGCTACAAGACCTAGCCCGAGTGTGATTTTGTATGAATGTGATGAACTAAGCTGGAGCTAGACCGAAACCAGCCGAACCCTTTCTACGTTGCCCTTGGGCCTCCTTTTATAGGCACAAGGGGTTACCACATGTGGCAAGTAGACAAGGTTACAATGGTAAAAACATAGGTTGGTACACCGCTTTGTACAAAGTACAGTAATCTATACCTAACTCGACGGCAAGGGACAAGGGTCATCAATGCCCGCCTCGATCGCCTCAACAAAGGTAACATGGACCGTTAAGTGCGCCTCCGTTCGCCACGATGGTAGCTTGTCGGCGCCGTCGTCGCTACTCCCGCTGGCTGCACAGCCCGTCGACACGCTGCATTTGGGAGAGCCCCATGGTGACACGCTGGCGGGTGAGCTGGAGCGGAGATGAAGAGAGGTCGCCCGCCCGCAAGCGCCTTGCACAAGGGAACCTTGTCGCGCTTTGGGGTTCAGCGCCCGCCAAGCCTTCCCGCAAGCTCCTCTTGCCCGGGCCTTGTTTCCTTTGCGCCCTGAGTGGCCTTCCCGGCAAGCTCCTCTTGCCGGGGTTTTGACTACTTTGTTATTGAATGGCTCTAAAGGAGCCGCTGAGGACCTTGGCGGCCATCAGGCCGGCCCGGCCGTGGGGCGCTGCAACTATCCGTGCACGAGTTCGGGGTACTAGGGTACCCCTACTCTAGTACACCGACATCCGGATATTGGCTTTCTTGTGGCGAAAGAAGGGCACCAACCGCCTTACGGAGTGGCCACGAGGGCCAAAGGCGCTCCTGACCCCCTGGGGCGCGCCCCTCACCCTCATGGGCCCCTCGGGCATCGTCTCACATTGATTCGACTTCCCAAAATTCACATATATTCCAAAAAAATCTCCGTCAGTTTTTATCCCGTTTGGACTCCGTTTTATATGGATTTTCTGTGAAACAAAAAACATGCAATAAACAGGAACTGACACTGGGCACTGGAACAATATGTTAGTCCCAAAAACAGTGTAAAAAGTTGCCAAAAGTATGTAAAAGTTGTAGAATGTTGGCATGGAACGATAAAAAATGATAGATACAACGTAGACGTATCAGCATCCCCAAGCTTAATTCCTGCTCGTCCTCGAGTAGGTAAATGATAAAAAAGATAATTTTTAATGTGGAATGCTACCTAGCATAATCTTGATCATGTAATCTAATCATGGCATGAATATTAAGACACGAGTGATTCAAAGCAATAGTCTATCATTTGACATTAAGACAATAATACTTCAAGCGTACTAACCAAGCAATTACGTCTTCTCAAAATAACATAGCCAAAGAAAGCTCATCCCTACAAAATCATATAGTTTGGCCATGCTTCATTTTCGTCACACAAAATGCTCTCATCATGCACAACACCGATGACAAGCCAAGCAATTGTTTCATACTTTACTATTATCAAACTTTTTCAACCTTCACACAATACATGAGCGTGAGCCATGGACATAGCACTATATGTGGAATAGAATATGATGGTGGAGGTTGTGTGGAGAAGACAAACAGGAAGAAAGTCTCACATCGACGCGGCTAATCAATGGGCTATGGAGATGCCCATCAATTGATGTCATGCGAGGAGTAGGGATTGCCATCCAAAGGATGCACTAAGAGCAATAAGTGTATGAAAGCTCAAACTGAAAACTAAGTGGGTGTGCATCCAACTTGCTTGCTCATGAAGACCTAGGGCATTTGAGGAAGCCCATCGTTGGAATATACAAGCCAAGTTCTATAATGAAAATTCCCACTAGTATATGAAAGTGATAATTCAAGAGACTCTCTATATGAAGAACATGGTGCTACTCTGAAGCACAAGTGTGGTAAAAGGATAGTACCATTGTCCCTTCTCTCTTTTCTCTCATTTTTTTACTTTTTTATTTTTTTATTTTTCTCTCTCTTTTTTGGTAGGCTTCTTTGGCCTCTCTCTCTCTCTCTCTTTTTGGCTTCTTTGGCCTCTCTCTCCTTTTTTTGGGGCTTCTTTGGCCACTTTTATTTTGATAACCTCACATGGGACAATGTACTAATAATGATGATCATCACACTTTTATTTACTTACAACTCGATATCTAGAACAAAGATATGACTCTATATGAATGCGTCCGGCGTGTACCAGGATGTGTAATGATCTAGCATAGCAATGACATCAAAACACGGACAAGCCATGAAAACATCATGTTAGCTGTCTTACGATCATGCAAAGCAATATGACAATAAATGCTCAAGTCATGTATATGATGATGATGGAAGTTGCATGGCAATATATCTCGGAATGGCTATGGGAATGTCATGATAGGTAGGTATGGTGGCTGTTTTGAGGAAGATATAAGGAGGCTTATGTGTGATAGAGTGTATCGATCACGGGTTTGATGCACCGCTAAGTTTGCACCAACTCCCGAGGTGAGAAAGGGCAATGCACGGTACCGAAGAGGCTAGCAATGATGGAAGGGTTATAGTGCGTATAATCCATGGACTCAACATTAGTCATAAAGAACTCACATACTTATTGCAAAAATCTACAAGTCATCAAAACCAAGCACTACGCGCATGCTCCTAGGGGGATAGAATGGTAGGAAAACACCATCGCTCGTCCCCGACCACCACTCATAAGGAAGGCAATCAAAGAAACACCTCATGCTTCAAATTTGTTACACAACGGTTACCATACGTGCATGCTACGGGACTTGCAAACCTCAACACAAGTATTTACCAATTTCAAAATTACTCAACTAGCACGACTCTAATATCACCACCTTTATATCGCAAAACAATTGCAAGGAATCAAACATATCATATTCAGTGATCTACAAGTTTTATGTAGGATTTTATGACTAACCATGTGAAATACCAATTCCTGACATCTCTCTAAATAGATATAAGTGAAGCAAGAGAGTTTAATTCTTTATACAAAAGATATTCCCACGCCTTAACAAATATAAGTGAAGCAAAAGAGCATTCTACAAATGGTGGTTTTCTATGTGAAGAGAAACAGGCAATCCAAACTTCAAATGATATAAGTGAAGCACATGAAGCATTCTATAAAGCCATACTCAAAAGACATACGTGAAGTGCAAAGAGCATTCTATAAATCAACCATGGACTATCTCATACCAGCATGGTGCATCAAAGAAAAGTGAAAACTAAATGCAAAAGACTCTCCAAGATTTGCACATATCGCATGAACTAAACGAATCCGAGAACATACCGATACTTGTTGAAGAAAGATGGGATGCCTTCCGGGGCATCCCCAGGCTTAGACGCTTGAGTCTCCTTGAATATTTACTTGGGGAGCCTTGGGAATCCCCAATCTTGACCTCTTGCCTCTCCTCCTTATCCTCATATCGAGACATCCTCGATCTTCGAACACTTCATCCACACAAAACTCAACAGAAAGTTTGGTCAGATCCGTTGGTATGATAAAGCAAATCACTACTCTAACTACTGTTGCAACCCAATTCATATTTTTTTGCATTGTAGCTACTGTAATATAACTTTTCCATGGCTTAATCCACTGATAGAAACGATAGTTTCATCAAAGCAAGCAAACTATGCTTCAAAAACAGAATCTGTCTTAAACATGACAGTCTGTAGTAATCTGAACATTCACCATACCTATTGTACTCCAAAAATTCTGAAACTATTAGGAAAAATAAATAATTTATATAGAAAGACAGTGCAAAAAGTTTCATATCCGTTTGACTTTCTAGTAGAAAATGTAAAATCGCGCACTACAACCAAAGTTTCTGCCTTGCACCGCACAAACCAACAAGCAAAGTAAACATCCTAAAGGCAAATCTTGGCACATTATTTTTACTTTTTAAACTTTATAAAAGCACACAACAGAAATAAATGACTCTCTAAAACTTCCGGGTTGTCTCCCAGGCAGCGCTTTCTTTAAAGCCATTAAGCTAGGCATATAGTGCTCAAGTAATGGATCCACCTGGATCCCAAGGTATATCAAAGCCAATTTGAATTAGCAATGATTTGTAATTTAGTAGTGAGCACAAAGTAACATATATCATGCAACAAGGAAGTCTAACTCTCTTCCTATGCATCGGCATCTCATAGAAGAACTATTCATGCACACATAGTAAAGGCCAATGCTTAATATAAACAGTTTCTTGCAATTTTATCATATTGGAAACATGGAGAGGCGGAGATGTAGTTCCTCTCTCATAATAATTGCAAGTAGGAGCAGCAAGCACATGCACATTATATCTATCAAAATCATCATGTGCAACAGTAAAAGGCAACCCATCAATATAATCCTTAATAAGGGTAAACTTCTCCGATATAGTGTAGTCGGGAGAATTCAAAAAGATAATAGGACTATCATGCATGGGTGCAATAGCAACAATTTCATGTTTAACATAAGGAACTATAGCAAGTTCATCCCCATAAGCATAATTCATATTGGCATCTCGGCCACAAGCATAGCAAGCATCATCAAAAAGGGATATTTCAAAACAATCAACGGGATCATACAAATTATCGTAGCATTCATCCTTCGGTAAGCATGATGGGAAATTAAACAATGCATGAGTTGAAGAGTTACTCCCATTAGAAGGTGGGCACGGGTGATCAATCCGCTCTTCCTCCTTTTGTTCTTCGCTCTCCTCCTCATCTTTTTCATCCAATGAGCTCACAATGTCATTAATTTATTCTTCCATATGCTCCTGCAAAATATTAGCCTCTTCTTGGACAGTGGAGACTCTCTCAATACAATCATCAATATCGGAATTGTATTCATAATTATTATAGCAATATTTAAGGATAGCTAAATTTTCAGGTCTATAAACAGCATCATAAAGATTTTCACATTCTTTGAACAAAGATTCAATTTCATAAGCACCTATAAAAGCAACAAATTCTTCTATTTGTTCCACATCGTAGTAATCATATATACCATTAGCATAAGAAGCCAAGGTTTTATTATCATTATATTTGCATAAAAAGGGAAGGTGTGGAGCCTTCATCCTAGAGCAACAAGTATAATCATAACTCAAGCATACTTGCCGAGCATACCACTTCAACATATAAATTTGATCCCATAATAGTTTCCCTTTTTGAGTCCAGTGATAAACCCTAAAGTATTCACGTTGATCTAACATGTCTCCCATTACCAGATTGAATGGGGTTTTCTTAGGATTATCAAACTAGTACATAATATCTTTCACATAACGAGCATCGAGGGTTTTAGGAGGTTCCCTGTCTCCATGAGTAGCAAGTACGCATTATTTTTTTCGTATTTCGTGTTCCATATCCATAACTAAAGATAGAGAACAACTTAGAACATAAAATAAAAACTACTTAGTGATGAAGCAAACAAGCACACATGAGAATATTCACACCACGCTATAACTCCACGGCAACGGCGCCAGAAAAAGGTCTTGATAACCCACAAGTATAGGGGATCAATCGTCGCCTCTTTCGATAAGTAAGAGTGTCGAACCCAACGAGGAGCTAAAGGTAGAACAAATATTCCCTCAAGTTTTATCGACCACCGATACAACTCTGCGCACGCTTGACGTTCACTTTACCTAGAACACGTATAAAACTAGAAGGACTTTGTAGGTGTTGTTGGATAGGTTTGCAAGATGATAAAGAGCACGTAAATAAAAACTAGGGGCTGGTTTAGATAAAGAAGCAATAAAATTAGTGTAGCGAGTGTGGAAAAGTGGTGGTATGATTTGTGAAATTGTCCCTAAGCAATTGACTACTTTACTAGACCAATAGCAAGTTTTATGTGGGAGAGGCCACTGCTGGCATGTCATCCCTGACTTGGAATTCTATGCACTTATGATTGGAACTATTAGCAAGCATCCGCAACTACTAACGTTCATTAAGGTAAAACCCAACGATAGCATGAAGATATATTGGTCCCCTTTCGATCCCGTATGCATCAATTTCTATGCTAGGTTGAAGCTTTTGTCACTCTTGCCCTCCCATACATAGTCCTATCAACATACAACTAACCCTATGGTGTGATCCATGCACGCGCTCATATGATGGGATCCAAAGGACAGCAAATTAACCACAAGCAAATTAAACCAATCATAGCAATTCAGCAATTACCGATAGGACAACGAAAATCTACTCAGACATCATAGGATGGCAACACATCATTGGATAACAATATGAAGCATAAAGCACCATGTTCAAGTAGTGGGTACAGCGGATTGCGGGAGAGTGGACCGTTGTAGATAGATGGGGGAAGGTGATGAAGATGTTGGTGAAGATGACGGAGGTGTTGGTGTAGATTGCAATGACAATGATGGCCCCGGCGGTGTTCCCGCGTCACCGGGAGAGAGGGGGAGAGAGCCCCCCTTCTTCTTCTTTTTCCTTGACCTTCTCCCTAGATGGGAGAAGGGTTTCCCCTCTGGTCCTTGGCTTCCATGGCATGGGAGGGGCGAGAGCCCCTCCGAGATTGGATCTGTCTCTCCGTCTCTCTCTGTTTCTGCGTTCCCTGATTCTGCCCTTTCACCGTTTCTTATATTCTCGGAGGTCCGTAACTCCGATTGGGCTGAAATTTGGACACGATTTTTATCCGGATATTGGCTTTCTTGTGGCGAAAGAAGGGCACCAACCGCCTTACGGAGTGGGCACGAGGGCCCAGGCGCGCTGACCCCACTGGCGCGCCCCTCACCCTCGTGGCCCCTCGGCATCGCCTCGCTGATTCCACTTCCCAAAATTCACATATATTCCAAAAAATCTCCGTCAGTTTTATCCTGCTTGGACTCTATTTTATATGGATTTTCTGAAACAAAAACATGCAACAAACAGAACTGCATCGGGCACTTGGATCAATATGTTAGTCCCGAAAAATAGTATAAAAAGTTGCCAAAAGTATGTAAAAGTTGTAGAATATTGGCATGGAACAATCAAAAATTATAGATACGATGGAGATGTATCAGCACACTAAGTGTTCCTCCGGTATTCGGGAGTTGCATCATCTCATAGTCATAGGAACATGTATAAGTCATGAAGAAAGCGATAGCAATAAACTAAACGATCATAGTGCTAAGCTAACGGATGGGTCTTGTCCATCACATCATTCTCTAATGACGTGATCCCGTTTATCAAATGACAACACATCACTACTAGGGAAAACCTTATACACAGAACATTAGCAGTAGCGCGGGCTAAAAACACACGCTGGTGCTAATTAGCAGTAGCGCGGTGCTGTAAACGGCGCTACAGATACAATTATAGTAGTAGCGCGCCCGAGTACAAAAGCGCTACTACTAAAATTCCCACGGCTTAGCCAATAGGCTGCACATAGTAGTAGCGATCTTCGCCTAACAAGGCCATACCGCTATTTGCTTTGTAGCAGCGCGTTTACGCTGAGAGCCGCTACTGCTAAAGTAAATAAAATTAAATGGAAAGCAAATAGCAAAGTAAATGAAAATGAAAGAAATACAAAAAGGTGAAAGGAAAAAAAATAAAATGTAAAGAAAAATAAATGAAAAAGGGGAAAAGAGAATGGTATAGCAGTAGCGCTTATCCAGAACGCTAGAAGCTATGTTAGCAGCAGCGACTTCCGAACGCGCCATCACATTTCTCGACTAAACCGCCGATTCGCTTTTTCCCAACGGCCACTTCCCCAAAATCGCAACTCATCCGCTGTCGCCGCCGCCGTCGCCCGCCGGCTGCCGCGCGCTCTCCCGTCCTCTCCCGCCTCAACGCCGCCCCCGACCCCGGATTCGACGCCGCCCCCGACCCCGACCTCGACGCCGCCCTCCGCCGCGCGCCCGAGCCCCGACCCTGAGCTCGACGCCGCCTGCCCCTCCCTCGCCGCAGTCACCGTAAGGCTCTGCCTCTCCTCTCCCCTACCCTCCTCTCTCTCTATGCTAGGGCAATTTATATATGTGTTGATCTTGTGTTGATGTTCATATGAACCCCTAGGTGTTCATATGAACCCTAGATTTGTTTAGGGCAGTAGGCTTTTTTTAGCATTTAGGAAAAATGATTAGCAATTTTTTTAGGAAATTAGCTAGGGCAAATTTTTATGAAAATGCCTAAATAGTATTTTTCATTTGCATATTGTTGTTATATGATATATGCCATTGATGTTCATTTGCATATTCTATTATTGAAGTGGTTCGATTGTGCCCAAGTGGCTTTGTTGTTTCCAGGAAATGAAGCCGAGTGGCCTATGTTTCGCCGGAATGTTGATTCATTTCTGTTCCGACAAATTTTAGGTTCTCGATTTGTCCACTTTTTAGCAAAAGTCATACCGAAATTTTCTGTGAATTTCGGCATGACTTGTGCTACAAACTAGGACATATCGAGTGCCCGAGATTTGCCGCACCGGGAAGGAGTCAACATTCCTGCAAAGCATAGGCCTTTTTTTATGTCATTATTCATTTTATTCGGTATAGAATTAATTGACTAGATTTAATCGTAAGAACTAGTTGAATTAATAGAACTAGTTGAACATGTCACATTTGTTGCTATTTTTTTTAGTTAAAGCAATTTTTCGCGCATCGACGTCGATGATGCCTATCCCGCATCCTCGTCGTCGAGTTGGTCGAGGACACCTGCGTCACCAGATGGGCCATGTCCGGACTAGGCTCCGCCGGGTGGTATCAGGGCGCTACCTACCGGGGCGAGGTTGGTGAGGAGCCACTGTCGTTGACCGAACCTTCTTTGGTGGCGGTCGCAGGCTGGGCGATGGTCTAGAGGCTCGAGGACCCCATGGAGGTGGTGCGCCACCGTGTCGATGAGGAGGACGCGCGTCTGTCGCTACTTGTTTGCATTGGAGCATGTGTTCTCCAATACCGGCAGGTTCTCCGTGATCTCACCGAGCTGTGATCCCGTGATGGTTCCTTCTCTTTGGTGTCCACCGCCGCGCCGATACCGTCGTGCGCTAGGGCTTTAGTTGTATTAGTGATGTTATATGTATGATAGTATTCGGGATGTATTAGTGATAATATTCGACGATGTACGGACGCATGAGATGATTTACTTTTGCTTATTGAATGCATGCTAATTTGAATACTTATTTATTTTACGATTTGGTTTTGCTTATTGAATGCTCATGTCAATATGACTCCTATAAGATATTTTGAGTATCTTGGAGTTGTCTTCGATCGATTTTCAATTAATGTTTCAACTATGAACATAGGAAATGTCTGACAACAAAAAGGATTTCGGTATTTGCAAATACTACGAAGACGGGCGCGGCCTGTGCGATGGAATCTTCCTAGATGATGATAGGTGCTTCAGCATCAAGCTGGACGTGAACTTCGAAGTGGATACAGTAAGTCACAACGACAAGTCTTTTTTCGTAATTAAGCATGACATCTGCTTCAACTTATAATTTAATTTTTTTACTATTCTACTAGCGTATCCCCTGCCATGCAAGACTTTTTGTCTTGGATAAGATAGGTTTCAGTCGTACTATGGAGGTAAAGAAAGTTTACTTGAAGACCGAGCATGGTTATATTTTCCACGCAAAACTATACAACGCAGATGACTACACCTATTTTGGATGCAAAACTTGGCGAGCACTATGCAAGACTTATGCATTTGAGCCTGATATGGTTATCACCTTTGATATTCGTCCGGAAGATGATATTGAAGGTAATACCGACATCTGGGTCGATGTGCAGACGCGTCCATTCATACCATTATGTGAGTTTCTCAACCATATTTATGTCTTTGATATTGTTTATTCAAAAATAGTTGACAACTAATTTCTATTGTCAGCTTATTTAGGTTCAAGCAAACATATCCAGTGCTTGGTAGACAGGACCTACTACTGTCCCGGGGCTGAACTAAACTGCGAGGAGCTAAGTCATTATGTTTCATGGCTTGAGGATCTTGATACTGTCAAGACAAATTTTCTTCCTGCACTTAGAAATGTTAGTACTGAAAACGTACTTAGAAATGACGTCTCCTCCTTCTTGATCCAGCAAGGGGAAAGGAGAGGTTGAAGAAGATGGCTCCAAGCAGCAAAGACGACGGGCGTGGTGGTGGTGGAGTAGCAAGATTCGGCGAGGCTTCGCCAAGCTCGTGACGGAGGAGGAAGAGGTGTAGCAGGGGGAGGGAGGCGCCAGAACTTCAGGGTGCGGCTGCCCCCTCCCTTTATAAAGGCCCCAAGGGGGCGCCGGCCCTTGGAGATCCAATCTCCCAAGGGGGGCGGCGGCCAAGGGGGTGGAGTGCCCCCCAAGGCAAGTGGGGCGCCCCCCACCCTAGGGTTTCAAACCTAGGCGCAGGGGGTGGGCCAAGGGGGGTGCACCAGCCCACTATGGGCTGGTTCCCCTCCCTACTTCAGCCCATGGGGCCCTCCGGGATGGGTGGCCCCACCCGGTGGACCCCCGGGACCCTTCCGGTGGTCCCGGTACAATACCGGGTGACCCCGAAACTTTCCCAATGGCCGAAACAACACTTCCTATATATAATTCTTTACCTCGGGACCATTCCGGAACTCCTCGTGACGTCCGGGATCTCATATGAGACTCCGAACAACATTCGGTTTACTGCATACTCATATTCATACAACCCTTGCGTCACCGAACCTTAAGTGTGTAGACCCTACGGGTTCGGGAGACACGTGACATGACCGAGACGGCTCTCGGGCAATAACCAACAGCGGATCTGGATACCCATGTTGGCTCCCACATGCTCCTCAATGATCTCATCGGATGAACCACGATGTCGAGGATTCAAACAACCCGTATACAATTCCCTTTGTCAATCGGTATGTTACTTGCCCGAGATTCGATCGTCGGTATCCCAATACCTCGCTCAATCTCGCACGCAAGTCACTTTACTCGCATCAGAATGCATGATCCCGTGACCAGACACTTGGTCACTTTGAGCTCATTATGATGATGCACTACCGAGTGGGCCCAGTGATACCTCTCCGTAACACGGAGTGACAAATCCAGCCTCGATCCGTGTCAACCCAATGACACTTTCGGAGATACCGTAGTGTACCTTTATAGTCACCCGATTACGCCAGGACGCTTTGGTACACCCAAAGCACTCCTACGGTATCCGGGAGTTACACGATCTCATGGTCTAAGGAAGAGATACTTGACATTGGAAAAGCTCTAGCAAAACGAACTACACGATCTTGTGCTATGCTTAGGATTGGGTCTTGTCCACCACATCATCTCCTAATGATGTGATCCCGTTATCATTGACATCCAATGTCCATAGTCAGGAAACCATGATTATCTATTGATCAACGAGCTAGTCAACTAGAGGCTCACTAGGGACATATTGTGGTCTATGTATTCACACGTGTATTACGATTTCCGGATAATACAATTATAGCATGAATAAAAGACAATTATCATGAACAAGGAAATATAATAATAATCCTTATATTATTGCCTCTAGGGCATATTTCCAACAGTCTCCCACTTGCACTAGAGTCAATAATCTAGTTACATTGTGATGAATCGAACACCCATAGAGTTCGGTGTTGATCATGTTTTGCCCATGAAGAGGTTTAGTCAACGGATCTGCGACATTCAGATCCGTATGCACTTTGCAAATTTCTATGTCTCCATCTTGAACATTTTCACGGATGGAGTTGAAGCGACGCTTGATGTGCCTGGTCTTCTTGTGAAACCTGGGCTCCTTGGCAAGTGCAATAGCTCCAGTGTTGTCACAGAAGAGTTTGATCGCCCCCGACGCATTGGGTATGGCTCCTAGGTCGGTGATGAACTCCTTCATCCATATTGCTTCGTGCTGCCTCCGAGGCTGCCATGTACTCCGCTTCACTTGTAGATCCCGCCACGACGCTCTGCTTGCAGCTGCACCAACTTACTGCTCCACCATTCAACATATACACGTATCCGGTTTGTGACTTAGAGTCATCCAGATCTGTGTCAAAGCTAGCGTCGACGTAACCCTTTACGACGAGCTCTTCGTCACCTCCATAAACGAGAAACATGTCCTTTGTCCTTTTCGGTACTTCAGATATTCTTGACCGCTGTCCAGTGTTCCTTGCGGGATTACTTTGGTACCTTCCTACCAAACTTACGGCAAGGTTTACATCAGGTCAGTACACAACATGGCATACATAATAGAACCTATGGCCGAGGCATAGGGATGACGCCATCTCTTCTTTATCTTTTGCCGTGGTCGGGCATTGAGCCGAGCTCAATCTCACACCTTGTAGTACAGCAAGAACCCTTTCTTGGACTGATCCATTTTGAACTTCTTCAAAATCTTATCAAGGTATGTGCTTTATGAAGACCTATGAGGCGCCTTGATCTATCTCTATAGATCTTGATGCCTAATATATAAGCAGCTTCTCCAAGGTCCTTCATTGAAAAACTTTTATTCAAGTAGGCCTTAATGTTGTCCAAGAGTTCTATATCATTTCCCATCAAAAGTATGTCATCTACATATAATATGAGAAATGCTACAGAGCTCCCACTCACTTTCTTGTAAACGCAGGCTTCTCCATAAGTCTCAGATAAACCCAAACGCTTTGATCATCTCATCAAAGCGAATGTTCCAACTCCGAGATGCTTGCACCAGCCCATAAATGGATCGCTGGAGCTTGCATACTTTGTCAAGATTCTTAGGATCGACAAAACCTTCCGGCTGCATCATATACAGCTCTTCCTTAAGATAACCGTTAAGGAACGCTGTTTTGACGTCCATCTGCCATATCTCATAATCATAGTATGCGGCAATTGCTAACATGATTCGGACGGACTTAAGCTTCGCTACGGAGAGAAAGTCTCATCATAGTCAATCCCTTGAACTTGCCGATAACCCTTAGCGACAAGTCGAGCTTTATAGATGGTGATATTACCATCCGCGTCGTCTTCTTCTTAAAGATCCATTTATTTTCTATCGCCGCGATCATCGGGCAAGTCTGTCAAAGTCCATACTTTGTTTTCATACATGGATCCTATCTCGGATTGCATGGCTTCAAGCCATTTGTTGGAATTCGGGCCGCCATCGCTTCTTCATAGTTGGAAGGTTCACCGTTGTCTAACAACATGATTTCCGTGACAGGGTTGCCATACCACTCTGGTGTGGAACGTGTCCTTGTGGACCTCACGAAGTTCAAGAGCAACTTGATCCAAGTACCTTGATCATCATCATTAATTTCCTCTCCAAGAGGTGTACGCACCACGTGAACATTTTCCCGAGCTGCACTACTTTCCGGTTCAATAGGTAGTACTTCATCGAAGTTCTACTTTCCTCCCACTTACTCCTTTCGAGAGAAACTCTTTTCCGTAAAGGATCCGTTCTTAACAACAAAGATCTTTCCTTCGGATCTAAGGTAGAAGGTATACCCAATGGTTTCCTTAGGGTATCCTATGAAGACGCATTTTTCCGACTTGGGTTCGAGCTTTTCAGGTTGTAGTTTCTTGACATAAGCATCGCATCCCCAAACTTTTAGAAACGACAGCTTAGGTTTCTTCCCAAACCATATTCATACGGTGTCGTCTCAACGGATTTAGATGGTGCCCTATTTAAAGTGAATGTAGCTGTCTCTAGAGCGTATCCCCAAAATGATAGCGGTAAATCGGTAAGAGACATCATAGATCGCACCATATCCAATAGAGTGCGATTACGACGTTCGGACACACCGTTACGCTGAGGTGTTCCAGGCGGCGCGAGTTGTGAAACGATTCCACATTTCCGTAAGTGTGTACCAAATTCGTGACTTAAATATTCTCCTCCATGATCCGATCGTAAGAATTTTATCTTTCGGTCACGTTGATTCTCTACCTCATTCTGGAATTCCTTGAAGTTTTCAAAGGTCTCAGACTTGTGTTTCATCAAGTAGACATACCCATATCTACTCAAGTCATCAGTGAGAGTGAGAACATAATGATATCCTCCACGAGCCTCAACGCTCATTGGACCACACACATCAGTATGTATGATTTCCAATAAGTTGGTTGCTCGCTCCATTGTCCCGAGAATGGAGTCTTGGTCATTTTGCCCATGAGGCATGGTTCGCATGTGTCAAATGATTCATAATCGAGAGACTCTAAAAGTCCATCGAATGGAGCTTCTTCATGCGCTTGACACCAATGTGACCAAGGCGGCGAGTGCCACAAGTATGTGGGACTATCGTTATCAACTTTACATCTTTTGGTATTCACACTATGAATGTGTGTAATATTACGCTCGAGATTCATTAAGAATAAACCATTGACCATCGGAGCATGACCATAAAACATATCTCTCATATAAATAGAACAACCATTATTCTCGGATTTAAATGAGTAGCCATCTCGCATTAAACGAGATCCCGATACAATGTCCATGCTCAAACTTGGCACTAAATAACAATTATTGAGGTTTAAAACTAATCCCGTAGGTAAATGTAGAGGTAGCGTGTCGACGGCGATCACATCGACCTTGGAACCATTCCCGACGCCAAGATCGTCACCTCGCCCTTCGCCAATCTCCGTTTATTCCGCAACTCCTGCTGTGAGTTACAAATATGAGCAACGGCACCGGTATCAAATACCGGGAGTTACTACGAGTAATGGTAAGGTACACATCAATTACATGTATATCAAATATACCTTTAGTGTTGCCGGCATTCTTGTCCGCTAAGTATTTGGGGCAGTTCCGCTTCAAAGGCCCTTCCTTTGCAATAAAAGCACTCTGTCTCGTGCTTGGGTCCATTCTTTGACTTCTTCCCGCAACTTGCTTACGGGCGCGCAACATCCTTCTCGCCCTTCTTGAAGTTCTTCTTACCCTTGCCCTTTTTGAACTTAGTGGTTTTATTGACCATCAACACTTGATGTTCTTTCTTGATTTCAACCTCTGCTGACTTCAGATTGAAAATACTTCGGAATGGTCTTCACCATCCCCTGCATATTGTAGTTCATCACAAAGCTCTTGTAGCTTGGTGGGAGCGATCAAGGATTCTCAATGACCGCCTCGTCCGGAGGTTAATGTCTAGCTGGGACAGCGGTTGTGCAACCCACATTTTGAGTATGTGCTCACCGACAAACTGTTTTCCTCCATCTTACAACTATAGAACTTGTCGGAGACTTCATATCTCGACCGGGCATGAGCTTGGAAAACCATTTTCAGCTCCTCGAACATCTCATATGCTCCGTGTTGCTCAAAACGCTTTTGGAGCCCCGGTTCAAAGCTGTAAAGCATGCCGCATCGAACGAGGGAGTAATCATCAAGACGAGACCGACAAGCATTCATAATGTCTTGGTTCTTCGATGGGTGCATCACCTAGCGGTGCTTCTAGGACATATTGTTTCTTGGCTGCTATGAGGATGATCTCGTGTTCGGACCCAGTCCGAATAGTTGCTGCCATCGTCTTTCAGCTTGGTTTTCTAGGAACGCGTTGAAGTTCATGGTGACATGAGCGTTGGCCATTTAATCTACAAGACATTTTGCAAAGATTTTAGACTAATGTTCATGATAATTAAGTTCATCTAATCAAATTATTTAATGAACTCCCACTCAGATTTGACATCCCTCTAGTCATCTAAGTGTTACATGATCCGATTCGACTAGGCCGTGTCCGATCATCACGTGAGACGGACTAGTCATCATCGGTGAACATCTCCATGTTGATTGTATCTTCCATACGACTCATGTTCGACCTTTCGGTCTCTTGTGTTCCGAGGCCATGTCTGTACATGCTAGGCTCGCAAGTTAACCCTAAGTGTTTATGCATGTGTAAAACTGTCTTACACCCGTTGTATGTGAACGTAAGGATCTATCACACCGATCATCACGTGGTGCTTCGAAACGACGAACTTTAGCAATGGTGCACAGTTAGGGGAACACTTTCTTGAAATTATCATAAGGGATCATCTTATTCACTACCGTCGTCTAAGTAAACAAGATGCATAAAACATAATAAACATCACATGCAATTATATAAAGTAGTGACATGATATGGCCAATATCATATAGCTCCTTTGATCTTCATCTTCGGGCTCCATGATCATCTTGTCACCGCATGACACCATGATCTCCATCATCATGATCTCCATCATCGTGTCTCCATGAAGTTGCTCGCCAACTATTACTTCTACTACTATGGCTAACACGTTTAGCAATAAAGTAAAGTAATTTACATGGCGTTGAATCAATGACTCGCAGGTCATACAATAATTAAGACAACTCCTATGGCTCCTGCCGGTTGTCATACCCATCGACATGCAAGTCGTGATTCCTATTACAAGAACATGATCTCATACATCACAATATATCATTCATCATTTATCACAACTTCTGGCTATATCACATCACATGACAATTGCTGCAAAAACAAGTTAGACGTCCTCTAATTGTTGTTGCATCTTTTACGTGGCTGCAATTGGGTTCTAGCAAGAACGTTTTCTTACCTACGAATAACCACAACGTGATTTTGTCAACTTCTATTTACCCTTCATAAGGACCCTTTTCATCTAATCCGCTCCAACTAAAGTAGGAGAGGCAGACACCCGCTAGCCACCTTATGCAACTAGTGCATGTCAGTCAGTGGAACCTGTCTCACGTAAGCGTACGCGTAAGGTCGGTCCGGGCAGCTTCATCCCACAATACCGCTGAAGCAAGAAAAGACTAGTAGCGGCAAGCAAGTTGACAAGATCTACGCCCACAACAAAATTGTGTTCTACTCGTGCAATAGAGAACTACGCATAGACCTAGCTCATGATGCCACTGTTGGGGAACGTTGAAGAAAATTAAAAATTTTCCTATGGTTTCACCAAGATCCATCTATGAGTTCATCTAAGAAACGAGTCATGGGAGAGAGATTGCATCTACATACCACTTGTAGATCGCGTGCGGAAGCGTTCACTACAACGTGGATGATGGAGTCGTACTCGCCGTGATCCAAATCACCGATGACCGAGTGTCGAACGGACGGCACCTCCGCGTTTAATACATGTACGGAGCGGATGACGTCTCCTCCTTCTTGATCCAGCAAGGGGAAAGGAGAGGTTGAAGAAGATGGCTCCAGCAGCAGCACGACGGCGTGGTGGTGGTGGAGTAGCAGTACTCCGGCAGGGCTTCGCCAAGCTCGTGGACGGAGGAGGAAGAGGTGTAGCAGGGGGAGGCGCGCGAACTTCAGGTGCGGCTGCCCCTCCCCCTCCCTTTATATAGGCCCCAGGGGCGCCGCCCTGGAGATCCAATCTCCCAAGGGCGGCGGCCAAGGGGTGGAGTGCCCCCAAGGCAGTGGGCGCCCCCACCCTAGGGTTTCAACCCTAGGCGCAGGGGGTGGGCCAAGGCGCACCAGCCCACTATGGGCTGGTTCCTCCCACTTCAGCCCATGGGGCCCTCCGGGATGGGTGGCCCCACCAAGGTGGTCCCGGTACAATACCGGGTGACCCCGAAACTTTCCCGATGGCCGAAACAACACTTCCTATATATAATTCTTTACCTCCGAACCATTCTGGAACTCCTCGTGACATCCGGGATCTCATCCGGACTCGAACAACATTCGGTTTACTGCATACTCATATTCATACAACCCTAGCGCCACCGAACCTTATGTGTACACCCCACGGGTTCGGGAGACACGAGACATGACCGAGACGGCTCTCGGGCAATAACCAACAGCGGGATCTGGATACCCATGTTGGCTCCCACATGCTCCTCGATGATCTCATCGGATGAACCACGATGTCGAGGATTCAAACAACCCCGTATACAATTCCCTTTGTCAATCGGTATGTTACTTGCCCGAGATTCAATCGTAGGTATCCCAATACCTCATTCAATCTCGTCATCGGCAAGTCACTTTACTCGTACCGTAATGCATGATACCGTGACCAGACACTTGGTCACTTTGAGCTCATTATGATGATGCACTACCGAGTGGGCCCAGTGATATCTCTCCGTAACACGGAGTGACAAATCCCAGTCTCGATCCGTGTCAACCCAAGAGACACTTTCGGAGATACATGTAGTGTACCTTTATAGTCACCCGATTACGCCAGGACGCTTTGGTACACCCAAAGCACTCCTATGGTATCCGGGAGTTACATGATCTCATGGTCTAAGGAAGAGATACTTGACATTTGAAAAGCTCTAGCAAAACGAACTACACGATCTTGTGCTATGCTTAGGATTGGGTCTTGTCCACCACATCATTCTCCTAATGATGTGATCCCGTTATCATTGACATCCAATGTCCATAGTCAGGAAACCATGATTATCTATTGATCAACGAGCTAGTCAACTAGAGGCTCACTAGGGACATATTGTGGTCTATGTATTCACACGTGTATTATGATTTCCGGATAATACAATTATAGCATGAATAAAAGACAATTATCATGAACAAGGAAATATAATAATAATCCTTTTATTATTGCCTCTAGGGCATATTTCCAACAAGCGTGGCTAAGCCAGCAGGCCGTACGGCCCATCTTCGTCAACAAGGCATCCAAGACCCTCACGAGGGTCCAAGCCTCGCGAGGCGGACGATGCAAGACCTCCTCTAGAGTGGCCTAGCCAGGCAGGCTCACGAGGAGCGGAGATATCAAGGCGGGGCAAACCTCACGAGGCTCTCGTGACGTGAGCCATGACGAACGACACCAGGCGGGTGCCAACACAGATCGCCCTTATTTCCTCTTTGGTGCTAAGGAGGCCAGCGCAGGCGAAGAGTACCGAGGCATCAGGCAAAGGTTGCTATATTGGTGCAACGAGACCAAGACCAGGAGGACGGCAAGATGGAGGTCATCGTGGAGCCCAAGATGGTGTCACCACCAGAGCTTTTCGCAGGCGAAGACCAATTTTGTCAGGATAGCTTGTACTAGCTGCCCCCCTTCAAATTTGCCCGCTGTTGTTGGCTGCCTTCCCGCTCAACATTCGGGAAGAGGACCAGGGCCTAGATAAGTAGAGCTAGCCACCATAGTGGGGCAATCGAACCTTAGCTTGATCCAACCCGATCGAGAGCCTACCCGCAAGAACACCTCAACCTCAGGAAGCTGTTCTTCCCTTGTACTGTTCATCATCAGCCCCAGAGGCAATCCACCACCACCACACTGGAGTAGGGTATTACACCACAACGGTGGCCCGAACCAGTATAAACCTCATGTCTTTCTGTGTTGCGAGTTCGTCGAGTTCGTCCGCGAGATCTTAGCGAGCTAGGGCGTAGATCGGTAGGAGGGAAAGACTTCGTGCGCACCCCAGTGTTCGAACCTCATGGGTTTGCCGGAACCCCACATCCGACATTTGGCGCGCCAGGTAGGGGTGCGCCGTAGCTTCCCTTCCATCAGTTTGTCGCTCGGTCGCTCCATCGTCTCCATGGCAGACGCTCGCCGTGCTCGGGTTGAGCGTCGGGCTTCCCTCACCGCCCGCGTCGCTCATACGGCTCCCGTCGGCGGGCCACCTCGTCGTTCCCCGTCACCCACTGCCAATGCTGCCACCGGCCCGGCGGGGAGCGAGCAGCAGGCGTCCTCGTTGCATCCTTCGGTGCGGCTGGACGGCTGCACCGCCACTCCATCGCTGACCCCTGCCGGTTCTTCATCTCACGCGCGTCGCGCTCCCATGGAGGCGCGGGCCGCGCTCCTCGCGGCGAACGAACTCCTGCGCTACCGCCCCGTCGACGACCTCTATGAGGAGTGGCTCGACCGCGTCGCCGAGCTCGTCCGCGCCGTAGGGGGTTCCACGGTGCCGTCTCTCTCTACCTCCCCCACAACCAGCCACGGACGACGAGGCTCATGGCGTGCCTCCACCACCTCTTCCCCAAGACGGTGCCTTGGCACCAAGGCGCGCGGCACCGTGGCGTGATCCACCACGCCCGGTGCCCGTGCACGAAGAGAGAAGCTGCCAAGAAATCCCTCGGCCGCGAGAAGCTGCACCTGCGCTCCCCGCGCCACCTCGTTAAGACCACGCAGCGCCCGCAGCAGCGCAGCGCGGACCTCGTCAAGACCAAGCTCCACCTCCAAAGCGAGCCCCGGCAACCACGGCCGGCTGCCGCGCCTTCACCCCCGAGCTGTGTAGCGTCGCCTGGCCAGGCAAGTTCAAGCCGGACCTGCCCCCTCGCTACGACGACACCACCGACCCCGCGGAGTTCCTGCAGCTCTATGAGCTGAGCATCGAAGCAGCCAACAGCGATGAAAAGGTCATGGCGAACTGGTTCCCCATGGCTCTGAAGGATGGGGCTCGCTCCTGGCTCCTTAACCTGCAGCACGGCTCGATCTCCTCCTGGGACGAGATACACGACCGCTTCGTCGCCAACTTCAAGGGCACTCGCGACCGCCGCCGGCCGTGGGTGATCTACGCCGCATCAAGCAACAACTAGGAGAGACCCTTCAGAAGTACATCCAACGCTTCAACAACACCCGCCTCAAGATCTCCAAGGTCACAGACGAAGCCATCCTCTCCGCGTTCTTCGACGGCGTCTGTGACGTCAAGATGAAGGAAGAGCTCGCCATCCACGAGGAGCTCTGCACCTCTCAGGAGTTATTCAACCTGGCGACCAAGTGCGCAAGCGCCAAGGAGGGGCGCCTCTCTCTCCTTGAGCTGCCGGCCATGGGCACAGAGGAGAAGAAAACCAAGGCCAAGGACATGAAGCGCAAGGAGGCAGCTGTGCTCGCAGCGGAGCCCGACACCAAGCGGGGCAAAGATCAGCCCGAGTCTTCCAAGAACAGCCGACCGTTCTGCGCCTTCCACAACCTGAACACCCACAACACCAGCAACTGTCCAGAGCTCAGAGCCATACGTGAAGGTCACTTCGGTCGACGCCTCGAGCGCAGCGACCGGGGCTATGGCCACAGAGGAGGACGTGGAGGAGGACGCTGGGACAACCGTGGTCCACCCAGGAATGGCGCGACCGGCCTCGTGAGGACCGCTGGCAGGACCAACCTCGCGAGGGCGCCTGGAGGGACCCGCCTCAGGAGGATCGCCCCCAGGGCAACGCCGGTCTTCCTCCGCTGCCGCCACAAAGAAGGAACGACGACCACCACCAGGACGAGGGGGCTGGGGGCTTCCAGGAGCCGCGTGCAATCTCCTGCATCTTGGGCGGCGCTCAGGCCCCAGCCTCTCAGCGCATCTTCAAACAGTTCGCTCGCGAGGTGTACGCGGTGCTCCCCAAGCTCGAGGCCACGGGCCCGCTCAAGTGGTCCCAATGCGCCATCACTTTCAACTCGGCAGATCAGCTCAAGTGCGCAGCTACCGCTCGCGCCCTCCCTATGCTGTGTTCCCCAGTCATCAGCAATGTGCAGGTTACCAAGACCCTCATCGACGGCGGCGCATGGCTCAACGTCCTGTCCGTTGACACGTTTGGCAACCTCCAAGTGCCATATGAACAGCTCCAGCCCGCCAAGCCTTTCTTAGGAGTGACCGACAGTTCCACCACACCGATAGGGCAGGTCCGCCTGCCTGTCACCTTCGGGGAGCGCAAGAACTACCACACCGAGCTCATCGACTTCGACGTCGCGCACATCCGCCTGCCGTACAATGCCATCCTCAGGTATCCAGCCCTGGCCAAGTTCAGGGCAGTCACCCATCACAGCTATAATGTTCTCAAGATGCCAGGAAGCGGAGGAATCATCAGGGTCCCGTGTGAAGAGAGGCATGCGGTGTGCTCCCTCGAGCGCGCCTTTCAAGCCGCAGCGATCGACGACCCCGACAGTAGAAGTGAGGTCCCTCCGGAGACCATTCCCTGGAAGAAGCAGCCACACCGCGCAGGACCTCAGGAGGATGGCATCGCAGCAGGAGTCTCATCAGGATCAGTGCCCGTTCTAGGGACGCCTCCCTCCGTCGCATAGGAAAGCGCGCCCGGCGCCCTCCTCGGGCAGGGCTCGGGGGCTCTCTTCTGGAGGGCCTCAGACCTTGCCAAACTCACGAGGGAGGCGCTTGGGCACCACTTGGAGGCATGCTTCACGGCACGTGTCCCTCAGGAGAGCACAGGGCAAGGAGTGCCCACCACCCAGGAATTCATCACCAAGACCACACAGGAACTGCAAGACGCAAGAGCCATGCGCGGCGACGGCCGCTCACAAGGCGCAGCTCCCCATCCAGGCGAGGATGCCGGGCTGCGTGTCTGCGTCAACGTCCCAGGGCTCAACAGGGCCGTATCTCAGGAGCGTTTCTGGCCTTCGCGTGTGGGCTGCTGCGAGGGCCCACCACACAGCTACGTTCGCATGCCTTTTGGCTTGCCGAGCGTGGCGTCGGCCTATTAGCGCAACATGCGGCGTGTCCTGGCGACTCAGGAGGCCAGGTACCACGCCGTCCTGGAGGAGATGGAGACGGCCTTCAAGGAACCTCCCAAGCCACCAGAGCCTCCCGAGGCTCAGGGCTCCGGCGGCTCATGAGGAGTCATTTCTTCAACGCATGCCTTCAGCTGCACCAACTCTACTTTGTCTACAGAACCAGGTGACATCTTCCAAGCTCGTTTAGCTGGGAGCGCCCCTCGGGCTGCATTATTCCCAGGCCGCATGGGTCTGTCCCTATGGCATGTATCCCTTTTGCTTATGTCTTTAGCTTACCTTGATGGGGGCGCCCCCTCGGGCTGCATCATCCCCAAGCCGCTCGGGCCGGACTCGGTGGCATGTATCTTCCTGCATTTACCCAAGTTGAATTGCTCTCCATGCTTAACCTGCCAACTGCTATCACCTGCTCGATCATCGCCTCCCCCGGGGCCTCCACACAGGCACGGCGCTGGTGCATGGGTCTGTCCCTGTCACGTCGACAAACCTGAGCGGTCGAGCTCTGGCTAGTGGCACGCCCCGCGCACGTCACCTCACCAGGCCCTCAGTGCCTTCACCTCATCCAGAGCAACCAACGGCAGGCTGATAGCTGTAACGGCAAACCGTGTTTCTTCTTGTGCCAGTTCACAGGAATCCCGCGAAAAGGATAGCAGGCGGCACTGCGAGTCTCCTTTTCTCTCGTGCAATTCGCTTGCGCGTTAAAAGGGGGGCTCCTGAGCATCGTGACTCAGGAGCTCTTACTGGCTCTCCAGCCCTCACCCCTGGCCTTGACCACGGCATCGCGGCCTGGCATACCAGCGGCGGCTGAGCTCGCTCGAGGGCCGGGACCTGAGGACGTAGAGCACTAAGAAGTGCATGAGGGGAGGGAAACTCGTACGGACTGTCCTAGCTATGTCGCATGAGTAGGCGCGCAGCTCCAGCGCAGTGTCAGGAATCGCCGCGAAGTCGACAAGATAAGTCCCGCTCCTGGACCGGCCAAATATTGGGGCCTGATGGCCACCCTCGCCTTGCCACGACCCCGTTGCGGCCACGTCAACTCCCTATCTTGCGTTACCATGGCTTCTTGAGCGCTAAAGGGGACCTCCTGAGCATCGCGTCTCAGGGGCTCTTACTGGACCTCAGGCCGCACACCTCCTGGCCTTGACCACGGCACGCGACCTGGCATACCAGCGACGGCTATAGCCGCCTGGGGACCGGGACCTGTCAGCACAGAGCAACAAGCCATCGCAAGGAAAGAAAGGGGGGAACCGAGCCTCAACGGGACACGCATTCACTAAGTTTTCATAACAAGGGGGATAAGTACAAAAGACATTGCAGATCCTTACATGCCCCCACGGGGTGATTCATGATTCTTCGCAGGAAACAAAAGCTGACACTAAGGGGAATCCTATCTACACCCTTCCATGGCGGACGCCATCATCAACAGTGGGCCACGGGAGGCCGGCGCCAACCCCATCCAGATCAGCGGCGGCGACGGCCAGACGCCGCGGTCCTACTTCGAGCGCGGCGAGAGCTCGGGGGCACGTAGCTGTCGTTGCTCATCTCCGGAGTCTCGTAGGGCTTAGGAGAGCTGCTGGACTCCCAAGGGCTACTGCTGCTGGAGTAGCCGTGAGCGGAGCGTGCGTCGGTTTGGCGCTCCTCTCCGGGGCAGCACTCCAGGCGGTGGCCCTCGGCGTCGAAGACCTTGAAGAAGAGCATGGAAGCGCCATCGTACTCGAAGTGGATCGCGAGGGCGCCACTCGCACGGCAGACCCGTGCGTTCTCCCCCCAGCCGTGGGTCATGAAGATCTTGCCGGTGGGGACCGTTTCGATCTCCGCTCCGGTTGCCGGAGCGCTGCAGTCGGCGTGCTGCAGCCAGAGCTCGAGAGGCTCCCTCGGTGGCATCACGTCGGAGAAGATCCGTGGGAAGCGGATCCAGGAGCTTGGAGGCATCGGCGCCCACAGCACCAACTCGCGAGGAGTCTGCGGCGTGGACCCCTGGGGCGACGGCATGCGTCGTCGTGGCGCGGCGACCCCGGATACGGCATGGGCGGCGCTGCTCATCACTTCGTCCTCCCGAGCCCTCGGCTCGGGCATACAAGGGTAGCGGGTACCCCCGGAGGAGGCCGCTCGCACCATGGCCTCGTCACCACCTGCATCGCCGCTTCATCACGGCGTGGATCGACCTCTTCTTCGGCGGAAGTGGCCCCGGGTCATCACGGGGAGCCTTTCCTTTTTCTTCAGCAGAAAACCTTCTGATAGGCGCCATTGTTGTCAGCAGTGCAGCAGGGAGGAAGAAGCAAGCAAGCAAGGAAGAGATGGGTGACGGGGGCTCCGCCCCCCTCCCCATTTATAGCGGAAGAAGGCCAACCGGCGTCTCCCACGATCGCAGGTAATGATGGTTTTCCTTGCATGTCGCAGGGACTAGTCAAGTCGTGCAGTTGCCGGGGCAGCGTGGGGAAGCGGAGACGCCCACGTCCAATTAACCGCCACGCGTCGACCGAGGCTGCGGGCTTTGGGGGCCCGCGGTGGTCCAAACTTGACCCTTGGCTTCGCCGCGAAGCCAAGCCCGAGCGCACCTTGGGCCCGGGGGCTACTGTCGGCGTTCTGGGAACGGGGTCCCAGACTTGCTCGCTCAGGCCCACAAAGATGGCTAAGCCAGCAGGCCGTACGACCCATCTTTGTCAACAAGGCATCCAAGACCCTCGCGAGGGTCCAAGCCTCGCGAGGCGGACGACGCAAGACCTCCTCTAGAGTGGCCTAGCCAGGCAGGCTCACGAGGAGCAGAGATATCAAGGCGGGGCAAACCTCACGAGGCTCTCGTGACGTGAGCCATGACGAACGACACTAGGAGGGCACCAGCGCGCGCATCGTCCTTATTTCCTCTTTGGTGCTAAGGAGGCCAGCGCAGGCGAAGAGTACCGAGGCATCAGGCAAAGGTTGCTACATTGGTGCAACGAGAGCAAGACCAGGAGGACGGCAAGACGGAGGTCATCGTGGAGCCCAAGACGGTGTCACCACCAGAGCTTTTCGCAGGCGAAGACCACTTTTGTCAGGCCCCTTCAAATTTGCCCGCCGTTGTTGGCTCCCTTCCCGCTCAACATTTGGGAAGAGGACCAGGGCCTATATAAGTAGAGCTAGCCACCATAGTGGGGCAATCGAACCTTAGCTTGATCCAACCCGATCGAGAGCCTACCCACAAGAACACCTCAACCTCAGGAGGTTGTTCTTCCCTTGTACTGTTCATCATCAGCCCCAGAGGCAATCCACCACCACCACACTGGAGTAGGGTATTACACCACAATGGTGGCCCGAACCAGTATAAACCTCGTGCCTTTCTGTGTTGCGAGTTCGTCGAGTTCGTCCGTGAGATCTTAGCAAGCTAGGGCGTAGATCGGTAGGAGGGAAAGACTTCGCGCACACCCCAGTGTTCGAACCTCAAGGGTTTGCCGGAACCCCACATCCGACAGTTACTATACGATGTTCTTCAACAGGGACTCCCGATGAATGTTGTGCCTCATGTGATCGAGACTAATGGTACCATGAGTATTGTTAGCTTACGGCCAAGATATCCTACAATGCACTTTAGTGCATTCAGGATTTCTAAGAGCGAGGAAGTCTTAATAGTGAAAGACTGGACCAAATTTGTGATGGAGGAGCGCAGAGAAGTACTAGGGGGCATAAATCAGAAGCACAACCCATGATTAGGAGACAGGTTCACCTACATGCTCCAACTTGATGAAGGAGGAGAGCTACACATGTTTTATGTTATTTTACCTGAGAGAGAGCGGCAGGAGTGATTAGCTAGCTAGAAATGAGTTTGAAGATGATGATGTGCTACACTATGACTATGATGATTAAATAGCTAGTGTTGGTGGTAATGACTATGATGATTATTATTAGCTAGTGTTGGTGGTGATTAGATAGCTACCGCATCTAGTGTTGGTGGTGATTAGCTAGCTAGAATGAGTTTGAAGATGATGATGTGCTACACTATGACTATGTTGATTAAATAAATACTATTGGTGGTAATGACTATGATGATGATTAAATAGCTTGTGCTGGCGGATCAGATTCAAGTGGAGGCAACATGTGGTGCACATCGAAAGTACTACTAGTCCAAACTAGACCAAGTTTGGATTAGTAGTATACTTTTGACATGCACCACATATTGCCTCCACTTGAACCTAATCCACCTTCATTTGACACACTGTTATGGACATAATGATATAAACCTCATAATTGGTATTGTACCAAAAATTGTATAACGGTGTATAAATACACTAAAAATGAAGAAAAGAGTACTAGTAGCGATGGATAGTAAACACACTACAACTAGCTGGATTAGCAGCAGCGCGGGATAGAACAACCGTTGCCGCTATGTGTCATAGCAGTAGCGCTTTTCGCACGCGCTACTGCTAAGTAATAGTTGTAGCGCCTTATTAGTAGCACGGCTGCCCGTGCTACTAGTAGGCATTAAACCCGCGCTACTACTAGGGTTTTCCCTAGTAGTGCATGTCTATGGCTAGGAAACTTAACCATCTTTGATTAATGAGCTAGTCTAGTAGAGGCATACTAGGGACACTCTGTTTGTCTATGTATTCACACATGTACTAAGTTTTCAGTTAATACAATTCTAGCATAAATAATAAACATTTATCATGATATATGGAAATATAAATAACAACTTTATTATTGCCTCTAGGGCATATTTCCTTCAGTCTCCCACTTGCACTAGAGTCAATAATCTAGATTACATAGTAATGATTCTAACACCCATGGAGTCTTGGTGCTGATCATGTTTTGCTCGTGAGAGAGGCTTAGTCAATGGGTCTGCAACATTCAGATACGTATGTATCTTGCAAATCTCTATGTCTCCCTTGTTGACTTGATCGCGGATGGAATTGAAGCGTCTCTTGATGTGTTTGGTTCTCTTGTGAAATCTGGATTCCTTTGCCAAGGCAACTGCACCAGTATTGTCACAAAAGATTTTCATTGGACCCGATGCACTAGGTATGACACCTAGATCGGATATGAACTCCTTCATCCAGACTCCTTCATTTGCTGCTTCCGAAGAAGCTATGTACTCCGCTTCACACCTAGATCCCGCCACGACGCTCTTCTTGGAACTGCACCAACTAACAGCTCCACCATTCAATATAAATACATATCCGGTTTGTGACTTAGAGTCATCCGGATCAGTGTCAAAGCTTGCATCGACGTAACCATTTACGACGAGCTCTTTGTCACCTCCATAAACAAGAAACATATCCTTAGTCCTTTTCATGTATTTCAGGATGTTCTTGACCGCTGTCCAGTGATCCACTCCTGGATTACTTTGGTACCTCCCTGCTAAACTAATAGCAAGGCACACATCAGGTCTGGTACACAACATTGCATACATGATAGAACCTATGGCTGAGGCATAGGGAATGACGTTCATTTTCTCTCTATCTTCTGCAGTGGTCGGGTATTGAGTCTGACTCAACTTCACACCTTGTGATACAGGCAAGAACCCTTTCTTTGACTGGTCCATTTTGAACTTCTTCAAAACTTTATCAAGGTATGTGCTTTGTGAAAGTCCAATTAAGCGTCTTGATCTATCTCTATAGATCTTGATGCCCAGTATATAAGCAGGTTCACCGAGGTCTTTTATTGAAAAATTCTTATTCAAGTATCCTTTTATGCTATCTAGAAATTCCGTATCATTTCCGATCAATAATATGTCATCCACATATAATATCAAAAATGCCACAGAGCTCCCACTCACTTTGTTGTAAATACAGGCTTCTCCAAAAGTCTGTATAAAACCATATGCTTTGATCACACTATAAAAGTGTATATTCCAACTCCGAGAGGCTTGCACCGGTCCATAAATGGATCGCTGGAGCTTGCACACTTTGTTAGGACCTTTTGGATCGACAAAACCTTCTGGTTGCATCATATATAACTCTTCTTTTAGATATCCATTAAGGAATGCAGTTTTGACATCCATTTGCCAAATTTCATAATCATAAAATGCGGCGATTGCTAACATGATTCGGATGGACTTCAGCATTGCTACGGGTGAGAAGGTCTCATCATAGTCAACTCCTTGAACTTCTCGAAAACCTTTCACAACAAGTCGAGCTTTGTAGACAATAACATTACCGTCAGTGTCAGTCTTCTTCTTGAAGATCCATTTATTCTCTATGGCTTGCCGATCATCGGGCAAGTCAACCAAAGTCCACACTTTGTTCTCATACATGGATCCCATCTCAGATTTCATGGCCTCAAGCCATTTCACAGAATTTGGGCTCATCATCGCTTCCTCATAGTTCGTAGGTTCGTCATGGTCAAGTAACATGACTTCCAGAACAGGATTACCGTACCACTCTGGTGTGGATCTTACTCTGGTTGACCTACGAGGTTCGGTAGTAACTTGATCGAAGTTTCATGATCATCATCATTAGCTTCCTCACTAATTGGTGTAGGAATCACTGGAACTGATTTCTATGATGAATTACTTTCCAATAAGGGAGCAGGTACAATTACCTCATCAAGTTCTACTTTCCTCCCACTCACTTCTTTCGAGAGATACTCCTCCTCTAGAAAGGATCCATTCTCAGCAACGAATATCTTGCCTTCGGATCTGTGATAGAAGGTGTACCGAATAGTTTCCTTTGGGTAACCTATGAAGACACATTTCTCCAATTTGGGTTCGAGCTTATCAGGTTGAAGCTTTTTCACATAAGGATCGCAGCCCAAAACTTTAAGAAATGACAACTTGGGTTTCTTGCCAAACCACAGTTCATATGGTGTCTACTCAACGGATTTAGATGGTGCCCTATTTAACGGGAATGCAGCCGTCTCTAAAGCATAACCCCAAAACGATAGCGGTAAATCAGTAACAGACATCATATATTGTACCATATCTAATAAAGTGCGGTTACGACATTCGGACACACCATTACACTATGGTGTTCCGGGTGGCGTGAGTTGCGAAACTATTCTGCATTGTTTCAAATGAAGAACAAACTCCTAACTCAAATATTCACCTCCATGATCAGGTCGTAGAAACTTTATTTTCTTGTTACAATGATTTTCCACTTCACTCTGAAATTCTTTGAACTTTTCAAATGTTTTAGATATGTTTCATCGAGTAGATATACCCTTATCTGTTCAAATCATGTGTGAAGGTCAGAAAATAATGATACCCGCCGCGAGCATCAACACTCATCAGACCGCATACATCAGTATGTATTATTTCCAACAAGTCTGTTGCTCGCTCCATTGTTCCGGAGAACGGAGTCTTAGTCATCTTGCCCATGAGGCATGGTTCACAAGCATCAAGTGATTCACAATCAAGTGATTCCAAAAGCCCATCAGCATGGATTTTCTTCATGCGCTTTACACCAATATGACCTAAACGACAGTGCGACAAATAAGTTGCACTATCATTATTAAACTTATATCTTTTGGCTTCAATACTATGAATATGTGTATCACTACTTTCGAGATTCAAGAAAAATAGACCACTCATCATGGGTGCATGACCATAAAAGATATTACTCATATAAATAGAACAACCATTATTCTCTGATTTAAATGAATAACTGTCTCGCATCAAACAAGAGTCGGATATAATGTTCATGCTTAACGCTGGCACCAAAAAACAATTATTCGGGTCTCATACTAATCCCGAAGGCAGATGTAGAGGTAGCGTGCTGATGGCGATCACATCGACTTTGGAACCATTTCCCACGTGCATCATCACCTCGTCCTTAGCCAATCTTCACTTAATCTGTAGCCCCTGTTTTGAGTTGAAAATATGAGAAACAGAACCAGTATCAAATACCCAGGCGCTACTATGAGCATTAGTAAGGTACACATCAATAACATGTATATCAAATATACCTTTGTTCACTTTGCCATCCTTCTTATCCGCCAAATACTTGGGGCAGTTCCGCTTCCAGTGACCAGTCCATTTGCAGTAGAAGCACTCAGTCTCAGGCTTAGGTCCAGACTTGGGCTTCTTCACTTAAGCAGCAACTTGCTTGCCATTCTTCTTGAAATTCCCCTTCTTCCCTTTGCCTTTTTCTTGAAACTAGTGGTCTTGTTAACCATCAACACTTGATGCTCCTTGATTTCTACCTCTGCAGCCTTTAGCATTGCAAAGAGCTCAGGAATTGTCTTATCCATCCCTTGCATATTATAGTTCATCATGAAGCTTTTGTAGCTTGGTGGCAGTGATTGAAGAACTCTGTCAATGACACTATCAACCAGAAGATTAACTCCCAGCTGAGTCAAGTGATTGTGGTACCCAGACATTCTGAGTATATGTTCACTGACAGAACTATAAAGCTCCATTTTGCAGTTGTAGAACTTATTGGAGACTTCATATCTCTCAATCCGGGCATTTGCTTGAAATATTAACTTCAACTCCTGGAACATCCCATATGCTCCATGACGTTCAAAACGTCGTTGAAGTCCCGTTTCTAATCCGTAAAGCATGGCACACTGAACTATCGAGTATTCATCAGCTTTGCTCTGCCAGGCGTTCATAACGTCCGGCGTTGCTCCTGCAGCGGGTCTTGCACCTAGCGGTGCTTGCAGGACGTAATTCTTTTGTGCAGCAATGAGGATAATCCTCAAGTTATGGACCCAGTCCGTGTAGTTTCTACCATCATCTTTCAACTTAGCTTTCTCTAGGAATGCATTGAAATTCAACGAAACAGTAGTACGGGCCATTTATCTACAACAACATAGACATGCAAAATACTATCGGGTACTAAGTTCATGATAAATTGAAGTTCAATTAATCATATTACTTAAGAACTCACACTTAGATAGACATCCCTCTAATCATCTAAGTGATCACGTGATCCATATCAACTAAACCATGTTCGATAATCACGTGAGATGGAGTCGTTTTCAATGGTGAACATCACTATGTTGATCATATCTACTATATGACTCATGCTCGACCTTTCGGTCTCAGTGTTCCGAGGCCATATCTTCATATGCTAGGCTTGTCAAGTTTAACCCGAGTATTCTGCATGTGCAAAACTGACTTGCACCCGTTGTATGTGAACGTAGAGCTTACCACACCCGATCATCATGTGGTGTCTCGGCACGATGAACTGTCGCTACAGTGTATACTCAGGGAGAACACTTGTACCTTGAAATTTAGTGAGAGATCATCTTATAATGCTACCGCCGTACTAAGCAAAATAAGATGCATAAAAAGATAAACATCACATGCAATCAAATAAGTGATATGATAGGGCCATCATCATCTTGTGCCTTTGATCTCCATCTCCAAAGCACTGTCATGATCACCATCGTCACCGGCTTGACACCTTGATCTCCATCGAAGCATCGTTGTCGTCTCGCCAACTATTGCTTCTACGACTATCGCTACCGCTTAGTGATAAAGTAAAGCAATTACATGGCGATTGCATTTCATACAATAAAGCGACAACCATATGGCTCCTACCAGTTGCTGACAACTGTTACAAAACATGATCATTGATGACCCACAAGTATAGGGGATCTATCGTAGTCCTTTCGATAAGTACGAGTGTCGAACCCAACGAAGAGCAGAAGGAAATGACAAGCTGTTTTTAGTAAGGTATTCTCTGCAAGCACTGAAATTATCGGTAATAGATAGTTTTGTGATAAGGTAATTTGTAACGGGTAACAAGTAATAACAGTAAACAAGGTGCAGCAAGGTGGCCCAATCCTTTTTGTAGCAAAGGACAAGCCTGGACAAACTCTTATATAAAGGAAAGCGCTCTCGAGGACACATGGGAATTATCGTCAAGCTAGTTTTCATCACGTTCATATGATTCACGTTCGTTACTTTGATAATTTGATATGTGGGTGGACCGGTGCTTGGGTATTGTCCTTCCTCGGACAATCATCCCACTTATGATTAACCCCTATTGCAAGCATCCGCAACTACAAAAGAAGTATTAAGGTAAACCTAACCATAGCATGAAACATATGGATCCAAATCAGCCCCTTACGAAGCAACACATAAACTAGGGTTTAAGCTTCGGTCACTCTAGCAACCCATCATCTACTTATTACTTCCCAATGCCTTCCTCCAGGCCCAAACAATGGTGAAGTGTCATGTAGTCGATGTTCACAAAACACCACCAGAGGAAAGACAACATACATCTCATCAGAATATTGAACGAATACCAAATTCACATGACTACTTATAGCAAGACTTCTCCCATGTCCTCAGGAACAAACGTAACTACTCACAAATCATATCCATGTTCATAATCAGAGGGGTATTAATATGCATAAAGGATCTGAACATATGATCTTCCACCAAATAAACCAACTAGCATCAACTACAAGGAGTAATCAACACTACTAGCAACCCACAGGTACCAATCCGAGGTTTTGAGACAAAGATTGGATACAAGAGATGAACTAGGATTTGAGAGGAGATGGTGCTGGTGAAGATGTTGATGCAGATTGACCCCCTCCCGCTGAGAGGATCGATGGTGATGACGGTGGTGATGATTTCCCCCTCCCAGAGGGATGTTTCCCCGGCAGAACAGCTCCGCCGGAGCCCTAGATTGGTTCCACCAAGGTTCCGCCTCGTGGCGGCGGTGTTTCGTCCCGAAAGCTTCCCTATGATTTTTTCCAGGGTGAAAGACTTCATATAGCAGAAGATGGGCACCGGAGGCCTGCCAGGGGGCCCACGAGACAGGGGGCGCGCCCAGGGGTTAGGACGCGCCCCCACCCTCGTGGCCAGGGTGTGGGCCCCTCTGGTTGATTCTTTCACCAGTATTTATTATTAATTCCAAAACGTGCCCCCGTGAAGTTTCAGGACTTCTGGAGTTGTGCAGAATAGTTCTCTAATATTTGCTCCTTTTCCAGCCAAGAATTGCAGCTGCCGGCATTCTCCCTCTTCATATAAACCTTGTAAAATAAGAGAGAATAGGCATAAGTATTGTGACATAATGTGTAATAACAGCACATAATGCAATAAATATTGATATAAAAGCATGATGCAAAACGGACGTATCAACTCCCCCAAGCTTAGACCTCGCTTGTCCTCAAGCGGAAACCGATAACGAAAAATATGTCCACATGTTTAGAGATAGATGTGTCGATAAAATAAAATACGGACATGAGGGCGTCATGATCATTCTTATAACAGCAACATATATATATTGTCATATGATTTCTTATGCTAAAGTAACAATCTATTCACAATGTCAAGTATGAATCAGAAACTTCATTGAGAACCAACAAACTATAATCTCAGTCATTGAAGCAATTGCAATTTATCATAACATCGGAAAGAGTCAATATAAGAGCTTTTCATCAAGTCCACATACTCAACTATCATTTAGTTTTTCACAATTGCTAACACTCACGCAATACTTATGGGTATGAAGTTTTGATCGGACACAGAGAAAGATAGGGGCTTATAGTTTTGCCTCCCAACCTTTCACCTCAGGCGTAATGTCAACAATAATAGTTCATGATAACTTACATCCAATTGGATATATATATATATATATATATATATATATATATATATATATATATATATATCAGGATCTTTCCAACACAATGTGCTTGCCAAAGGATAAAATATAAAAAGGAAAGGTGAAGATCACCATGACTCTTGGATAAGGCATAAGAAAAAAATAAAAGACAAGCCCTTCGCAGAGGGAAGCAGAGGTTGTCATGTGCTTTTATGGTTGGATGCACGAAATCTTAATGCAAAAGAACGTCACTTTATATTGCCACTTGTGATATGGACCTTTATTATGCAGTCCGTCGCTTTTATTGCTTCCACAACAAGATCGTATAAAGATTATTTTCTCCACACTAATAAATCATACATATTTAGAGAGCAATTTTTATTGCATGCAACAATGACAACTTACTTGAAGGATCTTACTCAATCCATAGGTAGATATGGTGGACTCTCATGGAAAAACTGGGTTTAAGGAAATTTGGAACCAGAAGTAGTATCTCTACTTGGTGCAAAGGATTTGGCTAGCATTGGAGGGAAAGGCAAGCTCAACATGTTGGATGATCCATGGCAATATACTTTATTTTGGATATAAGAAAACATAACCCATTATGTTGTCTTCCTTGTCCAACATCAACTCTTTAGCATGTCGTATTTTAATGAGTGGTCACAATCATAAAAGATGTCCAAGATAGTATATTTATATGTGAGAACCTATCTTTCTTTATTACTTCCTATTAATTGCAACAATGACCAAAACTATGTTTGTCAACTCTCAACAACTTTTATTCATCATACTCTTTATATGTGAAGTCATTAATCTCCATAAGATCAATATGATCTCTTTATTTCTTTATATTCTTTCTTTTCCTTTTATTCCGTCACGGTCATAGCAAGATAATCAAGCCCTTGTCTCAAAACTAATCTTTATTATATATAGCTCCCGGACTCGATTACAAAGAAGGATCATAAAGAAAAACTCAAAACTAAATCATACTAAAACTTTATTCTAATAAATCAAGATATTACCAAAAGGATCGGACCAAGAAAAAGGTAAAGATAGGAGTGTGATGGTGATACGATACCGGGGCACCTCCCCCAAGCTTGGCAGTTGCCAAGGGGAGTGCCCATACCAGATGCTCAGTTCTCCTTTGCTGGTGAAGAAGATGGTGGTGATGATGGATAGTCACACATCGAGCGTAGGAGGTCCTCCAATTTGCGGATAATGCCCTTGAGTGCGATGATATGCTCCTTCAACAAAATATTTTCACGTGTAAGATACTTATTTTGTATGCGAGCTAACTCAATCATCTTGAAAGCTTCAATCTCCATTGGGGTAAGAAGATTGTAATGAGATTGAAGGATGTCTTCGTCTTCTGCTGCCGGAGCTTGATCCTCCATGGCCTTCTTGATCCCATCATCCTTGTTGATCTCCCCGGGTTCTTCTCTCTTCAGCTCTATCTTCATTAGTCAAGCATCGTTGCCCTCAGTGTTGGAGGAGGGGGACGACATGATGCCTGGCCTTGACAACTCTGGCAGAAAACAACTCGAAACAAAAACAGAGGATATTTGCATGGTACGGTGGTCAAAACCTTCGGGAGATTATTTAATGAATTTTTACCGACCGAAAGAAGTGTCGTGCAAGAAAACGGAGTCTGGAGGGCACACGAGGTGCCCACGAGGCAGGGGGCGCGCCCAGGGGGTAGGACGCACCCTCCACCCTCGTGGATGCCTCGTGTCTCCTTTGGACTACTTATTTTCCTATTTTCTTAAATATTCCAAAACGGAAAAAATTGCCATTAGAACTGTTTTGGAGTCGGTTTACTTACCGTACCACATGCCTATTCCTTTTTGGAGTCTGAAGCGTTCTGGAAAGTGTCCCTTATGTATTCCTCAGGGGTTACGGTTTCAATAACATTAGTTTCAACATTTATGGGATTACCTGAGATATAATGTTTGATTCTTTGACCGTTCACCACCTTTGGATTTGCGCCTTCGAAGTTGTTGATTTTTATGGCACCGGAACGATAGACCTCCTCGATAACGTCAGGACCTTCCCATTTAGAGAGGAGTTTTCCTGCAAAAAATCTTAAATGGGAGTTGTATTGCAAAACATAATCACCTACATTAAACTCACGCTTTTGTATCCTTTTGTCATGCCATCTTTTAACTTTTTCTTTAAACAGTTTGGCATTCTCATAGGCCTGGGTTCTCCATTCATCAAGTGAGCTAATGTCAAACAGCCTCTTCTCACCGGCAAGTTTGAAATCATAATTGAGCTCTTTAATGGCCCAATATGCCTCATGCTCTAGTTCCAGAGGTAAGTGACAAGCTTTTCCATAAACCATCTTATACGGAGACATACCCATAGGATTTTTATATGCAGTTCTATAGGCCTATAATGCATCATCAAGTTTCTTGGACCAATTCTTTCTAGATCTATTAATAGTCTTTTCCAAAATTAATTTGAGCTCTCTATTACTAAGTTCTACTTGACCACTAGACTACGGGTGATATGGAGATGCAATTCTATGGTTGACATCATACTTAGCAAGCATTTTACGAAAAGCACCGTGAATAAAATGTGAACCACCATTAGTCATTAAATATCTAGGGACTCCAAACCTCGGAAAAATAACTTCTTTAAGCATCTTAATAGAGGTGTTATGATCAGCACTACTAGTTGGAATAGCTTCTACCCACTTAGTAACGTAATCAACAGCAACTAAGATATGTGTCTACCCATTAGAGGAAGGAAACGGTCCCATATAATCAAAGGCCCAAACATCAAATGGTTCAATAACAAGTGAACAACTCATAGGCATTTCTTGACGTCTACTAATATTACCAATTCTTTGACATTCATACAAGACAAGACAAACTTACGGGCATCTTTGAAGAGAGTAGGCCAATAAAAATCGGATTGCAATACCTTATGTGCAGTTCTATCTCCAGCGTGGTGTCCTCCATAAGCCTCGGAGTGACACTTGCGTAGGATCTGTTCCTATTCATGCTCAGGTACACAACGTCTAGTAACACCATCTACTCCTTCTTTATATAGGTGTGGGTCATCCCAGAAGTAATGTCTTAAATCATAGAAAAACTTTTTTTGCTGGTATGTGAAACTAGGTGGTATAAATTTAGCAACAATGTAATTAGCATAATCAGCATACCATGGAGCAGTACGAGAAGCATTTATGACAGCTAATTGTTCATCAGGAAAGCTATCATCAATAGGTAGTGGGTCATCAAGAACATTCTCTAACCTAGACAAGTTGTCTGCAACAGGGTTCTCAGCTCCCTTTCTATCAATAATATGAAAATCAAATTCTTGTAGCAAGAGAACCCATATAACGAGTCTAGGTTTAGTATCTTTCTTTTCCATAAGATATTTAATAGCAGCATGATCAGTGTGAACAGTTCCTTTAGAATCAACAATATAAGGTCGGAACTTATCACAAGCAAATACAACTGCTAAAAATTCTTTTTCACTAGTAGCATAATTTCTCTGGGCACTGTCTAGAGTTTTACTGGCATATTGAATAACATTTAATTTCATATCAACTCTTTGTCCTAGAACAGCACCTACAGCATAATCACTAGCATCACACATAATTTCAAAGGGTAAATTCCAATCAGGTGGCTGAACTATAGGTGCAGAAATCAAGGCTTTCTGTAGCGACCAGACCTCAAACAGTCTGATCTCTATGCATAAAAGTGTCATCCCTGGATCGGTAATGCTGACACACACAATACTTGAAGGATTTATAACAGAGTAGCAATCGCACACTTATTACATCGAATGTCTCAAAAGAAAACTTATTACAATAAATATGGCTTAAGGCCATCTAATACGATAACAGCGGAAGTCTTGGAAGATAAATTGAGTCCATCAACTCGAACGGCATCACTGAGTGAAAGACCACGACCTAAGGCTCCTTACACGTCGTCTGAGAAGTCTGCAACATGATGCGTTGCAGCCTGAAAATGAGTCAGCACATAGAATATGCTGGCAATGTAACACATAAGGGTAATGAATAGAATAATGCTATCTCTACATGCACATTTGGCTAGTGGAGGCTGTATGATTAATATGTTTTGCGAAAAGCCAATTTTTCCCTACAAAAAAGGAATATATTTTATTTAACTAGCATGGTGGTTGTTAAACATTGAGAATGGTAAACCCCATCTCAATCCCAATTAAAAATAATCATTAACCCAATCAAATTTTATAATTAAGAGTGATGAGATCCACATGATAATCCAAGAACCAGATACTCAAGATGTCCATAACCGGGGACACGGCTAACCATGATTAGTTTGTACACTCTGCAGAGGTTTGTGCACTTTTCCCCACAAGACTCGATCTCCTCCGTTGAATTTCTCGCATTGCATGATGTTTGAGAAACGGATGACCGAGACACAGTCTTTCGGAAGAGGTCCCCTTAACCGATAGATGGGCCAGTACACCTACAATCCCCTACATCTGCTAGCCCATCATGGAAAGGTTTCCCACAACTTACTCAACTATGCCAGAGCCCATAATGGCATGTGGCTGCACACGGAAGTTTCTAGCATGAATAATCTTATGATCCCTTTGAGCCTGGGTGGCAGTCCATAGGAGAATCACACGGTGCCCCGGGATTTCCAAAAAAATACAGGCAATCACTGGAATTCCCCAGGTGCCTCAATCCACCCGATGTGTATTAAAGTTGCCACCTTAAGTTGAACCATTAATTAACAATACTCACATCTATCATGGATACACTCAAACACAATCCACGTCTACGAGCAATAGCATAGCAATATAAGCAACGTAGAAGTAACTCCCAAAGGTTTGATAATAAATAGGTGAATAGGTACTACCTCATCTACTTTCCAAAACCCACAATTTAATTAGATCCTAACCATGCAATTGATTGAGGATTGATCTAATGCAATAAAACTGGGTAGTAAAGAGGTATGATCAAAGTGTTACTTCCTTCCTGATGATCCGCGAAACCTAGGGACTCGTAGCAGCATGGATCGCACTCCGGGTAATCTATCGCAAACAAACAAGCATACAATAAGCAATCAAGCAAGCGCCCGGGTAAAACTCAAATAAAAGATCTAACCAGAAAGTTCAACTTAAGAACTCCATTTTGCAAAAAGAAATCAAATTGAACGAAGCAACAAAACTCAAACGGCGAAAGAAACAAGCTTCGTTTACTAATCTGGACTAAAGTAAAATTTTATAGTAGCAAAATCTTGTTTAAGTTGGTTAAACAGAAAGAGGTTTTCGAGACGAAACTCTAGGCGCTTGAATCGCCTGATTCTGATAAATGAGCGAAAAGTTATACTAAAACGAAAATCGGATCCAAAATCACGATAAAAAATAATCGCGGAAAATCCGGGAAAAAGAAAAACTGACAAACAGGCTAATGAACGAACGTTCGCTATCTGCGGCTAAACGGTGAAAACTGTTCGTTAAAACGAACGAACGAACGAACGGGTGTTCGTTATATAACTAAACCGAAAAAATAAACCGATCTAAAAAATAAACCGCGGGTCTTAAAAAAACATACGGTTTTCCGAAGAAAACCGGTGGCGGCGGCGGCTACCACCGCAAGTCCGGCGAGGGCGGCGGCGGCTACCACCGGCAAGTCCGCTCGCGGCGGCGGCGGCGGCGGGCGGGCGGCGGCGGCGAGGCGGCGCTGGGCGGCGGTCGGCGGGCGGGCGGCGCGGCGCGGGCGAAGCGGCGGTTGCGGCGGCGGCGGCGGGCTAGGGTTAGGGTTGGGCGGCGGTGGGCTGCGGCGGCTAGGACTGGGCTTCGGCGGCTCGGGCGTCGCGACTTATAAAGGACCCCCGGGCGGTGTCGCGCTCGGGTACGGCCCGGAGTGGGTTTGACCTTTTTTTAAAATAATACCGACATGCAGAAAAAGAAAGAAAAGGAATACTAAACGGACTCCAAAAACCCGAAATAAATTTTCTCTGTCCTCTAAAAATAAGCCGGACAAGGCGAACATTTATTTGGGCCTAAAATGCAATTATGGAAAACGCATATTTTTTCTAATTCAAATAAAATAGCGATAAAACTCCGAATAAAAATCTTATTTGATTTTAATATTAAATCTCCGGTATTTCTTTATTTTGAGGAAGTCATTTTATCCTCTCTCTTTTATTTTAATAAAATAAATTTTTCAGAGACAAATAATTAAAATCAAATGATCCGCTTTCCAAAATCCGAGAAAGACTCGAATATGAAAATAATGAAATCCCCAACTCTCTCCGTGGGTCCTTAAGTTGCGTAGAATTTCTAGGATCAACCAAAATGCAATAAAATATGATATGCAATGATGATCTAATGTATAACATTCCAATTTGAAAATTTGGGATGTTACAAACCTACCCCCCTTAAGATGAATCTCGCCCTCGAGATTCGGGCTGGCTAGAAAATAGGTGAGAGTGATCCTTCCGTAGGTCTTCCTCTCGTTCCCAGGTGGCTTCATCTTCAGTAAGGTGACTCCACTGAACTTTGCAGAACTTGTTTACTTTGCTGTGTGTGACTCGGCTGGCAAACTCGAGTATCTTGACTGGTTTCTCCTCATATGTCAAATCACTATCCAACTGTATCGCTTCCGGCGGCACTGTATCTCTTAGAGGTATATCAGCCATCTTTGCGTGGCACTTCTTCAACTGAGAAACGTGGAACACATCGTGAACTCCTGACAATCCTTCGGGAAATTCCAACTTGTAAGCAACTTCTCCCATACGTTCCAAAACTCTATATGGTCCCACAAAACATGGTGCTAACTTTCCCTTAACTCCAAAGCGCTTTACTCCTCGAAGTGGGGATACACGAAGATACACTCTGTCTCCAACTTCGTAAACGGTCTCCTTGCGTTTAGAATCCGCATAACTCTTCTGCCTGGACTGGGCTACCTTGAGTCTATCGCGAATCAGTTTAACCTTCTCTTCAGACTCTTTAATCAAATCTGGTCCAAACAACTGTCGGTCTCCAACCTCGTCCCACAACAACGGTGTTCTGCACCTCCTTCCGTACAGTGCTTCGAAAGGGGCCATCTTCAAACTGGCTTGATAGTTGTTGCTGTATGAGAACTCAACATAAGGCAAATTATCGTCCCAACTAGATCTGTAATCTAGCGCACAAGCTCTCAACATGTCCTCCAGAATATGATTTACTCTCTCAGTCTGTCATCTGTCTGCGGGTGAAAAGTAGTACTGAACTCTACCCTAGTTCCCAAAGTTTCATGCAACTGATTCCAAAACTTTGAAGTAAACTGGGTTCCTTTATCTGATACAATGGTCCTCGGAACTCCATGCAGACATATCATCCTGGTCATGTATATCTTTGCAAACTTAGCACTGGTGTAAGTGGTCTTTACTGGGATGAAATGAGCTACTTTTGTCAAACGATCGACTATACAACCCATATCGAGTCATAGCCTGAACGAGTCATGGGTAATCCTATGATAAAATCCATGCCTAGCTTATCCCACTTCCATTCGGGTATCGGCAATGGTTGTAGCAATCCTGCTGGCTTCTGATGCTCGGCTTTCACTCTCTGACATACATCACAAACTGCTACATATTCCGCAATATCCTTTTTCATTCCGATCCACCAGAAACTATCCTTCAAATCCAGATACATCTTGGTATTTCCTGGGTGAGTCGAATATGGCGAATCATGGGCTTCTTGCAGAATCAACTTCCTGATCTCCTGATCATTTGGCACATATACGCGGTTCTCAAACCATAAGGTATCGTGCTCATCCTCACGAAATCCTTTAGCCTTTCCTTTACTCATTCTTTCCTTTATTTAGGCAATCTCCTTATCCGTCTTCTGAGCTTCTCTGATCTTATCCATCAAAGTAGACTGAATCTCCAATGCTGCTACATAACCTCTCGGAACTATTTCCAAACATAGCTCGCGAAGGTCTTCTGCCAACTCCTTGGGTAATTCTCCGATCATGAGTGTATTGACATGACTTTTGCGGCTCAACGCATCGGCTACTACGTTAGCCTTTCCGGGATGACAATGCAATCTCATATCATAATCCTTAATGAGCTCCAACCATCTCCTCTGCCTGAGATTCAACTCCTTCTGCGTGAAGATATACTTCAAACTCTTGTGATCCGTGTATACCTCACAATGGTTTCCGATGAGAAAATGTGTCCATGTCTTCAACGCATGCACTACGGCTGCTAACTCCAAATCATGCGTGGCATAATTTAACTCATGGGGTTTAAGTTGTCGTGAGGCATATGAAACAACTCTTCCCTCTTACATAAGTACGACTCCAAGTCCTCGACGAGAAGCGTCAATACACTTCGTAATCCTTGCGTTGATCTGGCAGAATCAACACGGGTGATATAACCAAGCGTCTCTTCAACTCCTGAAAACTGGCCTCACATTCCTCAGTCCATTTGAATTTGGTGTCCTTCTTCAACAACTCCGTCATGGGCTTCTCAATCTTTGAGAAATTCTCAATGAACCTCCGGTAGTATCCTGCGAGTCCAAGAAAACTCCGAATCTCTCCAACTGACGTGGGTGACTCCCAATTTTTCATAGTGACAACCTTAGTGGGGTCTACTGCTATTCCTTCTCCGGATATAACATGTCCAAGGAATCCAACTTCCTTCAGCCAAAACTCACACTTGCTGAACTTGGCGTATAGCTGATGTTCTCTGAGCTTCCCAAGTATTAAACGCCAATGTTCTTTGTGTTCTTTATTCTTCGAGTAGACCAGAATGTCATCAATGAACACCACAACGAACTTATCCAAAAACTCCATAAACACTTTGTTCATCATGTTCGTAAAATAGGCAGGTGCGTTAGTCAGACCAAATGACATAACGGTACACTCATACAGCCCGTACCTCGTGGTAAAAGCTGTCTTAGGTATGTCCTGCTCTCGAATCTTCAGCTGGTGATACCCTGATCGCAGATTGATCTTGGAAAACACTTTAGCTCCTTGCAGCTGATCAAACAAATCATTGATCATCGACAGTGGGTACTTGTTCTTGATCATCACTTCATTCAATCCTCGATAATCAACAACCATCCTTAACGATTCATCCTTCTTCTCCACTAGAAGTACTGGTGATCCCCAAGGTGACGAACTTGGTCGGATATAACCTTTATCTAGTAACTCCTTAATCTGCTTCTTAATTTCCTCCAAATCCTTTGCGGGCATTCTGTATGGTCTCTTGGATATTGGCCCTGTGCCTGGCAAAAGCTCAATTAAAAACTCAATGTCTCTATCCGGTGGCATGCCTAGCAAATCTTCTGGAAATACATCCGAAAAATCCTTCACCACTTGTACTTCCTCCTGTACAACTCCTGATAAGGAATTTACTTGAGTCATATTCGGCACATGTCGTGATACATACTTGATCCTTCTTCCCTCTGGGGTGGTGAGTAAAATCATCTTACCGGTGCAATTGATGTTTCCTCCATACATCGATAGCCAATCCAGACCCAGAATCACATCCAAACCTTGCGACTCCAATATTATCAGATCTGAGGGGAAACATGCCTACCTATGGTCAATGGCATCTGAAAACATCCATGGCTTGCCATATACTCTGCTCCGGGTGAGGTTACTAGCATGGGTGTCTTAAGTACTCTAGTGGGCAACTTATACTTATCCACAAATCCCCTTGATATGTATGAATGCGATGCACCAGTATCAAAAAGAATGACTGCAGTAAATGACTTAACCAAAAACTTACCTAGTATTGTATCTGGCTGAGCTTCAACCTCCTCCACGTTAACGTGGTTCACTTGTCCCCTGTTGAAAGGGTTGGGCTTCTTCCCAGAGCTTCCATTGTCGTTTCCTTTCTTGGCTTCAGGACATTCATTCGTGTAATGTCCGGTCTTCTGGCACTTGTAGCAAGTAACGTGGCTTAGATCTTTCTTGGCGGGCATTGCCGGGTTGGAATGGTTCTGTCTGCTGCTTCCTCCATTACCATTACCGTTCTTGGGCCCACTATGATTGTGCGAACTTCTTCCATTATGAGAGTGGCCTCCATGGTTATGAACAAGTCCTCCCGAGTTCGGGGTGTAACGGGGTCTCTGCTGGGCTTCAGAATTATACTTCCCTTGTCCATACTTCCTCTTGCGGCTGTCAATCTGCTGCTGGTTCCCTTCAAGCATGAGAGCTCTATCTACCAACTCCTTGTAGTTATTGAAATTTGCCACCATCAACTGCATGCTCAGCTCATCATTCAATCCTTCCAGAAACTTCTCCTTCTTAGCTACATCTGTAGCGACGTCATCTGGGGCATAATGTGCTAGCTTATTAAATTCATCCACATACTGGCCAACAGTGCGCCCTCCTTGGCGTAAGTTGCGAAACTCACGCTTATTCATGGCCATAGCTCCTGCTGATACATGGAAAGTGCGAAAAGCCTGCTGGAACTGGTCCCATGTCACAGTATCAATGGGGTAAGTGACTATAAAATTCTCCCACCATGATGTTGCGGGTCCATCAAGCTGATGTGCGGCAAAATGCACTCTCTCCACGTCTGTGCATCCTACAGTGGTCAACTCCCTTTCAATCTTGTGGAACCAATCATCTGCAACAATCGGCTCGGTGCTACTGGAGAACACCGGCGGATTCAGCCTAAGAAAGCGGGCTAAGTGATCAACTGGTGGTGGTGGTGGTGGGTTGTTGTTGTTGTTGTTGTTGTTGTTGTTGTTGTTGTTGTTGTTGTTGTTGTTGTTGTTCCCATGGTTCTGACTCTGGACTAGTATCTGCATCAATGCATTCTGCTGCTAGATCAACTGAGTGAGCTCCGGTGGGAAAGCAAATCCATTGTCGCGTCTCGGAGGCATCTGCTGGTTTAGAAGAGATGAGAAAACAGAATAGAATGAGGTCTAGGGGAAAAACAGTACCCATATGAACATGAGACAAACACAAACATATCACTCAATCAATCAAACAAGGGAATACAATCGGTCTAGAACTATCGTTACAAAAGTTCTTGGACTATACTATATACATGGTGGAATACTACTACTGATATGGTGGTCGACTAGAAAAACTGCTCGGTCAAAGACTCCATGATATCTGCTCCAGCTTCATCAACATAGTCATCATCGCTATCGTCGGAAGTCTGAGTCGTTGTAAATGCGATGATGATGTAGTTCTCCGGGCAAGTGGAATCGTCATCTTCTCCTCCTGGCGCGGGGTCTCCCATGAAAAATCCTAGCTTTCTTGTCAGGTCGTCATTCTTCTCCACTAATACTTCGATTTCCTCCATATAATCTTCGCGTGTAGCCTTGAGTTCTTCCTCCAGCTCAGTCATCCTTGTCATCGCCTTCTTCAAATCGGTCATGCCTGCGCACATCTGGTTCTCCTGGCGTCGAATGTGCTGGTTTAACTCCTGGATGAAAGAGGCAGTCGATCAATCCTTCCTGGTGCTGATCATCTCCCATTGCTCATCTCGGCGCCCACAAATTTGGTAGATAGTGTCCTTGAGATCATTGTGGTAAACTTCTCCAATGCGTCCAATGGTAATGTGATCTGCCATACTCTTTCCTAGACTCCAGGTTGGTGCATCAAAGGAAAACTCTATGGGCTCAGTGACTGGCGCGAACGTCCTTCCTGGAACTTGGACTTGAATTATCCAGCGCTCCTCTTCTAGTAAAGTGGCGTTGTAGGTCCCGGTGAAGCTTGGTATTCCAATGTTCAGGTACATGTAACTTCCTTCAAGTGGCGTCCAAAAGGGGTGTCTTCATCTGGTCGCGTGAACTTGATCCTTGCGTCCGCCATCCTAAAGAGTAGAAAATAGAGAGGAGTTAGAAATTAGAAGAGAGTAGTGATTCTAGGGCTTTAGCTTAGTGGTCATGTCCTACAGTCAACGTGTGCTCTGATACAATCTTTGTAGCGACCAGACATCAAACGGTCTGATCTCTGTGCATAATTGTCATCCCTCGATCGTTAATGCTGACACACAGTACTTGAAGGATTTATAACAGAGTAGCAATCACACACTTATTACATCGATTGTCTCAAAGAGAACTTATTACAATAAATATGGCTTAAGGCCATCTAATACGATAACAGCGGAAGGCTTGAAAGATAAAGTGAGTCCATCAACTCCAACGGCATCACTGAGTGAAAGACCACGACCTAAGGCTCCTTACTCGTCGTCTGAAAAGTCTGCAACATGATACGTTGCAGCCCGAAAATGGGTCAGCACATGGAATATGCTGGCAATGTAACACAAAAGGGTAATGAACAGAATAATGCTATCTCTACATGCACATTTGGCTAGTCGACGCTGTATGGTTAATATGTTTTGTGAAAAGCCATTTTTTTCCTACAACAAAGGAATATATTTTATTTAACTATCATGGTGGTTGTTAAACATTGAGAATGGTAAACCCCATCTCAAACCCAATTAAAAATAATCATTAACCCAATCAAATTTTATAATTAAGAGTGATGAGATCCACATGATAATCCAAGAACCAGATACTCAAGATGTCCATAATCGGGGACACGGCTAACCATGATTAGTTTGTACACTCTGCAGAGGTTTGTGCACTTTTCCCCACAAGACTCGATCTCCTCCATTGAATTTCTCGCACTGCATGATGTTTGAGAAACAGATGACCGAGACACGGTCTTTCCGAAGAGGTCCCCTTAACCGATAGATAGGCCGGTACACCTAAAATCCCCTACATCTGCTAGCCCATAATGGAAAGGTTTCCCACAACTTACTCAACTATGCAAGAGCCCATAATGGCATGTGGCTGCACACGGAAGTTTCTAGCATGAATAATCTTATGATCCCTTTGAGCCTGGGTAGCAGTCCATAGGAGAATCACACGGTACCCCGGGATTTCCAAAAAAATAGAGGCAATCACTTTAATTCCCCAGGTGCCTCAATCCACCCGATGTGTATTAAAGTTGCCACCTTAAGTTGAACCATTAATTAACAATACTCACATCTATCATGGATACACTCAAACCCAATCCACGTCTACGAGAAATAGCATAGCAATATAAGCAACGTAGAAGTAACTCCCAAAGGTTTGATAATAAACAGGTGAATAGGTACTACCTCATCTACTTCCCAAAACCCATAATTTAATTAGATCCTAACCATGCAATTGTTTGAGGATTGATATAATGCAATAAAACTGGGTAGTAAAGAGGTATGATCAAAGTGTTACTTGCCTTGCTGATGATCCGCGAAACCTAGGGACTCGTAGCAGCACGCTTTGCACTCCGGGTATTCTATCGCAAACAAATAAGCATACAATAAGCAATCAAGCAAGGGCACGGGTAAAACTCAAATAAGAGATCTAACCAGAAAGTTCAACTTAAGAACTCCGGTTTGCAAAAAGAAACCAAATCGAACGAAGCAACAAAACTCAAACGGCGAAAGAAACAAGCTTTGTTTACTAATCTGGACTAAAGTCAAATTTTACAGTATCAAAATCTTGTTTAAGTTGGATAAACAGAAAGAGGGTTTCGAGACGAAAGTCTAGGCGCTTGAATCGCCTGATTCCGATAAACGAGCAAAAAAATATACTAAAACCAAAATCGGATAAGAAATCGCGATCGAAAATAATCACGGAAAATCCGGGAAAAAGAAAAACTGATGAACAGGCTAACGAACGAACGTTCGCTATCTGCGGCTAAACGGTGAAAACCGTTCGTTAAAATGAACGAACGAACGGGCGTTCGCTATATAACTAAACCGGAAAAAGAAAACCGATTTAAAAAAATAAACCGCGGGTCTTAAAAAACCGTACGGTTTTTCGAAGAAAACCGGCGGCGGCGGCGGCTACCTCCGGCAAGTCCGGCGAGGGCGGCGGCGGCGGCGGTGGTTTCGCGAGGCGGCGCGGGCGGCGGGCGGCGGCGGCGAGGCGGCGCGGCGAGGCGAGGCAGCAAGCCGCAAGGCTAGGTTTAGGGTTAGGCGGTGGGCGGCTGGCTGGCTCGGGCCGGGCTTGGGTGGCTCGGGCATCGCGACTTATAAGGGCCCCCCGGGCGGTGTCCCGCTCGGATACGACCCGGAGTCGGTTTGACTTTTTTTTAAATAATTTCGACGTGCAGAAAAAGAAAGAAAAGTAATACTAAACGGACTCCAAAAATCTCGAAATAAATTTTCCCCGTCCTCTAAAAATAAGCCGGACAAGGTGAACATTTATTTGGGCCTAAAATGCAATTTCAAAAAACGCATATTTTTCCTAATTCAAATAAAATAGCGATAAAACTCCGAATAAAAATCTTATTTGATTTTAATATTAAATCTCCGGTATTTCTTTATTTTGAGGAAGTCATTTTATCCTCTCTCTTTTATTTTAATAAAATAAATATTTCAGAGAAAATAATTAAAATCAAACGATCCTCTTTTCAAAATTCGAGAAAGATTCGAATATGAAAATAATGAAATCCCCAACTCTCTCCGTGGTTCCTTGAGTTGCGTAGAATTTCTAGGATCAACCAAAATGCAATAAAATATGATATGCAATGATGATCTAATGTATAATATTCCAAATTGAAAATTTGGGATGTTACACTTTCTTAAGTATTTCAAATGCTTCTACACAATCATCATGAAAGATAAAAGGAACATCTTTTTGTAAGAGATTAGTCAGAGGCATAGAAATTTTTGAGAAGTCTTTAGTGAACCTCCTATAAAAACCGGCATGACCGAGGAAACTTCTTATACCTTTAATGTCCTTAGGACACGACATCTTTTCAATAGCATCAACTTTAGCTTTATCGACTTCAATACCTCTTTCAGAAATTTTGTGCCCCAGGACAATACCTTCGTTAACCATAAAGTGGCACTTCTCCCAATTCAAGACAAGATTAGTTTCTTCACATCTCTGCAAAACTCGATCAAGGTTGCTCAGGAAATCATCAAAAGAAGTTCCATATATGGAGAAATCATCCATGAAAACCTCAACAATCTTTTCACAAAAATCAGAGAATATAGCCATCGTGCATCTTTGAAAGGTAGCAGTGCATTGCATAAACCAAAAGTCATCGCCTATAAGCAAACGTGCGAAAGGGCAAGTAAAAGTGGTCTTTTCTTGATCCTCTTTTGACACAGTATTTGAGAGAAACCGAATAACCATCTAGAAAGAAAAATGCGTATGTTTGGATAATCTTTCTAGCATTTGATCAATAAAAGGTAAAGGGTAATGATCCTTTTTAGTAGCTTTATTTAGTTTGCGGAAGTCAATTACCATTCTATAACCTGTAACGATTCTTTATGGGATCAATTCATCTCTATCATTAGGGACAACAGTAATGCCTCCCTTCTTAGGGACACAATGGACATGACTTATCCACGGACTATCAGCAACGGGATAAATTATACTTGCCTCCAAAAGCTTTAGTATTTCTTTTCTTACCACTTCTTTCATCTTAGGATTTAACCGTCGTTGGTGATCAACAACCGGTTTAGCGTCTTTCTCCAATTTTATTTTGTGGTGACATAGAGTGGGACTAATTCCCTTAAGATCATCAAGAGTATATCCAATAGCAGCACGGTGCTTATTCAGAGTTTTCAATAATTTCTTTTCTTCATGCTCTGAAAGGTTAGCACTAATAATAACAGGATATATCTTTTTCTCATCAAGATAAGCATATTTAAGAGTATCGGGTAATGGTTTAAGCTCAAATACGGGATCACCCTTGGGTGGAGGAGGATCCCCTAGGATTTCAACAGGCAAGTTGTGTTTCAAAATAGGTCCCTGTTTAAATAATATTTCACCTATTTCCCTTCTTTCATTCATAAACATATCATTTTCATGGTCGAGCAAATATTGCTCTAACGGATCATTAGGAGGCACGGCAATAGAAGCAAGACCAATAATTTCATCTTTACTAGGCAATTCTTTATCAAGGGGTTATCTACGAAATTTAGCAAAATTAAACTCATGAGACATATCCCCAAAACCAATAGTAACAACATCCTTTTTGCAGACTATCCTAGCATTAACAGTATTCAAGAAGGGTCTACCAAATATAATGGGACAAAATTTATCTTGTGGGGAACCAAGAAGAAAATCAGCAGGATATTTAACTTTCCCACGCAAGACTTCAACATCTCTAACAATCACAACTAGTGAAATAGTGTCTCTATTGGGAAGCTTAATTGTAACATCAATTTCCTCTATCTCAGCAGGTGCAATATCATGCATAATTTCTTTGTATAAGGAATGAGGTATTGCACTTGCACTAGCACCCATATCACAAAAGACATGATAACAATGATCTCCTATTTTAATAGAAATAATTGGCATGCCTACAACAGGTCTATGTTTACCCTTAGTATCGGGTCTAGCAATTCTAGAAGCTTCATCATAGAAGTAAATAACGTGCCCATCAATATTATCAGCCAAGAGATCTTTAACCATAGCAATACTACGTTCAATTTTAATTTGCTCGGGGGGTGTGGGTGTTCTAGTATTACTCTTACGAACCACGGTTGAAGCTTTAGCATGATCCTTTATTCTAACAGGGAAAGGTGGTTTCTCAATATAAGCGGTAGGAACAATAGGATCAACATTATAAGTGATAGTATTTTCTTCAACTTTAATAGGTTCAACTACTTTTACTTCAATGGGATGATGATATTTAAACCACTTCTCCTTAGGGAGATCAACATGAGTAGCAAATGATTCACAGATAGAAGGTACTATCTCAGAGTCAAGTCCATATTTAGTGCAAAATTCACGGAAAACATCGGTACCATAAAAGATTTAACACAATTAAACTTAGGTGTTATACCTGGCTCCTTACCTTTGTTGAGATCCCAATCTTTAGAGTTGCGTTTAATTCTTTCCAATAAATCCCATTTGAATTCAATAGCCTTCATCATAAAAGAACCAGTATAAGAAGTGTCGAGCATGGAGCGATTATTGAGAGAAAACCGAGCATAAAAGTTTTGAGTGATAATTTCTCTTGAGAGCTCATGATTGGGGCATGAATATAACATTGACTTAAGCCTCCCCCAAGCTTGAGCGAAGCTTTCTCCTCCGCGAGGCCAAAAAATTATATGTATAATTACGATCACGATGAACAAGATGCATAGGATAAAACTTCTGATGAAAGTCCAATTTCAATCGGTTGTAGTTCCATGATCCCATATCATCACATAGCCTAAACCATGTCAATGCCTTTCCCTTCAAAGATAAAGGGAAGACCTTTTTATTGATAACATCCTCGGGCATACCTGCAAGTTTAAATAATCCACAAACTTCATCCACATATATTAGGTGCAAATCGGGATGCAATGTTCCATCTCCTGTAAAAGGATTAGCTAGCAGTATCTCTATCATACCCGAAGGAATTTCAAAGTAAACATTTTTAGTAGGTTCAGTAGGTTGAGGAGAAATTCTTTGTTTCTCGGTCGGGTGAAGATACCCGAACAAGCCCCTCAAAGGATTACTTTCCATAGAAACAAGTGACAGTAAATTTCAGCACACTATATAAGTTTTCCTTACCAAAGGCGCTTCACTCCCCAGCAACAGCGCCAGAAAATAGTCTTGATGACCCACAAGTATAGGGGATCCATCGTAGTCCTTTCGATAAGTAAGAGTGTCGAACCCAATGAGGAGTAGAAGGAAATGACAAGCGGTTTTCAGTAAGGTATTCTCTGCAAGCACTGAAATTATCAGTAACAGATAGTTTTGTGATAAGGTAATTTGTAATGGCACTACTAGGAAAAGGCCTACTAATGGCGCACCGGTTTTGCCTACTAATGGCGCACTACCGGTGCGCCATTAGTAGCATGCCATTAGAATTTTTTACTAATGGCGCACCACTGGTGCGCCATTAGTATCTGGTATACTAATGGCGCACCTGGTAGTGCGCCATTAGTATGTAACTCCATGCGCCATTAGTATGCCTCCCGGGGCCATATGTAACCATGTGCTTTGTCACACTAATGGTGCACTCTGCCTTGATGCGCCATTAGTATCCTTTGGCATACTAATGGCGACTCTCTTGATGCGCCATTAGTATGAATATTTGGTTTTTTTTTGCTTTTCTGATTTTTGCACAGGTTACAAAATATATTATTGGACAGAATATAGACAAGCAGCACAGCAACATCAGATTCATCGAATACAATAGAAGATTAGTCTCCAATACAATTCATCATATTAGTCTCCGAATTCAAAAGACCGAACAAAGATAAAACATTACAAGTCTCAAGACCGCGAGTATCGAGTTTGTCTTCACATTACAAGTCGATATCGATCATCTAAACTACCATCATCAGTGTGTGCGCCGCCATCATCAGTGGTGGCATCCTCGGCGGCACCATCAGTGGTGTCATCCCCGACGCCACTAGGGGTTGTGTAATCAGGATCGGTGTCTTCCGCGGCGTCCTCATAGCGGTGAGTTTGTTCCTCCATCTCCTGGGACAGCTCCCAGAATTGCTTGCCGCCCGAACCACCGGCCTCATTGTTGTGGGCCATGTTTCGCTCTAAATAGGAAAAAAGTTTGGTCAAAAAGTCGGTTATTGTCAAGGAACAAGATCATGGTCTCATCATTTAGGGTTTGTCGACACTGAGGCACCCTAAAAGCCTAAGCTTTCATCATTTAGGGTTTGTCGACGCCGAGGCACCCTAAAAGCCGAAGCGAACATCATTTAGGTTCTCATCGACACCGAGGCATCCGGGGCAGCCAAGTTAAGTTTTCATCATTTAGGGTTTATCGATGCCGAGGCACCCTAGGTTGGGCCTAATCACTTGGCACTAATCACTTGGCTCTATTGCCACCTATGTTGGGTTTATCATCTAGGGTTTATCGATGCTAAGGAGAATTCTAAGTTGGGCCTAATCACTTGGCTCTATTGCCACCTATGGTTTAATGCAGCAAGAATGGCGGGGCAGTTGATCCTACTTAACTAAGTACTAAGATACCCCGGCCCATGCATTAGTCGCAAGTACCCCATATGTCCTATTTTTAGCAAAGTCATGCTAAAATTCACGGAAAATTTCAGCATGACCTTTGCTGAAAATAGGACATATGGAGTACCGAATTTGCCGGAACGGAAGTTAATCAACATTCCGACAAACTCAAGGGCCTCTCGGGGTACCTGCAAATTCATCACGACACGATGGCGAGACATGACCTTTGCAAAATGGTCGGAGACACGATGGTCTTTCTCAATGTGATCAATTGATGGATCAACAGATAAAACATGTCCAATAAGTATGATTTATAGAGTCAACATCGGTATGAATATATATAAAGTTTTTCTTCATCAGCCGGGCCCATGCAAGTAATCGCATCCAGCAACTATTTCGCTACTCAGTAACTAACTACACTCTGTATTTATAGATTCATTTCAGATGAGATCAGATTGAGCTCCAAGCGTAGCTGCAAATGAGGATCCATGAGCCATCATGCCAGCCAGCCAGAAATAAACTTTACTTTCCAAAGGAAATAAAAATACAATGCATACATACATACTTAAGCAGGTAGATAGATAGATAGATAGATGAGCATGTTCAGTTTACAAGAATGAATATAAACCAGCAAAGAATGCATGCAAGTTTAAAGTAAAACGTTTTAGTTAATGCAAGTACTCCTCTTGCTCTCTACTTTCTCTCTTCTCTTCTTCAGTTAATTAACTGAATTTTACTGATGTTGTTGTTAGCTGAATTTTAATCAGCTGCTGAAGAACACCTTCAGTTTTGTCAGATATAGGTGTAGTTTTCAGTCTCTGTCAGTTTCATCAGAGAAGTTTGCTTTCAGTTTCAAATAATCCGACCATGGGATGGCACGAACTAGGTTTCTCCGCGGCCCTGACCCGACCATGGGATGGCACGAACTAGACGGTCATGGCTGCATCGCGGGTGACGCGCGGGGAGCGCTGGGATGGCAGTGCTCACGACCCGGAAGTGGCCTAGTTTCTCGTTTTCTGTTAGTTGTGTAATCGATCAACAAGAAGAGAAATAGAGAGCAGAAAAGCTGCAAAGTTGAACGCGGGACAAATGGCAGGACGTTTGAGTTTTCGAGGCAACTCCCCGCGTCTCCCCTCCAGAGTTTTCGAGGGCCCACGTCTTCCCTCCACTGGCAACTCCCCACGACGCAGAGGGGGTTTTCTTCCCACGTCCAGGTAACTCCTCCTATTCCATTGCCGCTCCATCTTCCTCCTCTGCCTCCTCCTCATTCCATTGCCGCTCCATCTTCCTCCTCTACCTCCCTCTGCCTCCGCTTCAAGCAACTCCCCTCTGCCTCCACCATCGCTGGCCAGGAGGGCAATGGCGGAGGAATCATGGAGCAACTCCTCCGTCTGCTAAGAGAATGGCGAGAGGCATCATGGAGCAACTCCTCCGTCTCGCCAAGCATCACCGTGGTGAGGCGTCCGGCAAGGAGCCGTTGGTGGTCGGCAGCGGCGTTCCGGTCCTCGGCGAAAGCTGGACTACACCGTGCCGCTCAAGGTTGATATCCACTGAAGGAGCCACTGGATGTCGTATGCACCAAAAATCCGCACGAAGCCGACAAGATGATCCGCAAGATGAGGAGGAGGCTCGGCGGCATGCTTTCTCGAATATCAGCGTTGATGTCGAGTATACCAGGGAAGACAAACCTCCATAAATTGTTGTAGTTCTGCAGTTATGCGTGGAGGATCTCGTCCCGTATACCACATCACCGCGACAACCAAATGGTAAAAACATCTAGTTCAAGTAGTTTTTGGTGATCATACGTAATGTTGTCTACAAGTTTTTGTGATCATTTAGTAGCTGTTATGAATGTTGTCTTGTAATGCAAAAGATTGCAAAAAAATACATCATTGAGATGTTATGCTTGCTGTTTTGATCATACAGAATGTTGTCTTGTAGTTGTTGTGATCATTTAGTAGTTATTGTGATCGTACTGTTTTAACTAAATTTTGGTCAGAACTGAAGATGCTATTTTAACTAAATTTTGCTTCAACTGAACCCGTTTTAATTATGTAGTTTCTGAAGTTTTTGAAGTAGATCAATTTGAATGCTAAAGATTATTTTGAATGTTGTCTAGCTAGGCAGTAAAATAGAGCATATAGAGGCATTGCCTGCCTCTGCTGCAAGTGGGGATGTGAGCAGGATTATCACAATTAGATCACTAATTTGCTGGAATCTTATTTACAATTTTCTTCAAACTAGTTACCACTCACTAGTACAATGTTTTCTAAACTGGTTGCCATCATCTCCCTTTTTATCATTTTGGTTATGTGAAATTAGTTGTAGTGAGTGGCCAAGCAACCACTAGCAATTTGTGCATAACAATTCCCGGTAGTTTTACCTGTAAGCCCCCCTCTTCTGGCAACCTAGTAAAAAAATTATACTACACAGAAGCATCTGTTTCCATCTCTCGTATAAAGGTTTAGCATTTGGCTGAATTGACTGAACGAGAAATGGGAAAAACTAACAACTCAAACAGCAAATGTCATATATATGTTGGAAATTGCAGTGATAACTGATCGGCGTGTTCCATTTGTCAGTGGTATTTACAAACTAATTCTCTTCGCTTTTCTTGGGGAAAAGTTGCTCTTTGCTTAACTACTAGCAAAATCATTGTGCATTGTTTTTGTAATATTGTATCGCTTGTTTAAATGCTTGTGCCATCATGGCCCTTACTATACCCCAGAATGATGCCACTGCCGTTCGGCGCTACTGTTGGATTGAAATACTACAGCCGGAATCAACAGGATTATCGCTGATTTGCTGGACAAACAGAGTGTTTGCGAGAAGGAAGAGGGGAGAGGAGGCGGAGCTCACCGGGGAGGCGCAAGGAGGCCCTGCGACAGCTTAGTAGCAACAGAGGTGGCCGAAGTTAAGGAAGACAGCGGCGACCCGAGGAAGAAGAGGTGGAGGGGGGTGGAGGGGTCGAGCGCCGTCGCGCCCTGGTTCCGCGGCTCGCCGGCCCGATGTTGAAGCAGATTCTGCCCGCCGCCTTGCCTCTCGCCTCGCATGGTGGAGCTCGAGGGCTGGGAAGGCGAGGGAGGGGGTGGGTGGGTGCGGTGAAGGCGAGGGAGGGGGTGGATTGGGAGCGGACGGCGATGGGGGGCAGGGCAGGGGCTGGCTGGGGGCGGCGACGGAGACGGAGGCGCGGGGGCGGTGGCGGCCTGGGTCGGGGCAGCGCGCGAGTGGATCTGGTGGCGAGGGAGAGAGGGTCGAAGGGGAGCTGGCGAGAGGGAGTGAGGATAGCTAGGGGGAGGATTCTAATGGCGCACCGTCCAGTCGTGCGCCATAAGTATGACTATTCTAATGGCGTACCAACCCTCGGTGCGCCATAAGTTTTAATCTAGCCCACTAACCATATCTAGAACCTAACCCTATCTACAACAAAACCCACCCACTAGCCCGACTGGTCAGCACGCAGCACACACACCAGGAGGTCATGTGTTCGATTCCCAGGCTCCCCAATATTTTTTTTATGCATTTTAAATGCTGTTTTTTATATTTATTTGTGTTTAAATATGTTCAAACTTGTTTAAATCATAACAGTAATATTTTTTATAAAAACAGTAATAATTTTTTAAAAAATATGTTCAAATTTCTTACTTGAAAATATCATCGTTGGCGGCAAGCGGTGGAGCGGGAGGTGCGGGATCGAGATCGAGATGGAGGGGGAATCGAGATCGAGATGGAGGGGGATCGAGATCAAGTGTCCTCATGAATAAAAAAAGATCCCATGAAATTTAAAAATATTCATGATATGAAAAAGTGCCCATGAAATACAATCGAGAAATGAAGACTACGATTTAAATACAATCGATCTTAGCTAGCTATCTGTTCACAATCTTCTTGCCCTTCTTTTTCGCAAATGGAGTTCTTCTGTGGAACGGACATCCTTTAGGTAGGGTGGTCCTACTTCTTCTTGTGGTGTGTGCTGCTACTTCATCGTCGTCGTCATGTTCGATCTTCGAGTCGCCGTACTTGTCGAAGTCTTGCTCATTGGCTACTCCATCCATTCCGATGATCTTCCTTTTGCCTCTCCTCACGACAACACGACTGGGCTTTGGCGGGTCGGTAATGAAGAAGCATTGGTCCACTTGGGAAGACAGTACCCATGGCTCATTTTTCGTGGTGACGTTTGCGCCCGCGGTCTTGGATTTGGCTTCGGGTATAAACACGACTGGGCTTTGGCATAGTGCGCCATTAGTAGGTTTGCAAAAAAGTAAAAAAAATTATATACTAATGGCGCACTGTCTTGGTCGTGCGCCATTACTAGTTCTAACTAGTAATGGAGCACTTTGCAATCCCTGCGCCATTAGTTTGTATGGAAAAATGGGAAAAAAATCAATAGTAGTGGTGACCGTGAGCAAGGTGCGCCATTAGTGTCTTCCACACTAATGGCGCAAGAGCAACCGGTGCGCCATTAGTATATAGTAGTGGCGCACTACTTACCTGGTGCGCCATTAGAATCAGTCCTATCTGTAGCCCTTTTCCTAGTAGTGTGGGTAACAAGTAATAAAAGTAAACAAGGTTCAACACGGTGGCCCAATCCTTTTTGTATCAAAGGGAAATCCTGGACAAACTCTTATATAAAGGAAAGCGCTCCCGAGGACACATGGGAATTATCGTCAAGCTAGTTTTCATCACGTTCATATGATTCGCGTTCGTTACTTTGATAATTTGATATGTGGGTGGACCGGTGCTTGGGTACTGTACTTCCTTAGACAAGCATCCTACTTATTATTAACCCCTATTGCAAGCATCCGCAACTACAAAAGAAGTATTAAGGTAAACCTAACCATAGCATGAAACATATGGATCCAAATCAGTCCCTTACGAAGCAACGCATAAACTAGGGTTTAAGCTTCTGTCACTCTAGCAACCCATCATCTACTTATTACTTCCCAATGCCTTCCTCTACGCCCAAACAATGGTGAAGTGTCATGTAGTCGACATTCACATAACACCACTAGAGGAAAGACAACATACATCTCATCAAAATATCGAACGAATACCAAATTCACATGACTACTTATAGCAAGACTTCTCCCATGTCCTCAGGAACAAACGTAACTACTCACAAATCATATTCATGTTCATAATCAGAGGGGTATTAATATGCATAAAGGATCTAAACATATGATCTTCCACCAAATAAACCAACTAGCATCAACTAGAAGGAGTAATCAACACTACTAGCAACCCACATGTACCAATCTGAGGTTTTGAGACAAAGATTGGATACAAGAGATGAACTAGGGTTTGAGAGGAGATGGAGCTAGTGAATATGTTGATGGAGATTGACCCCCTCCCGCTGAGAGGATCGATGGTGATGACGGTGGTGATGATTTCCCCCTCCTGGAAGGATGTTTCCCCGGTAGAATAGCTCCGCCGGAGCCCTAGATTGGTTCCACCAAGGTTCCGCCTCGTGGCTGCGGTGTTTCGTCCCAAAAGCTTCCTTATGATTTTTTCCAGGGTGAAAAACTTCATATAGCAGAAGATGAGCACCGGAGGCCTGCCAGGGGGCCCACGAGATAGGGGGCGCGCCCAGGGGGGTAGGGAGCGCCCCCCACCCTCGTGGCCAGGGTGTGGGTCCCCTCTGCTTGATTCTTTCGCCAATATTTTTTATTAATTCCAAAACATGCCTCTGTGAAGTTTCAAGAATTTTGGAGTTGTGCAGAATATGTCTCTAATATTTGCTCCTTTTCCAGCCCAGAATTCCAGCTGCCGGCATTTTCCCTCTTCATGTAAACCTTGTAAAATAAGAGAGAATGGGCATAAGTATTGTGACATAATGTGTAATAACAGCCCATAATGCAATAAATATCGATATAAAAGCATGATGAAAAATGGACGTATCAATCATCTCATACAACAATTTATATATCATCACGTCTTGACCATATCACATCACAGCAAGCCCTGCAAAAACAAGTTAGACGTCCTCTACTTTGTTGTTGCAAGTTTTACGTGGCTGCTACGGGCTTCTTGCAAGAACCGTTCTTACCTACGCATCAAAACCACAACGATTTTTCGTCAAGTGTGTTGTTTTAACCTTCAACAAGGACCGGGCGTAGTCACACTCGATTCAACTAAAGTTGGAGAAACAGACACCCACTAGCCACCTGTGTGCGAAGCACGGCGGTAGAACGAGTCTAATGAACGCGGTCAGGTAATTTCGGTCTGGGCCGCTTCATCCAACAATACCGCGAAGCAAAGTATGACATGCTGGTAAGCAGTATGACTATTATCGTGCACAACTCTTTGTGTTCTACTCGTGCATATAACATCTACGCATAGACCTGGCTCAGATGCCATTGTTGGGGAACGTAGTATTTCAACTTTTTTGCCTACGATCACGCAAGATCTATTTAGGAGAAGCATAGCAACGAGCGGGGAAAGTGTGTCCACGTACCTTCGTAGACCGAAAGAAGAAGCGTTTAGTAACGCGGTTGATGTAGTCCAACGTCTTCGTGATCCAACCGATCAAGTACCGAACGCACGACACCTCCATGATCTGCACACGTTCAGCTCGGTGACGTCCCTCGAACTCTTGATCCAGTTGAGGCCAAGGGAGAGTTTCGTCATCATGATGGCGTGGTGATGGCGAGGATGAAGTTACCGACGCAGGGCTTCACCTAAGCACTACGACAATATGATCGAGGTGTAAACTATGGAGGGGGCCACTGCACACGGCTAAAGATCAACTTGTGTGTCTATGGGGTGCCCCCTCCCACGTATATAAAGGAGGGGAGGAGGAGGCCGGCCGGCCCTAGGGGGTGATACGCCTCCAACATATCTATAATTTTTGATTGCTCCATGCTATATTATCTACTGTTTTGGACCATATTGGGCTTTATTTTCCATGTTTATATTATTTTGGGACTAACCTATTAACCAGAGGCCCAGCCTGCATTGCTGTTTTTTGCCTATTTCAATGTTTCAAGAAACGGAATATCAAACGAGTCCAAACAGAATGAAATCTTGGAACGTGATTTTCTCATCGATATGATCCAGAGACTTGGACCTCGGTCAAGAAAGGAGGGAGGCGGCCATGAGGTGGGCGCCCCCTAGGGCGCGCCCCCTGCCTCGTGGGCCCCGCGAAGCTCCACCGACGTACTCCTTCCTCCTATATATACCTACGTACCCCCAAACGATCAGATGAGGAGCCAAAAATTTAATTCCACCGCCGCAACTTCCTGTATCCACAAGATCCCATCTTGGGGCCCGTTCCGGAGCTCCGCCAGAGAGGGCATCCACCACTGAGGGCTTCTACATCATCACCATAGCCTCTCCGATGAAGTGTGAGTAGTTTACTTCAGACCTTCGGGTCCATAGCTAGTAGCTAGATGGCTTCTTCTCTCTTTTTGGATCTCAATACAATGTTCTCCCCCTCTCTCGTGGAGATCTATTCGATGTAATCTTCTTTTTGCGGTGTGTTTTTTGAGACCGATGAATTGTGGGTTTATGATCCAACTTATCTATGAATAATATTTGAATCTTCTCTGAACTCTTTTATGTATGATTGAGTTATCTTTGCAAGTCTCTTCGAATTATCCGTTTGGTTCGGCCAACTAGATTGGTAGTTCTTACAATGGGAGAAGTGCATAGCTTTGGGTTCAATCGTGCGGTGTCCTTACCCAGTGACAGAAGGGTTGCAAGGCACGTATTGTATTGTTGCCATCGAGGATAACAAGATGGGGTATTTATCATATTGCATGAATTTATTCCTCTACATCATGTCATCTTGCTTAAGGCGTTACTCTGTTTTCTTAACTTAATACTCTAGATTTATGATGGATAGTGGTCGATGAGTGGAGTAATAGTAGTAGATGCAGAATTGTTTCGATCTACTTGTCACGGACGTGATGCCTATATACATGATCATACCTAGATATACTCATAACTATGCTCAATTCTGTCAATTGCTCAACAGTAATTTGTTCACCCACCGTAGAATACTTATGCTCTTGAGAGAAGCCACTAGTGAAACCTATGGCCCCCGGGTCTATTCTCATCATATCAATCTCCATCACTTTTATACTTGCTTTGTTTTTACTTTGCTTTTTTACTTTTCACTTTGCATCTCTATACCAAAAATACCAAAAATATTATCTCTATCAGATCTCACTCTCGTAAGTGACCGTGAACGGATTGACAACCCCTAATCGCGTTGGTTGCGAGTAGCTATCATTTTGTGCAGATCGAGGGACTTGTGCGTGGCCTCCTACTGGATTGATACCTTGGTTCTCAAAAAGCGAGGGAAATACTTACGCTACTCTGCTGCATCATCCTCTCCTCTTCGGGGAAAACCAACGCAAGCTCAAGACGTAGCACGCCCCCTGCCTCGTGGGCCCCCCGAAGCTCCACCGACGTACTCCTTCCTCCTATATATACCTACGTACCCCCAACAGATCAGAGACGGAGCCAAAAACCTAATTCCATCGCCGCAACTTTCTGTATCCACGAGATCCTATCTTGGGGCCTGTTAGAGCTCCGGCGGGAAGGAATCCACCACGGAGGGCTTCTACATCATCATCATAGCCTCTCCGTTGAAGTGTGAGTAGTTTACTTCAGACCTTCGAGTCCATAGTTAGTGGCTAGATGGCTTCTTCTCTCTTTTTGGATCTCAATACAATGTTCTCCCCCTCTCTCGTGGAGATCTATTCGATATAATCTTATTTTTGCGGTGTGTTTGTTGAGAACGATGAATTGTGGGTTTATGATCAAGATTATCTATGAGCAATATTTGAATCTTCTCTGAATTCTTTTATGTATGATTGGTTATCTTTGCAAGTCTCTTCGAATTATCCTTTTGGTTTGGCCAACTAGATTGGTAGTTCTTGCAATAGGAGAAGTGCTTAGCTTTGGGTTCAATCTTGCGTGTCCTTTCCCAATGACAGTAGGGGCAGCAAGGCACGTATTGTATTGTTGCCATCGAGGATAACAAGATGGGGTTTTTATCATATTGCATGAATTTATCCCTCTACATCATGTCATCTTGCTTAAGGCGTTACTCTGTTTTTAACTTAATACTCTAGATGCATGCTGGATAGCGGTCGATGAGTGGAGTAATAGTAGTAGATGCAGGCAGGAGTCGGTCTACTTGCTTTGCACGTGATGCCTATATACAAGATCATACCTAGATACTCTCATAACTATGCTCAATTCTGTCAATTGCTCAACAGTAATACGTTCACCCACCGTAAAATACTTATGCTCTTGAGAGAAGCCACTAGTGAAATCTATGGCCCCCGGGTCTATTCTCATCATATTAATCTGCCTACGCTTTATTATTGCTTTGCTTCATACTTTGCCTTTTATTTTACTTTGCATCTTTATACCAAAAATACCAAAAATATTATTTATCATCTCTATCAGATCTCACTTTCGTAAGTGACCGTGAAGGGACTGACAACCCCTAATCGCGTTGGTTGCATTGAGCTATTTGTTTTGTGTAGGTACGTGGCCTCCTACTGGATTGATACATTGGTTCTCAAAAACTGAGGGAAATACTTACGCTACTCTGCTGCATCATCCTCTCCTCTTCGGGGAAAACCAACACAAGCTCAAGTCGTAGCAGGGGCGCGCCTAAGGAGGGGAGTCCTACTAGGACTCCAAGTCCTAGTAGGATTGCACCAAGATGGAGAGAGGGGGAAGGAAGGAAAGGGAGAGAGGGACAAGGAAAGGGGGGCGCCGCCCCCATTCCCTTGTCCAATTCCGACTTCAAGGGGTGGGGCGCTGCCTGCCCTGGCTGCCCTCCTCTCTCTCCACTAAGGCCCATGGTGGCCCATTAGTTCCCCCGGGAGTTCCGGTAACCCCTCCGGCACTCCGGTTTTACCCGAAACCATCCGAAAAACTTCCGGTGTCTGATTAACATGGTCCAATATATCAATCTTTATGTCTCGACCATTTCCAGACTCCTCGTCATGTCCGTGATCTCATCTGGACTCCGAACAACCTTCGATACATCAAATCACATAACTCATAATACAAATCGTCATCGAACGTTAAGCGTGCGGACCCTACGGGTTCGACAACTATGTAGACATGACCGAGACAGATCTTCGGTCAATAACCAATAGCGGAACCGGGATGCTCATATTGGCTCCTACATATTCTACGAAGATCTTTATCGGTCAAACCGCATAACAACATACGTTGTTCCCTTTGTCATCGGTATGTTACTTGCCCAAGATTCGATCGTCGGTATCATCATACCTAGTTCAATCTCGTTACCGGAAAGTCTCTTTACTCGTTCCATAATGCATCATCCTGCAACTAACTCATTACTCACGTTGCTTGCAAGGCTTATAGTGGTGTGCATTACCGAGAGGGCCAAGAGATACCTCTCCGACAGTCGGAGTTACAAATCCTAATCTCGATCTATGCCAACTCAACAAACACCATCGGAGACACCTGTAGAGCATCTTTATAACCACACAGTTACGTTGTGACATTTGATAGCACACTAAGTGTTTCTCCGATATTTGGGAGTTGCATAATCTCATAGTCATAGGAACATGTATAAGTCATGAAGAAAGCAATAGCCATAAACTAAACGATCATAGTGCTAAGCTTACGGATGGGTCTTGTCCATCACATCATTTCCCGTTCATCAAATGACAACACATGTCTATGGCTAGGAAACTTAACCATCTTTGATTAACGAGCTAGTCTAGTAGAGGCATACTAGGGACACTCTGTTTGTCTATGTATTCACGCATGTACTAAGTTTCCAGTTAATACAATTCTAGCATGAATAATAAACATTTATCATGATATAAGGAAATATAAATAACAACTTTATTATTGCCTCTAGGGCATATTTCCTTCACCACCTCCCTGTGAGCCCCTCCTTCGTTTCCCCCTTCTCCTCTGCTCCCATCGCTGTAGACGTCGTGTTCCGCCGCCGCCCGATCTCGTGCAAGCCCGCGCTCACCACGGCTCTGGCCGAACTAGGCGCGCTCCCTACGCCGCCCACGCGCGCCCGCACAACCCCTCGAGCTGCCGAAGCTGCTGTTGCTACCCTGCGCTGCCGACTCCTGTACGCTACTCGCTGCTATTCTTTGTCGTCGCCGCCCTGCGCTGCTACTCGCTGCTACTCTCTGTTGCCGCCGCCCAGTACCACTACTGCCACTGGCCGCTGGCTACTGATAACCCACAAGTATAGTGTTGGGTATCGTTGCAGGAATTTAAAAAAATTCTACGCATCACCAAGATCAATCTATGGAGAGACTAGCAACGAGAGAGAGGGGAGTCCATCTTCAAACCCTTGAAGATCACGATGCAAAAGCATTACAAGAACGTGGATGAAGGAGTCGTATAGCGATTCAGATCGCGGTTGATTCCGATCTAAGCGCCGAACGACGGCGCCTCCGCGTTCAACACACGTACAGCTCGGGGACATCTCCTCCTTCTTGATCCAGCAAGGGGGGAGGAGAAGTTGAGGGAGAGCTCCGCAGCACGATGGCGTGGTGGCGGTTGAGCTTGTGGTTCTCTGGCAGAGCTTCGCTAAGCGCTATGGAGGAGGAGAAGGTGTAGGAAGGGGGAAGGGCTGCGCCAGGAGAAGGGTGCGGTTGCCCTCCCACCCTCCCCCCCCCCACTATTTATAGGGGGAAGGGGAGAGGGCGCCTTCCCCCTAGATCCATCTAGAAGGGGGGCGGCGGCCCCCTTAGGGTTTCCAACTATGGGGGCGCCCGCCCCCCGGGGGGGCAGCGGCCCCCTAGGGTTTCCAACCCTAGGCGCCTTGGGCCCTTGGGGGGCGCACCAGCCCACTAAGGGGCTGGTTCCCCCCAACTACAGCCCATTAGGTACTTCGGGGTAGGGGGACCCTCCCGGTGGACCCCTGGAACCCCTTCGGTGGTCCCGGTACAATACCGATAAACCCTGAATCCTTTCTGATGACTGAAACTGGACTTCCCATATATAAATATTCACCTCTGGACCATTCCGGAACTCCTCGTGATGTCCGGGATCTCATCCGGGACTCCGAACAACTTTCGGTAACCACATACAATTCCCATTACAACTCCAGCGTCACCGAACCTTAAGTGTGTAGACCCTACAGCTTCGGGAACTATGCAGACATGACCGAGACATCTCTCCGGCCAATAACCAACAGCGGGATCTGGATACCCATGTTTGGCTCCCACATGTTCCACGATGATCTCATTGGATGAACCACGATGTCAAGGATTTAATCAATCCCGTATATGATTCCCTTTGTCTACCTGTATAGCACTTGCCCGAGATTCGATCGTCGGTATACCGATACCTTTTTCAATCTCGTTACGGCAAGTCTCTTTACTCGTTCTGTAACACATCATCCTGTGACCAACCCCTTAGTCACATTGAGCTCATTACGATGATGTCTTACCGAGTGGGCCCAGAGATACCTCTCCGTCATACGGAGTGACAAATCCCAGTCTCTATTCGTGCCAACCCAACAGATACTTTCGGGGATACCCGTAGTGTACCTTTATAGCCACCCAGTTACGTTGTGACATTTGGCACACCCAAAGTACCCTTACGGTATCCGGGAGTTGCACAATCTCATGGTCTAAGGAAAAGATACTTGACATTAGAAAAGCTTTAGCAGACGAACTACACGATCTTGTGCTATGCTTAGGATTGGGTCTTGTCCATCACATCATTATCCTAATGATATGATCCTGTTATCAATGACATCCTATGTCCATGCTTAGGAAACCGTAACGATCTATTGATCAACGAGCTAGTCAACCAGAGGCTCACTAGGGACATGTTGTGGTCTATGTATTCACACATGTATTACAATTTCCGGATAACACAATTATAGCATGAACAATAGACAATTATCATGAACAAGGAAATATAATAATAACCATTTTATTATTGCCTCTAGGGCATATTTCCAACAGTCTCCCACTTGCACTAGAGCCAATAACCTAGTTACATTGTGATGAATCGAACACCCATAGAGTTCTGGTGTTGATCATGCTTTGCACGTGGAAGAGGTTTAGTCAACGGATCTGCGACATTCAGGTCTGTATGCACTTTACAAATCTCTATGTCTCCATCTTGAACATTTTCACGAATGGAGTTGAAGCGACGCTTGATATGCCTGATCTTCTTGTGAAACCTGGGCTCCTTGGCAAGGGCAATAGCTCCAGTGTTGTCACAGAAGAGAGTCATCGGGCCCGACGCATTGGGAATAACTCCTAGGTCGGTAATGAACTCCTTCATCCAGATTGCTTCATGTGTTGCCTCCGAGGCTGCCATGTACTCCGCTTCACATGTAGATCCCGCCACGACGCTTTGCTTACAACTGCACCAGCTGACTGCCCCACCATTCAAAATATACGCGTATCCGGTTTGTGAGTTGGAGTCATCCAGATCTGTGTCGAAACTAGCATCGGCGTAACCCTTTACGATTTGAGCTCTTCGTCACCTCCATAAGCGAGAAACATATCCTTAGTCCTTTTCGGTACTTCAGGATATTCTTGACCCTTTCGCCCAGTGTTCCATGCGGGATTACTTTGGTACCTTCCTACCAAACTTACGGCAAGGTTTACATCAGTCCTGGTACACATCATGGCATACATAATAGACCCTATGGCGAGGCATAGGGATGACACTCATCTTTTCTCTATCTTCGCCATGGTCGGGCATTGAGCCGTGCTCAATCTCACACCTTGCAATACAGGCAAGAACCCCTTCTTGGACTGATCCATATTGAACTTCTTCAATATCTTGTCAATGTACGTGCTTTGTGAAAGACCAATGAGGCGTCTCGATCTATCTCTATAGATCTTGATGCCTAATATGTAAGCAGCTTCTCCAAGGTCCTTCATTGAAAAACACTTATTCAAGTAGGCCTTTTTGCTTTCCAAGAGTTCTATATCATTTCCCATCAATAGTATGTCATCCACATATAATATGAGAAATGCTACAGAGCTCCCACTCACTTTCTTGTAAACACAGGCTTCTCCATAAATCTGTGTAAACCCAAACGCTTTGATCATCTCACCAAAACGAATGTTCCAACTCCGAGATACTTGCACCAGCCCATAGATCGAGCGTTGGAGCTTGCATACCTTGTCAACATTCTTAGGATCGACAAACCTTCCAGCTGCATCATATAAAATTCTTCCTTAAGGAAACCATTAAGGAATGCCGTTTTGACGTCCATTTGCCATATCTCATAATCATAGAATGTGGCAATTGCTAATATGATTCGGACAGACTTCAGCTTCGCTACGGGTGAGAAGGTCTCATCGTAGTCAACCCCTTGAACTTGTCGATAACCCTTAGCGAAAAGCCGAGCCTTATAGATGGTTACATTACCATCCGCGTATGTCTTCTTCTTAAAGATCCATTTATTTTCTATGGCTCGCCGATCATCGGGCAAGTCAGTCAAAGTCCATACTTTGTTTTCATACATGGATCCTATCTCGGATTTCATGGCTTCAAGCTATTTGTCGGAATCCGGGCCCGCCATCGCTTCTTCATAGTTCGAAGGTTCACCATTGTCTAAAAACATGATTTCCAGGACAGGGTTGTCGTACCACTCTGGTGCGGAACGTGTCCTTGTGGATGTCGGTGTCAAAACCGACGGATCTCGGGTAGGGGGTCCCGAACTGTGCGTCTAGGCGGATGGTAACAGGAGACAAGGGACACGATGTTTTTACCCAGGTTCGGGCCCTCTCGATGGAGGTAAAACCCTACTCATGCTTGATTAATATTGATGATATGGGTAGTACAAGAGTAGATCTACCACGAGATCGTAGAGGCTAAACCTAGAAGCTAGCCTATGGTATGATTGTTGTTCGTCCCACGGACTAAAACCCTCCGTTTATATAGACACCGGAGAGGGCTAGGGTTACACAGAGTCGGTTACAATGGGAGGATATCTACATATCCATATTGCCAAGCTTGCCTTCCACGCCAAGGAAAGCCCCATCCGGACACGGGACGAAGTCTTCAATCTTGTATCTTCATAGTCCGAGTCGGCCAAGGTTATAGTCCGGCCATCCGGACACCCCTAATCCAGGACTCCTCGGTAGCCCTGAACCAGGGCTTCAATGACGACGAGTCCGGTAGCAGATTGTCTTCGTCATTGCAAGGAGGTTCCTCCTCCGAATACTTCATAGAAGATTTTGAACACAAGGATAGTGTCCGGCTCGCAAAATAAGTTCCACATACCCTTTGTAGAGAATAATATTTACACAAATCAATCTGGCGGCGTATTCCGCAGCGTGACATCACACCATGGCCAAGCCTTTATTGAATCGTTTTACTGTCCCACCTTAGCGCACTTAGCGGGCGGTTTCCTTAGCACGTCTTGTCGAGCAGAGATCGTGTCCCCTTATTCCGGGATTCTCATCAATACGGGCGTGGGTAACCCAACCGAGGGAGTCTGGATTAGGGGTGTCCGGATAACCGAACTATCACTTGTTGGCGGACTCTGGACTATGAAGATACAAGATTGAAGATTTCGTCCGTGTCCGGATGGGACTTTCCATGGCGTGGAAGGCAAGCTTGGCGTCTGGATATGTAGATCTCCTACCATTGTAACCGACTCTGCGTAACCCTAACCCTCTTGGTGCCTATATAAACCGGAGGTTTTAGTCCGTGGGGCGAAAAACAATCATACCATAGGCTAGCTTCTAGGGTTTAGCCTCTCTCGATCTCGTGGTAGATCCACTCTTGTACTACCCATATCATCAATATTAATCAAGCGGAGTAGGGTATTACCTCCATCGAGAGGGCCCAACCTGGTAAAACATCGTGTCCCTTGTCTCTGTTACCATCCGCTAAGACGCACAGATCGGGACCCCTACCCGAGATCCGCCGATTTTGACACCGACATTGGTGCTTTCATTGAGAGTTCCTCCGTGTCGTCATCCTTAGGCCCGATGGCTCCTTGATCATCAACAATGACGGTCCAGGCGAGACTTTTCTCCCGGACAGATCTTCGTATTGGCGGCTTTGCTGCGCGGGCAATTCACTTGGCCATCCGGAGCAGATCGAAAGCTTCGCCCCAGCCATCGAGTCGGATTCGGAGTTTGAACTACGGCCGACATCCGCGGAGACTTGATCTTCGACGGATTCGAGCCACAACCAGCAGCGCGCGCTGTCTCAATGGGCACGATCTAGCTCTGCCGGAGAACGGTGCCACGGAGGCGCACCGGCGTCGCTCGACCCTTAGCTCGGGCCGACTCCGCCGATCGAGGGCCAGTGGTTGCACTCGCCTTGGGGCTACAATCTCTGGCGATTGAGCGAACTCCATCCTGTCCTTTGCGAAGACCGTGACTCCAAGGTGCGGACTCCGAACCCCGCGCCCCTGCCAATCGAATCCAATTGGCGCGGTTATGGAGTTCATTGCCGCGGACATCTTCGACACTCGCCCTTTGGCGACATCCTGAATTCACTAAAGTCTCTCTCTTTATCCGGAGATCCTGGCGGACTACGGTCGGGAAGGTTGGGATCTGGACGACGAAGAAATTCAACGCCCACCCACCACCCACTTTGTAGCCACTGTCGATGATTTAACCGACATGCTCGACTTCGACTCAAGACATCGGCGGTATGGATGACGATCTTTGAGACAACCAAGAACCAGCGCCTTGAGAACGCGGAATGCCACCTCGTCATCGACATATACATGGTGGACATCCCAAAAGATGGGAGCGGCGATGGAACAGCGGAGGATGACCCTCAAGAAACAGCCCAAAGCGGCGTCGTGGCGCCGCTCTAAATCTCGCCACAAAAAGCGGTGATTCCGGCACGGAGATAATAACACCACGGGCGGTGCCAAAGACAACCTCCTCGGCGAGGATTCAACACGGGAGGAGGAAGAAGCCAGCCCTCATGATAGGCGGTCCCCATGGAGGTGGAGGAAGATAATTATATGCCTCCCTCCGAAGATGAGGCAAGCCTCGTGACAACAATTTGTCGTGCTGAGGATCCCGCCGAGCAGGGCGTTTCAAGCGCAGGCTTATGGACACGGCAAGCAGCCTCAAGAAAGCAGCAGCAACTTAGAGCTGACCAAGACTTGCTAGGCGACGGATGGACTGAAGTCCTCGCAGCCAAAAGTCTGAACTCGAGCGCCCCTCAAGAGATACCCAAAGCGCAGGCTGCTACCCCAATTATAGGAAGCTACATCACCAGGCGCATGATCGGCCGACCAGCCACCCGTGGCGCAACAAAGAGGCCTCTAGACCCTCCATTCAAGCCGCACCCGGTGCGCGCTCGAAAACTACCAAGGCGCGGAAATCGCCCGGACCTGCGAGACATATTGGAGGACAAGGCAAGGCAAACAAGATCGATCTCACGGATCAAGTGGGCGCCCACGACATGTGATGATAACCGTCACGCGGATCAGCAACTCGGCGGGCGAACACGATGAACAAAGCTCACTTGAGCTGCGTGATATATAGCCCAATAGGCCGCACACCACTATGCTTCACAGGCGAAGTGATGGATCATCAAATCCCGAGGGTTTCAAACCCGTAAACATCGAATCATACGATGGCACAACAGATCCTGCGGTTTGGATGAGGACTACCTCCTCCATATCCACATGGCCCGCGGCGATGATCTACGCCATCAAATACCTCCCACTCAAGCTTAAGGACCAGCTCGACATTGGCTTAACAGCTTGCCGTGAGAATCAATTGGTTGTTGGGAGGACTGGAAGCCGCATTCCTTGATAACTTGCGGGGCACATATGTGCGACCACCGGGCGCCGATGACCTCAGCCACATAATTCAGCAGCCAAAGAATCGCGGACAATTACAGACACGGTTCCTAACCAAGAAAAATCAAATCATTGGTATCCGGATGTAGAGGCCCTTGCAGCCTTCAAACATAACATCCATGACGAGTGGCTTGCCCGGCACCTAGGACAGGAAAAGCGAAATCCATGGTAGCTCTCCTGGCGCTCATGACCCGCTTTTGCGGGGAGAGGACAGCTAGCTAGCTTCGTAGTAACAACTTGACCAAAAACACTGGTAGTTCGGATACCAAGGACAGTAATGGCAGGTCGCGTCGCAACAAGCACAAGCGCCGCGTGCGGCGATAATGCTGAGGATCGGCGATCAATGCGGATTCGAGGCTCTAAACCGGTCAGCGGAAAAAGCCGTTCAAAAAAAATACTCGGGCCCGTCAATCTGGACCGAATACTCGATCGCTCGTGCCAAATACATGGCACCCCCAAAACCAGCCAACCACACCAATAGGGATTGTTGGGTCTTCAAACAAGCGAGCAAGTTAAATGCCGAACTCAATGACAAGGGGTTGCATAGCGATGGCGAGGAGGAGCCCGCCGCCCGAACAATAGAGGACGAAGGGTTTCCCACCACAAGTGCGGATGGTGAACATGATATCGCAACCCACATACCCAAAAGGGAGCGGAGCGTGCGCTAAGGGGCGTATATCCGATGGAGCCGATCGCCCCAAAGTTCAACCCATGGTCCTCTGCCCGATCACCTTTGATCGAAGGACCACCCACTAGCATCCGCCACGGCGGATTCGCTGCATTGGTTCTTGACCCAATCATTGGCGGATTTCACCTCACTAGAGTCCCGATGGGCGGCGGTAGCAGCTGAACCTGATCTATCGGGATACGGTCGCAAAATGGGCATAGACCCTCAAGTTAAACCCACAAAGACGACCTTTAAAGGCGTCATACCGGTGTAGAGGCCAATTATGCGAGCTCGATTACACTCGAAGTGGTCTTGGATCCCGGATAACTTCGAAGCGAAGAGTTAATCTTCGACATAGTCCCTTTCATGGCGGCTATCACGCCTTTGCTTGGGCGAGCCGCATTGCAAAGTTCAATGCGGTGTCGCTTTTCGCATACCTCAAGCTCAAGATGCCAGGCCTCAAGGAGTAATCACGGTCAATGGAAACACGAGCGCTCTCTCGAGCGGAGGAGCATCTGGCGACCCTCGTGGCGGAGGTGGTAAGCAGCCTCTCACGGCAATTCTCGAGTCCGGCTACTAAACTCCGCACACGCCAAGCGCGCCGGAGTAACCTACAACAAGACCGCTTTGGCACGATCCGAGCAGCGTAGCAATCCGGCTAACCCCAGCCCTTGCGAAATTGTGAAGCCAAGATTACTACGCGTACATAACTACGCTCTGGAAATACCATGGGCATAAGGAGGGGCACGACCACGCACGCCTACGAATGCGGCTCAACCGCACTAGGGGCTCCCGATTGTGTCATTCTTTTTCTTTCTTCTTTTCTCTTAGTTTCAGGACTCCGTTTTTCAGAAGCCCTATTCGGCTCTATAATTGCCGAACTCACGATGCAACAGCCGAGGAAAGCGGCTTCGTCGAGTGTCCGGTGGTCTCTACTACGAGCATTATACCTGTTTTACATACCATCCCAGCTTACCCACGAGGGGGACATGTTAAATAGTCCCATCCCTTGCTTATCACACTATTTGTATCGTTCGCTTTCATTGCAGTACCTTTTGAATAAACAATACATAGCTTTTGCCTATTATTGCACTCCTTTCTTTATCTATATATATGTTCATTCATGACATGTTGCACCCGTACACTGCAGTACGGCCAATACACCGAGGGCTTAAGTACCCCAAAAATATGGTGTGATAAGTCCGAACACTTTCACAAGTCGGCACCCGAACTTATAGCATTATATGCATCGGCTCGAATCATGTCTTGGGTCAATAGTTGGGTTTGCCCGGCTCCCATGTTTTGGTACCTTATGTTCATTATATCGGCTAAGGTAGCGCTGGAGAACCACTCGATTGTGCCCGGTTGAGCTGGGTTGAGCACCTCGGTGGAAAGCTAAAACTGATGTCATGATAAAGGCGAGAGTCGATCGCTGTTCGAGAGGTTTTTCAGGTCCCTAAAGACTTATGCCGCTTAGGGCGAGGAGTCGGCATTGTCCGGCCAAAGGCGTGGATAGCGCCCGAACTCGGTCTTCGAATACTAGGGGCTTGGCGAAATTTAAAATTATAAATTCTATGGCTAAGTGAGAGTGTTCAAGCACTATAAGTCTGGTTGCCTTGTTAGTTGCGTTGAGCACCTCCTCGAAGGACCCAAGAATGGGAACAAGAGCGCTCAAGTTTATCCGAACACCCCAGCACTTTCGTGGCATGGGGCTGATGCCAACGACTTGCCATCTCTCAAATTTGATAAGCGGCCGCCTGAAGGTAATATTTTAAATTCACAAGCGTTGCTTAGCGCATATGAACAAGTTTTCAGCGTGCAGGATAACAAATGCGAGTCTATTCAAAAATTACATCTTTGGAGCATTCAACCGCAATAAGGCGGGCGCCCTTCATGAGCGCCTCATAGTACATTTCGAGACTGCGGCGCTCCTTACCCTTGGTGGCTCGTCTTTCACAAGCTTCTCAAAGATCCAGCTTGCCCCGTGCACTTTAGCACGGGCAAGGCCCGACGGCACCTTCAATGCGACGGAGCGCTTTGATGACTTCAATCCATGGACGAGGCATCCACCACCGCCGCACTAGCCCGAAGTAGCTCCTGTGCATGGCTTCCAATGGCCACGGCCGAATTATGAGGCCCTTCATGGCCTATTCGGCGACCTTGTGGAGCTCGACCAGCTGCTTCAGCTGGTCGCTTAGGGCACCGGATGTCCGGCCTCGGCATCTCGAGACCGAACACCTTTTCCGTCGAGCTCCCCTCCTGGGCGCGGTAGAACGCGGCAGCATCAGACACACTATGGGGCAGATCTGCGAATGCTCCTGAAGAGCTCCGGATTCGGGTAAGTAATAGGTAATTCACTTTCACATGCTTGCTTTGCATAAAGAATGCCTTACCTGCCGCTATCTTCTTTAATGATTCAATTTCTTGGAGGGCTTTTTGGGCTTCGGCCTTAGCGGCTTTGGCACTCTCAAGAGCCGAGGCGAGCTCGGACTCTCGAGTCTTGAGTCACGCTCCAAACTCGTGTTTTTCCACGAGCACGGAGCTCTTGCCGCACCTCCGCCACCCGCGCCTCCTGCTTCTCTCGCTCGGTGCGCTCATGAGCAGCTTTGCTTTCGGCCGTGGACACCGCTTCCTTCGTGGTCGCCACCTCGTTCGTGGCCCCTACAATACCATGTTAGTCCTGTTATTTTGCAACCAAATCCTTTCTATAAGGTATTTCTTTAATAAGGTATTACTTACCTTCCTTGTCCTCGAGCTGCTTCTTGGCAAGGCCGAGCTCGTTCTCGGACCGCTTCGAGGCTCTGTTTCAATGCATTGACCTCCGTGATCGGTCTTGCAGAGGTCAAGGCGCAGCCTACATTCCCATATTGACATACTTATGTTAGACTCCTGCGTATATCTTTTTAGATCCTCAGTCCGGTTTTTCTTTCCGAACACCGAACTAAGCATCGAGGCTCTTGTCTATGCGGTAATATTTTTACATATTCTAAACTTACCTCAAAGCCTGTTAGAAGGCTGGTACAGGCTTCAGTCAACCCACTCTTGGCGGACTGAACTTTCTGGATCACCACACTCATAACAGTGCGGTGCTCCTCGTTGATGGAGGCGCCGTTAAGCGCCTCCAGCAAGCTATCCGGTGCCTCCGGATGGACGGAGGTCACCGGCGTCATAGTCTCGCCCTTCTTACGAAGGGGCCGCTTGCCGGACTTCGAAACCACTGAAGGTTCCGGTACAGAGTCCGGCACATGGCCGGACTTAGAGCCCTCGGGGGTCTCGCCCCCTTTGCACCCAGAGTCCTGGAGGTAGCCTTGCGGCGCCTCCAGGACCACCTCCTCCTGGCTGGGCCCATTTTGGGACTCCACCACGGTGTCGTCAGCGACACGAGGAGAGGAGGCGGTCGGAAGTGAAGTGCTATTCACATCCGACGAACCCAGGGAGCCGCTCGACGAAGCGGCAAGCTCGTCCTTGGGCCGGCTACATGGTCATATTCGGCATTAGAAGACACTATGCGACAAATAAAAGTCATGAATTATTCGGATCCGGACACTTATGATCTCGCCAGGCTTGGCCTTGTTGGCCCTCCTCCTCGTCGTTGTCGGCGTTGGTGGAGAAGTCCGGAGGAAGGGTCCTTCCTTTCTTGGACCCTCCGGCCTCCCGGTTAGGCGGCCTTCCTTTTCTTCTCTCCCGGCGGGGAGGGCCTCTTCTCCTCCTCCTCGTCCTCGGAGGAGGATTCCGCCTCAGTCGTCGGACGATGAGTCCGACAACACTGGCGTCGGGCACTCCTTGAGTCCCGTGGCCTTCTTCTTGGCCTTCTTCTCCGGCACCACGTGAGGTGCGGAGCCGCAGCCCGTCAATCGGGCGTCCGCTGGAGTCTTCACGGCAAGGGCGGACGGTTAATCTGTCCGGACGTCTTCAGCCGATCTGTCAAAGGTTAGGGAGTTTTAGATCCCACATAGAGTCAATCTATGAAAACAAGAGTCCCATAAAGGGTAAAATAACTTACCTCGCTGGCTTGGCGCTATGAGCTGAATCCGCGATCTTGGTGGCGGATGTGGGAACTTCGGCGCCTGGAACAGCACCTTCCGGGCATCTTACGTGCGTAGTGTCGAAGAGCCTTTTCAGAGTTTGGTGTTGTGCGGATCGAACTACCACAATTTGAAGGCCCGTTGTTGGCATGGGAGAATCCGGCGGATGAGCATCACTGGATTACGTTGACAAGCTGAGATTCTTGTCCACCAGGTTTGGACGAGGTTTGGAGTCCGGACAGCTTGTCCGAATCCCCCACGTCAGGCCCGTCTCTTTCCATGATGTGAGCCGTGTGGGGAAGCCAGATCGGAATTCGGGGGCCGCCGCCCATTGAGAGTCGCGCGGCTCGGTGATGTAGAACCACCCCGATTGCCACCCCTTTATGGTCTCCACAAAGGAGCCCTCGAGCCATAGGACTTTGGCCATCTTGCCAACCATGGCGCCTCCGCACTCCGCTTGGCGGCCGCCCACTACCTTCGGCTTGACATTGAAGGTCTTCAGCCATAAGCCAAAGTGGGGCTGGATGCAGAGGAAGGCCTCGCACACGACGATAAACGCCGAGATATTGAGGATGAAATTCAGGGCCAGATCATGGAAATCGAGGCCGTAGTAGAACATGAGCCCCCGACAAACGGGTGAAGTGGAAAACCTAGTCCGCGGAGGAAGTGGGTGAGGAACACCACCCTCTCATGGGGCCTGGGGGTGGGAATGAGCTGCCCCGCGTCGGGGAGCCGGTGCGCGATGTCGTTGGATAAGTATCCGGCCTTCCGCGGCTTTTTGATGTGCCCCTCCGTGACGGAGGAGGCCATCCACTTGCCTCCCGCTCCGGACATAGTTGGTGAAGGTTGAGGAGGGATGTGCGGACTTGGGCGCTGGAGCTCGGGTGCGCGGAAATGGATGAGCAAAGGAGGAAGAAGGCGTAGGTGAAAAGGTGGATCCTTATCCCCTTATATGGACGGACGAAACTATGCGTCCCCCGCCAGCCTGGTAAAACTCGCTTATCTCCCAAGCGCCGTAATCAATGGCGCGGTTGGGTTACCCACATCCGTATTGATGAGGATCCCCGAATAAGGGGGCACGATCTCCGCTCTGATAAGACGTGCCAAGGAAACCGCCTCGCTAAACACGCTGAGGTGGAACAGTAAAAATGATTCGTATAAAGGCCTGGCCGTGGTGTGATGTCATGCCACGGAATACGTCAGCAGATCTGTGCAAAAGTTATTCTCTCTACGGTGGTATGTGGAATTTGTTTTGCAGAGCCGGACACAATCCTTGTGTTCAAAATCTTCTATGAAGTATTCGGAGGAGGAACCCGCCTTGCAATGCGAAGACAATATCTTGCGCCGGACTCGTTGTCATTGAAGCCTGGTTCGAGGCTCTTGAGGAGTCCTCGATTAGGGGTGTCCGGATAGCGAACTATCACCGTTGGCCGGACTCCTGGACTATGAAAATACAAGATTGAAGACTTTGTCCCATGTCCGGATGGGACTTTCCTTGGCGTGGAAGGCAAGCTTGGCGATACGGATATGTATATCTCCTACCATTGTAACCTACTCTGTGTAACCCTAACCCTCTTCGGTGCCTATATAAACCAAAGGGTTTTAGTCCGTAGGATGAAAAACAATCATACCATAGGCTAGCTTCTAGGGTTTAGCCTCTCTGATCTCGTGGTAGATCCACTCTTGTACTACCTTCATCGAGAGGGCCCGAACCTGGGTAAAAACATCGTGTCCCTTGTCTCCTGTTACCATCCGCCTAGATGCACAGTTCGGGACCCCCTACCCGAGATCCGCCGGTTTTGACACCAACACCAACCGTGCCATTAATTACGGTGCTTGGGAGATAAGCGAGTTTTACCAGGCGGGTGGGGACATGCAGTCTCGTCCGCCCATATAAGGGGATAAGGATCCACCTTTTTTATCTACGCCTTCTTCCTCCTTTGCTTATCCATTTTCGCGCACTCGAGCTCCAGCGCCCAAGTCCGCACATCCCACCTCAACCTTCTCCAGCCATGTCCGGAGCGGGAGGCAAGTGGATGGTCTCCTCCGTCACGGAGGGACACATCAAGAAGCTGATGGAAGTCGGATACTTGTCCAATGACGTAGAGCACCGGCTCCCAGATAAGGGGCAGCTCATCCCCACCCCCAGGCCCCATGAGCGGGTGGTGTTCCTCACCCATTTCCTCCACGGACTAGGTTTCCCACTTCACCCATTTGTCCGGGGGCTCATGTTCTACTATGGCCTGGATTTCCACGATCTGGCCCCGAACTTCATCCTCAACATCTCGGCGTTCATCGTTGTGTGCGTAGGCCTTCCTCGCATCCAGCCCCACTTTGGCTTATGGTCAAGACCTTCAATGTCAAGCGAAGGTAGTGGGCGGCCGCCAAGCCGGAGTCTTGGAGGTGCCATGGTGGGCAAGATGCCCAACGCCCTATGGATCGAGGGCTCCTTCAGAGACCATAAAGGGGTGGCAATCGGGTGGTTCTACATCACCGAGCCGTGTGACCCTGAATGGGCAGCGCCCCCAATTCGATCCGCATCCCCACGCGGCTCATTTCCTGGAAAGAGAAGGGACTGTCGTGGGGTAATTTGGAAGAGCTGACCAGACTCGAAACATGCGTCCAGAACCTGGTGAGCAAGAAGCTCAAACTCGTCAACATAGTCCAGGTCATGCTCATCCGCGGATCCTACCATGCCAACAACGGGCTTTCAGCTTGTGGAGTTTAATCCGCACAACACCGAACCTCGAGTCGGCTCTTCGACACTACGTCTGAAGATGACCGGAAGGTGCTGTTCAAACGCCGAGGCTCCGCATCCGCTACCGAGGATCGCGGATTCAGCGCCAGACATCAAGCCAACGCGGTAAGCTGTTTTACCCTTTACGGATACTTATTTCTCATAGTTTGACCCTATGCGGATCTAAACTCCTTACCTTTGACAGATTGGCGAAAGACGTGCAGGCAGATTGACCGTCCGGCTCCCTTGCCCGAAGACCCAAGTGGACGCCCGCTTAGCGGGTTGCTGGTTCCGGCACCTTCGTGGTGCCGACAAGAAAACCAAGAAGAAGGCCACGGAACTCGAAAGAGTTCCCGGCGCCGGTGGTGTCGGACTCATCGTCCGATGACTCGAGGCGACTCCTCCCACGCAAACGAGGAGGAGGAAGAGAGTTCTCTCCCAGGGGAGAGAAGAAAAGGAAGGCCGCCCCAACCGGAGGGGCGGAGGGTCCAAGAAGGAAGGACCCTTCCTCCGGACTACTTCCACCAACGCCGACGGCGTGAAGAGGAGGCCATCCAGGCCAAGCCCACGCAAAATCGTAAGTATCCGGATACCAGAATAACTCGTGGCGTTCCTCTGTTTTTATAGTATCTTCTGACGCCGAATATAATCATGCAGTCCGCCCCGAGCCCAGGTCGGCGTGTCGTCGAGTGGCTCCTTAAGTTCGCCGGATGTGAATAGCACTTCACTTCCGCCGCCTCCTCCTGCGCCATGGATGATGCCGAGGTGGAGTCCCAAAAGGGTCCAAGCCAGGAGGAGGTGGTCCTGGAGGTGCCGCAAGGCGACCTCCCAGACTCTAGGCGCAAAGGGGACAAAACCCCCAAGGGATCCAAGTCCGGCCCTGGGCCGGACACCGCACCGGAACCTTGAGTGGTTCCGGAGTCCGGCAGGCGACCCCCTAGTAAGAAGGGCAAGCCTACGACACCTGTGACCTCCGTCCAACCGGAGGCACCGGATAATCTGCTGGAAGTGCTTAACGGCGCCTCCATCGACGAGGACCACCGCACTATTATGAGTGTGGTGATCCGAATGTTCGATCCGCCAAGGCGGGCTGATCAAGCTCGTGCCAGCCTTCTAACGAGCTTTGAGGTATGTATTTAAGATATGTAAAAATATTACCGCATAGACAGGTAGCCCTCGATGCTCAGTTTGGTGTTCGGAAAGAAAAGCCGAATCGAGGATCAAAAAGATATACGCAGGAGTCTAACATAAGTATGTCAATATGGGAATGCAAGGCGCTCTCGACCTCTGTCGCAGACTGATCTGGAGGTCGATGCATTGAAGCAGAGCCTCGAGCGGTCCGAGAACGAGCTCGGCCTTGCCAAGAAGCAGCTCGAGGACAAGGAAGGTAAGTAATACCTTATGTAAGTATATAAAAAAGATGTGGTTGCAAAAAATGACAGCACCAACTTGAGTATTACAGGGGCCATGACCGAGGTGGCGACCCTGAAGGAAGCGCTGTCCAAGGCAGAAGATAATGCGGCCGTGGAGCGCACCAAGCGAGAAAAGCAGGAGGCGCGGGTGGCGGAGGTGCACCACGAGCTCCAGGCTCTCGTGGAAAAACACGAGAGTTTGGAGCTTGACTCAAAGACTCGAGAGTCCGAGCTCGCCTCGGCTCTTGAGAGCGCCAAATCTGCCAAGGCCGCAGCCCAAAAAGCCCTCCAGGAAATTGAGGCGATGAAGAAGATAGCGGCGGGTAAGACATTCTTTATGCAAAGCAAGCATGTGAAAGTGAATTACTTGCTACTTACCCAAGTCCGAAGCTCTCCAGGAGCATTCGCAGATCTGCCCTGCAGTGTGTCCGACGATGCCGCCTACTACCGGGCCGAGGAGGGGCGCTCGACGGAAAAGGTGTTCTGGTCTCAGTATGCTGAGGCCGGACACCCGGTGCCCTTGAGCGACCAGCTGAAGCAGCTGCTCGAGCTCCATAAGGTGGCCGAATAGGCCATGAAGGGCCTTATAGTCCGGCTATGGCACAGGGAGGTCATGCACAGGAGCTACTTTGGGCTGGTGAGGCGGCTGGCGGATGCCTGTCCACGACTTGAAGTCATCAAGCGCTCCATATGCATCGAAGGCGCCCATAGGGCCCTTCCCCGTGTTAAAGTGCATTGGGGCAAGATGGATGCTGAGAAGCTGGTGACAGATGGGCCACCGCAGGGCAAGGAGCATCGCAAGCCCGAGATGTATTATGAGGGCGTCCTGAAGGGTGCCCGCCTTGTGGCGGATGAATGTTCCAAGGATGTAATTTATGAGTAAACTCGCTCTTGCTATCATGTGCGCTGAAAAGTTGTTCATATGCGCTAAGCAACGCTTTTTGAATTTAAAATATTACCTTCTGTGCGGCCGTTTATTAAATCTGAGAGATGGCGAGTCGTCGGCTTCTGCCCCCATGCCACGAGTGCTAGGGTGTTCGGGATAAACCTGAGCGCTCTTGTTCCCATTCTTGGGTCCTTCGAGGGAGGCTCCAAAGACAACGAACAAGGCAATCGGACTATAATGCTTTATCACTCTCACTTAGCCATAGAATTCTATAATTTTAAATTTGGCAAAGCCCTAGTATTCGAAGACCGAGTTGGGCGCTATCCACGCCTTGGCGGACAAAGCCGGCTCCTCGCCTAAGCGGCATAAGTCTTTAGGGACTCAAACCTCTCGAACAGCGACCAGCTCTCGCCCTATCATGACGGGTCAGTTTTAGCTTTCTCTCGAGGTGCTTAACCTAGCTCAACCGGGGCACAATCGCAGTAGTTCTCCCAAAGGCTACCTTAGCCGTTATAACAAACGTAAGGTACCAAAACATGGGAGCCGGCAAACCCAACTATTGACCCAAGACATGATTGAGCCGATGCATATAATGCTATAAGTTCGGGTGCCGACTTTTCGTGAGAGTGTTCGGACTTCTCACACCATATTCGGGGTACTTAAGCCCCGTGTATTGGCCATACCAAAGTGTACGGTTACATAATGTCATAACTGAACATATTCACATAAAAAGGAATGCGATAATAGACAAAAGCTATGTATTGTTTATTCGAAAAGGCTGCGGTAAAAGCAGAACGATACAAATAGTGCGATAAGCAAGATATGGGACTATTTGACATGTCCCCCTCCAGGGGCGAGCTGCGGGATGGTATGTAAGACAGGTATTTAGCTCGTTATAGAGACCACCTTGACATTCGACGTAGCTTTCGCCTCCCTAGCTGTTGCATCGTGTGTTCAAGGTTGTCTTTGCGGACAGGCCTTCCGAGAGTAGAGTCCTGAAAGTAAGAAAAAAGAATGACAAAATCAGGAGCCCCTAGTGCGGTTGAGCCGCATTTTGGGCATGACGTGGTCGTGCCCCTCCCCCTATGCCCATGGTATTTCCAGAGAGTAATTATGTATGCGTAGTACTGGTTTCGCAATTTCGCGAGGGCTGGGGTTGGGGCCGCATTGCTATGCGTGCTCGGAATGTGCCAGGCGGTCTTGTTGTAGGTTACTCCGGGCGCGCTCAACGGTGTCCGGACGTTTAATAGCCGGACTGGAATATTGCCTTGAGAGGCTACTTTGTACTTCCGCTGCGAGGGCCGCGGTATGCTCCTCCGTTCGGGGAGAGCGTTCGGTGTTTCCATTGAACGTAATGACTCCTCGAGGGCTTGGCATCTTGAGCTTGAGGTATGCGTAGTGCGGCACCGCATTGAACTTTGCAAATGCGGTTCGTCCGAGCAGTGCGTGATAGCCACTGCAGAACGGGACTATGTCGAAGATTAACTCCTCGCTTCGAAATTATCCGGGATCCAAGACCACCTAAAGTGTAACTGAGCACATGCGGTTGGCCTCTACACCTGGTATGACGCCTTTAAAGGTCGTCTTTGTGGGTTTAATCCTTGAGGGATCTATGCCCATTTTCACACTGTATCCTGATAAAGCAGGTTCAGGCTGCTGCCGCCGTCCATAAGGACTCTAGTGAGGTGAAATCCGTCAATGATTGGGTCTAGGACCAATGCGGCGAATCCGCCATGGCGGATGCTAGTGGGGTAGTCCCTTCGATCAAAGGTGGTCGGGCAGGAGGACCATGGGTTGAACTTTGGGGCGACTGGCTCCAACGCATATACATCCCTGAGTGCACACTTCCGCTCCCTTTTGGGTATGTGGGTTGCGTATATCATGTTCACCGTCCGCACTTGTGGGGGGAAGCCCTTCTGTCCCCTATTGTTCGGCGGCCAGGGCTCCTCCTTGTCATCGCTATGCAGCCCCTTGTCTATGTTTTCGGCACTTAAATTGCCTGCCTGCTTGAACACCCAACAACCCCTGTTGGTGTGATTGGCTGGTTTTTCGGGGGTGCCATGTATCTGGCATGAGCGATCGAGTATTCGGTCCAAACTGGACGGGCCCAGTATTTCTTTTAAATGGATTTTTCCATCGACGGGTTTAGAGCCTCGAATCCGGCATTAATCGACGATTCTCAGCATTGTCGCCGTTAATGCGGCGCTTGTGCTTGTTGCGACGTGACCTGCCATTGCTGTCCTTGGTATCCGAATTACCAGGGCTCTTGGTCATGTTATTGCTACGAGCTAGCCAGCTGTCTTCTCCCACGCAAAAGCGGGTCATGAGTGTTGTGAGGGCTACGATGGATTTCGGCTTTTCCTGTCCTAGGTGTCGGGCAAGCCATTCGTCACGGATGTTATGTTTGAAGGCTGCGAGGGCCTCTGCGTCCGGACAGTCGACTATTTGATTTTTCTTAGTTAGGAACCATGTCCAGAATTGTCTGGCCGATTCCTCTGGCTACTGAATTATGTGGCTTAGGCCATCGGCGTCCGTGTGGTCGCAAATAGGTTCCACGAAAATTATCGAGGAATGCGGCTTCGTGTCCTCCCAACAACCAATTGACTCTGCTTTGGCAAGCTGTTAAGCCAATGCCGAGCTGGTCCTTTAAGCTTGAGTGGGAGGTATTTGATGGCGTGTAGATCATCACCAAGGGCCATGTGGATATGAAGGAGATAATCTTTGATCCATACCGCAGATCTGTTATGCCATCGTATGATTCGATGTTTACGGGTTTGAAACCTCGGGATTTGATGATCCATTAGTTCATCCGTGAAGCATAGTGGGTGTGTGGCGCCTCAGATTTGGGCTATATCACGGCGTAGCTCAAATGAGCTTTGTCTACTGTGTTCGGCCCGGCCGAAATTTCCATATCCGGCATGACGGTTATCGTCACGTGTCGTGGGGCGCCCACGCGATCCGTAGATCGATCTTGTTAGCCTTGCCTTGTCTTTCAATATATCTCGCAGGTCTGGCGCATTTCCCCGTGCCTTGGTATTTTTGGAGCGACGCCGGGGTGCGGCTTGAGTGGAGGGCCCAGAGGCCTCTCTGTCGCGGCCACGAGGTGGCCGGTCAGCCGCGTCATGCACTGGTGATGTAGGTTTAGGTGCTTCCTCCTCTAATCGGGGTAGCAGCCTGCGCTTTGGGTAGCTCTTGGAGGGGCGTTCGAGTTCAGACTCTTGACCGCAAGGACTTCATCCATCTGTCGGCTAGCAAGTCTTGGTCGGCTCTAAGCTGTTGCTGTTTTTTCTTGAGGCTGCTCGCCGTGGCCATAAGCCTGCGTTTGAAACGCTCTTGTTCGACGGGATCCTCAGGCACGACAAATTCATCGTCGTCGAGGCTTGCCTCGTCTTCAGAGGGAGGCATGTAATTATCGTCCTCTACCTCTCTGTCTGCCGCTCTCTCATGAGGGCTGGCTTCTCCATCCTCCTGTGCTGAATCCTGCTGGAGGGGGTTGTCTTCGGCACTGTCCGAGGTGTTAACATCTCCCGTGCTGGAATCGCCATTTTGCTTTGGCAGGATTTAGAGCGGCGCCGCTGACGCCGGCGCTTAGGCTGCTTCTTGGAGGGGTCATCCTGCGTTGTTCCATCGCCATTCCCTTCTTTTGGGGTGTCCACCATGTATATGTCGTATGACGAGGTGGCCTTCCAGTGCCCTGTAGGCGCTGGTTCTTGGTCGTCTCCTGCATCGGCGTCCATACCGTCGATGTCTTCGGAGTCGAAGTCGAGCATGTCGGTTAAATCATCGACAGTGGCTACGAAGTGGGTGGTGGGTGGGCTTTGAATTTCTTCATCGTCCGCATCCAACCTTGCTGACCATAGTCCGGCCAGGGCTCTCCTGATAAAGAGAGAGACTTTAGCGAATTCAGGATGTCGCCAAAGGGCGAGTGCTGAAAGTGTTGGGGAACGTAGTAATTTCAAAAAATTTCCTACGATCACGCAAGACCATGGTGATGGCATAGCAACGAGAGGAGAGAGTGTCCGCCCACGCACCCTCGTGAGACCGAAAGCGAAGCGTTATAACAACGCTGTTGATGTAGTCGACGTCTTCACGATCCGACCGATCCAAGCACCGAACGTCGGCACCTCCGAGTTACGCACACGCTCAGCTCGATGACGATCCCGGACTCGATCCAGCAAAGTGTCGGGGATGAGTTCCACAAGACGACGGCGTGGTGACGATGTTGATGCTCCACCGACGCAGGGCTTCGCCTAAGCTCATGACGATATGACTTCTCCGCGCAGGGCTTCGCCTAAGCTCATGACGATATGACCAAGTGGAATATGGTGGAAGGGGCACCGACACGGCTAAGGAAAGATCCGTAGATCAACTTGTGTGTCATGGGTGCCCCTGCCCCAGTATATAAAGGAGCCAAGGGGGTGCGGCCAGCCTTGGGAGGCGCTGCCGAGGAGTCCTACTCCCACCGGGAGTAGGACTCCCCTTGTCCTAGTTGGAGTAGGATTGGGGAGGGAAGAGGGAAGGCGCCGCCCCCTCTCCTGTCCTATTCGGACTAGAGGGGAGGGGCGCAGCCCACCTGGCCGCCCTTCCTCTTCTCCCTTGTGGCCCATGAAGGCCCATATACCCCGGGGTTCCGTAACCCCGGTGTTCCAGAACTTCCTGCTTTCAATCGGAACCCTTCCAAGTCCAAACATAGGCTTCCAATATATCAATCTTTATGTCTCGACCATTTCGAGACTCCTCGTCATGTCCGTGATCACATCCGGACTCGAACAAACTTCGTGCATCAATACTTATAAACTCATAATGAACTGTCATCGAAGCGTTAGCGTGCGGACCCTACGGGTTCGAGAACTATGTAGACATGACCTAGAACCATTCTCGGTCAATAACCAATAGCGGAACCTGGATGCCCATATTGGTTCCTACATATTCTACAAAGATCTTTATCGGTCAAACCGCATAACGACATACGTTGTTCCCTTTGTCATCGGTATGTTACTTACCCGAGATTCGATCGTCGGTATCCAATACCTAGTTCAATCTCGCTACGTAAGTCTCTTTACTCGTTCAGAATACATCATCTCACAACTAACTCATTAGTTGTAATGCTTGCAAGGCTTAAGTGATGTGTATTACCGAGAAGGCCTAGAGATACCTCTCCGACAATCGGAGTGACAAAACCTAATCTCAAATACGCCAACCCAACAAGTACCTTTGGAGACACCTGTAGTACTCCTTTATAATCACCCGATTCGCCAGTGGCTTTGGTAGTACCAAAGTGTTCCTCCGTAAACGGAGTTGCATAATCTCATAGTTATAGGAACATGTATGGGTCATGAAGAAAGCATTAACATACTAAACGATCAAGTGTTAAGCTAACGGAATGGGTCATGTCAATCAGATCATTCAACTAATGATGTGACCTTGTTAATCAAATAACAACTCCTTGTTCATGGTTAGGAAACATAACCATCTTTGATTAACAAGCTAGTCAAGTAGAGGCATACTAGTGACATACTGTTTGTCTATATATTCACACATGTATTATGTTTCCGGTTAATACAATTCTAGCATGAATAATAAACATTTATCATGATATAAGGAAATAAATAATAACTTTTATTATTGCCTCTAGGGCATATTTCCTTCATCTCCCACTTGCACTAGAGTCAATAATCTAGATTACAAAGTAATGATCCTAACACCCATGGAGTCTTGGTGCTGATCATGTTTTGCTCGTGGAAGAGGCTTAGTCAACGGTCTGCAACATTCAGATCCGTATGTATTTTGCAAATCTCTATGTCTCCCACTTGGACTTGGTCCCAATGGAATTGAAGCGTCTCTTGATATGCTTGGTCCTCTTGTGAAATCTGGATTCCTTTGCCAAGGCAATTGCACCAAGATTGTCACGAGAAGATCTTCATCGGTCCCGATGCACTAGGTATGACACCTAGATCGAAATGAACTCTTTCATCCGACTCCTTCATTTGCTGCTTCAAGCAGCTATGTACTCCGCTTCACATGTAGATCCCGCCACGACGCTTTGTTTAGAGCTGCACCAACCGACAGCTCCACCGCTTAATAAAAACACGATCCGGTTTGCGATTTAGAATCGTCCGGATCGGTGTCAAAGCTTGCATCGACGTAACCATTTACGACTAGCTCTTTGTCACCTCCATATACGAGAAACATATCCTTAGTCCTTTTCGTATTTCAGATGTTCTTGACCGCTGTCCAATGATCCACTCTGGATTACTTTGGTACCTTCCTGCCAAGCTTACAGCTAAGCATACGTCGTGTCCGGTACACAGCATTGCATACATGATAGAGCCTATGGCTGAAGCATAGGAACATCTTTCATTTTCTCTCTATCTTCTGCTGTGGTCGGGCATTGAGTCCGACTCAATCTTACACCTTGTAATACAGGTAAAAACCTTTCTTTGCTCGATCCATTTTGAACTTTTTCAAAACTTTATCAAGGTATGTGCTTTGTGAAAGTCCAATTAAGCGCCTTGATCTATCTCTATAGATCTTGATGCCCAATATGTAAGCAGCTTCACCGAGGTCTTTCATTGAAAAACTTTTATTCAAGTATCCTTTTATGCTATCCAGAAATTCTATATCATTTCCAATCAATAATATGTCGTCCACATATAATATTAGAAATGCTACAGAGCTCCCACTCACTTTCTTGTAAATACAGGCTTCTCCAAAAGTCTGATAAACCCATATGCTTTGATCACACTATCAAAGCGCTTATTCCAACTCCGAGAGGCTTGCACTGCACCATAAATTGATCGTTGGAGCTTGCACACTTTGTTAGCACCCTTTGGATCGACAAAACCTTCTGGTTGCATCATATACAACTCTTCTTCTAGAAATCCATTCAAGAATGCAGTTTTACATCCATTTGCCAAATTTCATAATCATAAAATCGGCAATTGCTAACATGATTCGGACAGACTTAAGCATCGCTACGGGTGAGAAAGTCTCATCGTAGTCAACCCTTGAACTTGTCGAAAACCTTTCGCAACAAGTCGAGCTTTGTAGACAGTTATATTACCATCAGCGCCTTCTTCTTAAAGATCCATTTATTTTCAATGGCTTGCCGATCATCGGCAAGTCAACCAAAGTCCATACTTTGTTCTCATACATGGATCCCATCTCAGATTTCATGGCTTCCAGCCATTTTATGAATCTGGGCTCACCATCGCTTCTTCATAGTTCGTAGGTTCGCCATGGTCAAGTAACATGACTTCCGAATAAGATTACCGCACCACTCAGTGCGATTTTACTCTGGTTGACCTCGAGGTTCAGAGTAACTTGATCTGAAGCTTCATGATCATCATCATTAGTTTCCTCACTAATTGGTGTAGTTGTCACAGAACCATTTCTTGTGATGAACTACTTTCCAATAAGGGAGCAGATCTGATTATCTCATCAAGTTCTACTTTCCTCCCACTCACTTCTTTCGAGAGAAACTCCTTCTCTAGAAAGGATCCGAATTTAGCAACGAAAATCTTGCCTTCAGATTTGTGATAGAAGGTGTACCCAACAGTCTCCTTTGGGTATCCTATGAAGACACATTTTTCCGATTTGGGTTCGAGCTTATCCGGTTGAAGTTTCTTTACATAAGCATCGCAGCCCCAAACTTTAAGAAACGACAACTTTGGTTTCTTGCCAAACCACAGTTCATAAGGCGTCGTCTCAACGGATTTTGATGGTGTCCTATTCAACGTGAATGCGGCCGTCTCTAAAGCATAACCCCAAAACGATAGCGGTAAATCGAAATAGACATCATAGATCGCACCATATCTAGTAAAGTACGATTCGACGCTCGGACACACCATTTCTCTGTGGTGTTCCGGTGGCGGAGTTGCTAAACTATTCCACATTGTTTCAAATGTAAACCAAACTCGTAACTCAAATATTCTCCTCCACGATCAGATCGTAGAAACTTTATTTTCTTGTTACGATGATTTTCCACTTCACTCTGAAATTCTTTGAACTTTTCAAATGTTTCAGATTTGTGTTTCATTAAGTAGATATACCCATATCTGCTCAAATCATCTGTGAAGGTGAGAAAATAACGATACCCGCCAAGGCCTCAACATTCATTGGACCACAAACATCGGTATGTATGATTTCCAACAAATCAGTTGCTCGCCCATAGTTCCGGAGAATGGCGTTTTGGTCATCTTGCCCATGAGGCACGGTTCGCAAGTACCAAGTGATTCATAATCAAGTGATTCCGAAGCCCATCAAGATGGAGTTTCTTCATGCGTTTTACACGATATGACCTAAACGGCAATGCCACAAATAAGTTGCACTATCATTATCAACTCTGCATCTTTTGGCTTCAACATTATGAATATGTGTATCACTCTTGTCGAGATTCAACAAGAATAGACCATTCTTCAAGGGTGCATGACCATAAAAGATATTACTCATATAAATAGAACAACCATTATTCTCTCGATTTAAATGAATAACCGTCTCGCATTAAACAAGATCCAGATATAATGTTCATGCTCAACGCCGCACCAAATAACAATTATTTAGGTCTAAAACTAATCCGAAGGTAGATGTAGAGGTAGCGTGCCGACCGCGATCACATCGACTTTGGAACCATTTCCAACGCGCATCGTCACCTCGTCCTTAGCCAATCTTCGCTAATCCGTAGTTCCTGTTTGAGTTGCAAATATTAGCAATGTAACCAGTATCAAATACCTGTACTCTGCGAGTATTAGTAAGGTACACATCAATAACATGTATATCACATATACCTTTGATCACCTTGCCATCCTTCTTATCCGCCAAATACTTGGGGCAGTTCCGCTTCGAGGTCCAGTTTGCTTGCAAGAAAACACTCGCCAGGCTTAGGTCCAGACTTGGGTTTCTTCTCTGAGCAGCAACTTTCTTGCTGTTCTTTTGAAGTTTCCTTCTTCTTCCCTTTGCCCTTTTCTTGAAACTAGTGGTCTTGTTGACCATCAACACTTGATGCTCTTTCTTGATTTCTACCTCCGCTGCTTTTAGCATCGCGAAGAGCTCAGAATTGTCTTAGTCATCCCTTGCATATTATAGTTCATCACGAAGCTCTTGTAGCTTGGTGGCGTGATTGGAGAATTTCATCAATGACACTATCATCCGGAAGATTAACTCCCAGCTGAATTAAGTGATTGTTATACCCAGACATTTTGAGTATGTGCTCACCGACGTAACTATTCTCCTCCATCTTGCAGCTATAGAACTTATTGGAGACTTCATATCTCTCAATCCGGGCATTTGCTTGAAATATTAACTTCAACTCCTGGAACATCTCATATGCTCCATGACGCTCAAAACGTCGTTGAAGACCCGGTTCTAAGCCGTAAAGCATGGCACATCGAACTATTGAGTAGTCATCACTTTGCTTTGCGGACGCTCATAACTTCGGCTCAAGATCTCGCAGAGTTCGTCACCCAAATGGTGCTTCCAGGCGTAATTTTTCGTGCAGCAATGAGGATAATCCTCAAATTACGGACCCGTCCGTGTAATTGCTACCATCATCTTTCAACTTTGCTTTCTCAAGGAACGCATTAAAATTCAATGGAACAACAAAGACGAGCCATCTATCTACAATAAACATAGACAAGCAAAATACTATCGGTACTAAGTTCATGATAAATTTAAGTTTAATTAATCATATTAAAACCTCCCACTTAGACAGACATCTCTCTAGTCATCTAAGTGATTACGTGATCCAAATCAACTAAACCATGTCCGATCATCACGTGAGATGGAGTAGTTTCAATGGTGAACATCACTATGTTGATCATATCTACTATATGATTCACGCCGACCTTTCGGTCTCGTGTTCCGAGGCCATATCTGTTATATGCTAGGCTCGTCAAGTTTAACTCTGAGTATTCGCGTGCGCAACTGTTTTGCACCCGTTGTATTTGAACGTAGAGCCTATCACACCGATCATCACGTGGTGTCTCAAAGACGAAGAACTTTCGCAACGGTGCATACTCGGGAGAACACTTCTTGATAATTTTAGTGAGAGATCATCTTATAATGCTACCGTCAATCAAAGCAAGATAAGATGCATAAAGGATAAACATCACATGCAATCAATATAAGTGATATGATATGGTCATCATCATCTTGTGCTTGTGATCTCCATCGCCAAAACAACGCCATGATCACCATCGCCACCGCGCGACACCTTGATCTCCATCGTAGCATCGTTGTCGTCTCGCCAACTATTGCTTCTACGACTATCGCTACTCCTTAGTGATAAAGTAAAGCAATTACATGGCGTTTGCATTTCATACAATAAAGCGACAACCATATGGCTCCTGCCAGTTGCCGATAACTCGGTTACAAAACATGATCATCTCATACAATAAAATATAGCATCACGCCTTGACCATATCACATCACAACATGCCCTGCAAAAACAAGTTAGACGTCCTCTACTTTGTTGTTGCAAGTTTTACGTGGCTGCTACGGGCTGAGCAAGAACCGTTCTTACCTACGCATCAAAACCACAACGATACTTCGTCAAATAGACTCTGTTTTAACCTTCTCAAGGACCGGGCGTAGCCACACGATTCAACTAAAGTGAGAGAGCAGACACCCGCCGTCACCTTTAAGCAACGAGTGCTTGGGCGGTGAAACCAGTCTCGCGTAAGCGTCGCGTAATGTCGGTCCGGGCCGCTTCATCTCACAATACCGCTGAACCAAAGTATGACATGCTGGTAGGCAGTATGACTTGTATCGCCCACAACTCACTTGTGTTCTACTCGTGCACATGACATCAATGCATAAAACCAGGCTCGGATGCCATTTGTTGGGGACGTAGTAATTTCAAAAATTTCCTACGATCACGCAAGACCATGGTGATGGCATAGCAACGAGAGGAGAGAGTGTCCGTCCCACGCCCTCGTGAGACCGAAAGCGAAGCGTTATAACAACGCGGTTGATGTAGTCGTGCGCCTTCACGATCCGACCGATCCAAGCACCGAACGTCGGCACCTCCGAGTTCTGCACACGCTTCAGCTCGATGACGATCCCGGACTCCGATCCAGCAAAGTGTCGGGATGAGTTCCACAAGACGACGTGGCAGGACGATGTTGATGCTCCACCGACGCAGGCTTCGCTTAAGCTCCGCGACGATATGACTTCTCCGGCGCAGGCTTCGCCTAAGCTCATGACGATATGACCAAGTGGAATATGGTGGAAGGGGCACCGACACGGCTAAGGAAAGATCCGTAGATCAACTTGTGTGTCATGGGGTGCCCCTGCCTCAGATATAAAGGAGCCAAGGGGTGCGGCCAGCCTTGGGAGGCGCTGGAGGAGTCCTACTCCCACCGAGTAGGACTCCCCCTGTCCTAGTTGGAGTAGGATTGGGGAGGGAAGAGGGAAGGCGCGCCCCTCTCCTTGTCCTATTCGGACTAGAGGGGAGGGGGCGCAGCCCACCTGGCCGGCCCTTCCTCTTCTCCTTGTGGCCCATGAAGGCCCATATACCCCGGGGTTCCGTAACCCCGTGTTCCAGAACTTCCTGTTTTCAATCGGAACCCTTCCAAGTCCAAACATAGGCTTCCAATATATCAATCTTTATGTCTCGACCATTTCGAGACTCCTCGTCATGTCCGTGATCACATCCGGACTCAACAAACTTCGTGCATCAATACTTATAAACTCATAATGAACTGTCATCGAACGTTAAGCGTGCGGACCCTACGGGTTCGAGAACTATGTAGACATGACCTAGAACCATTCTCGGTCAATAACCAATAGCGGAACCTGGATGCCCATATTGGTTCCTACATATTCTACAAAGATCTTTATCGGTCAAACCGCATAACGACATACGTTGTTCCTTTGTCATCGGTATGTTACTTACCCGAGATTCGATCGTCGGTATCCAATACCTAGTTCAATCTCGCTACAGTAAGTCTCTTTACTCGTTCCGTAATACATATCTCACAACTAACTCATTAGTTGTAATGCTTGCAAGGCTTAAGTGATGTGTATTACCGAGAAGGCCTAGAGATACCTCTCCGACAATCGGAGTGACAAAACCTAATCTCAAATACGCCAACCCAACAAGTACCTTTGGAGACACCTGTAGTACTCCTTTATAATCACCCGATTCGTTGTGACGTTTGGTAGTACCAAAGTGTTCCTCCGGTAAACGGGAGTTGCATAATCTCATAGTTATAGGAACATGTATGGGTCATGAAGAAAGCATTTAACATACTAAACGATCAAGTGTTAAGCTAACGGAATGGGTCATGTCAATCAGATCATTCAACTAATGATGTGACCTCGTTAATCAAATAACAACTCCTTGTTCATGGTTAGGAAACATAACCATCTTTGATTAACAAGCTAGTCAAGTAGAGGCATACTAGTGACATACTGTTTGTCTATATATTCACACATGTATTATGTTTCCGGTTAATACAATTCTAGCATGAATAATAAACATTTATCATGATATAAGGAAATAAATAATAACTTTTATTATTGCCTCTAGGGCATATTTCCTTCAGAAAGATGTCCGCGGCAAACTCCATGATCGGCGCCCAATCGGATTCGTACAGAAGCGGAAGGTCCGGAGTCCAAGAGGAGTCCGCACCTTGAGTCACGAAGCCAGAAGGACAAGGCTGGTGTTCGCTTGATCGCCATAGAGATTGCAGCCCCGAGGCGGTGTCCAGCCACCCGCCCTCGATTATGCAATGGCTCGGCTCAAGATAAGGGTCGGAGCATACTGACGTGCGGCCTCGTGGCACTTGTTCGCGGCAGAGCTAGATCATGCCCATCGTGATAAGGCGATGCGCTTAGGCGTGGCTCGAACCCACAAAGATCAAGTCTCCGTGGACGCCACCGTAGTTCAAACTTCCAAATCTGACTCGATGGCGGGGCGTAGCTTCGATCGCTCCAGATGGCCAATCAAATTGGCCCGCAAAGGCAAAGCCGCCGAATCGAAGATCTGTCCGGGAGAAAATTTCACCTGGACCGCATCATTGTTGATGATCGGAGGAGCCATCGGGTCTAAAGGTGACGACACAGAGGAACTCTCAATGAAAGCACCAATGTCGGTGTCAAAACCGGCGGATCTCGGGTAGGGGGTCTCGAACTATGCGTCTAGGCGGATGGTAACAGGAGACAAGGGACACGATGTTTTTACCTGTGTTCGGGCCCTCTCGATGGAGGTAAAACCCTACTCTGCTTGATTAATATTGATGATATGGGTAGTACAAGAGTAGATCTACCACGAGATCAGAGAGGCTAAACCCTAGAAGCTAGCCTATGGTATGATTGTTGTTCGTCCTACGGACTAAAACCCTCCGGTTTATATAGACACCGGAGAGGGCTAGGGTTTCACAGAGTCGGTTACAATGGGAGGAGATCTACATATCCATATCGCCAAGCTTGCCTTCCACGCCAAGGAAAGTCCCATCCGGACACGGGACGAAGTCTTCAATCTTGTATCTTCATAGTCCAGGAGTCCGGCCAAAGGTTATAGTCCGACCATCCGGACACCCCCTAATCCAGGACTCCCTCAGTGGACCTACGAAGTTCAGTAGCAACTTGATCTGAAGTTTCATGATCATCATCAGTAACTTCCTCTCTAGTCGGTGCAGGCACCACAAAAACATTTTCTTGAGCTGCGCTACTCTCCGGTTCAAGAGGCAATACTTCATCAAGTTCTACTTTCCTCCCACTTACTTCTTTCGAGAGAAACTCTTTTCTCTAGAAAGGATCCATTCTTGGCAACAAAGATCTTGCCTTCGGATCTGAGGTAGAAGGTATACCCAATAGTTTCCTTAGGGTATCCTATGAAGATGCATATTTCCGATTTGGGTTCGAGCTTTTCAGGTTGAAGTTTCTTGACATAAGCATCGCATCCCCAAACTTTCAGACACGACAGCCTAGGTTTCTTCCCAAACCACAATTCATACGGTGTCGTCTCAACGGATTTCGACGGAGCCCTATTTAAAGTGAATGCGACAGTCTCTATAGCATAACCCCAAAATGATAGCGGTAGATCGGTAAGAGACATCATAGATCGCACCATATCTAATAGAGTGTGATTATGACGTTCGGACACACCATTACGTTGAGGTGTCCCAGGAGGCGTGAGTTGTGAAAAAATTCCACATTTCCTTAAGTGCGTGCCAAATTCGTGACTCAAATATTCTCCCCCACGATCTGATCGTAAGAACTTGATTTTCCTGTCACGTTGATTCTCAACCTCACTCTGAAATTTCTTGAACTTTTCAAAGGTCTCAGACTTGTGTTTCATTAAGTAGACATACCCATATCTACTTAAGTCATCCGTGAGGGTGAGAACATAGCGATAACCACCGCGAGCCTCAACGTTCATTGGACCGCACACATCGGTATGTATGATTTCCAGTAAGTTGGTTGCTCGCTCCATTGTTCTGGATAACGGAGTCTTGGTCATTTTGCCCATGAGGCATGGTTCGCACGTGTCAAATGATTCATAATCAAGAGACTCCAAAAGTCCATCTGCATGGAGTTTGTTCATGCGTTTGACACCAATGTGACCAAGGCGGCAGTGCCACAAGTATGTGGGACTATCATTATCAACCTTACATCTTTTGGCATTCACACTATGAATATGTGTAACATCACGTTCGAGATTAAATAAGAATAAACCATTGACCAGTGGGGCATGACCATAAAACATGTCTCTCATATAAATAGAACAACCATTATTCTCAAATTTCAATGAGTAGCCATCTCGCATTAAACAAGATCCAGATACAATGTTCATGCTCAAAGCTGGTACTAAATAACAATTATTGAGGTTTAAAACAAATCCCGTAGGTAAATGTAGAGGTAGCGTGCCGACGGCGATCACATCGACCTTGGAACCATTCCCGACGCGCATCGTCACCTCGTCCCTTCGCCAGCCTCCGCTTATTCCGTAGCTCTGTTTTGAGTTACAAATATGAGCAACCGCACCAAAGATCAAATACCTGTGAGCTACTACGAGCGCTGGTTACGTACACATCAATAACATGTATATCACATATACCTTTGGTATTGCCGGCCTTCTTATCCGCTAAGTACTTGGGGCAGTTCCTCTTCCAGTGATTGTTTCCCTTGCAATAAAAGCACTCAGTCTCAGGCTTGGGTCCATGCTTTGGCTTCTTCCCGGCAACTGGCTTACCGGGTGCGGCAACTCCCTTGCCATCCTTCTTGAAGTTCTTCTTACCCTTGCCTTTCTTGAACTTAGTGGTTTTATTCACCATCAACACTTGATGTTCCTTTTTGATCTCCACCTCCACTAATTTCAGTATTGAATATACCATAGGAATGGTCTTTTCCATCCCCTGCATATTGAAGTTCGTCACAAAGCTGTTGTAGCTAGGTGGGAGCGACTGAAGGATTCTGTCAACGACCGCATCATTCGGGAGATTAACTCCCAAATGAGATAAGCGGTTGTGCAACCCAGACATTTTGAGTATGTGCTCACGACGTAACTATTCTCCTCCATCTTACAATCTGTAGAACTTGTCGGAGACTTCATATCTCTCGACCTGGCATGAGCTTGGAAAACATTTTAAGCTCTTGGAACATCTCATATGCTCCGTGCTGCTCAAAACGCTTTTGGAGCCCCGGTTCTAAGTTGTAAAGCATGCCGCCCGAACCAGGAGTAATCATCACTACGCTGATCGCCAAGCGCTCATAACGCCTTGAGTTGCTGGGAAAACAGGTGCATCACCTAGCGGTGCTTCAAGGACATATGCTTTCTTGGCAGCTATGAGGATAATCCTCAGGTTACGGATCCAGTCCGTGTAGTTGCTACCATCGTCTTTCAGCTTGGTTTTCTCTAGGAACGCGTTGAAGTTGAGGGCAACATTAGCGTGGGCCATTTGATCTACAAGACATATTGCAAAGTTTTAGCCTATGTTCATGATAATTAAGTTCATCTAATCAAATTATTTAATGAACTCCCACTCAGATAGACATCCCTCTAGTCATCTAAGTGATACATGATTCGAGTCAACTAGGCCGTGTCCGATCATCACGTGAGACGGACTAGTCATCATCGGTGAACATCTTCATGTTGATCGTATCTTCTATACAACTCATGTTCGACCTTTCGGTCTTCCGTGTTCCGAGGCCATGTCTGTACATGCTAGGCTCGTCAAGTCAACCTAAGTGTATTGCATGTGTAAATCCGGCTTACACCCGTTGTATGCGAACGTTAGAACCTATCACACCCGATCATCACGTGGTGCTTCGGAACAACGGACCTTAGCAACGGTGCACAGTTAGGTGGAACACAATTATTGATATTTTAATGAGGGATCATCTTATTTATGCTACCGTCGATCTAAGCAAATAAGATGTAAAAACATGATAAACATCACATGCAATCCAATAGTGACATGATATGGCCAATATCATTTTGCTCCTTTTGATCTCCATCTTCAGGGCGCCATGATCATCATTGTCACCGGCATGACACCATGATCTCCATCATCATGATCTCCATCATCGTGTCTTCATGAAGTTGTCTCGTCAACTATTACTTCTACTACTATGGCTAATGGTTTAGCAATAAAGTAAAGTAGTTACATGACGTTTATGTTGACACGCGGGTCATAAATAAATTAAGACAACTCCTATGGCTCCTACCAGTTGTCATACTCATCGACATGCAAGTCGTGATTCCTATTACAAGAACATGATCAATCTCATACATCACATATATCATTCATCACATCCTTTTGGCCATATCACATCACACGGCATATGCTGCAAAAACAAGTTAGACGTCCTCTAATTGTTGTTGCAATTTTTTTACGTGGCTGCTATAGGATTCTTAGCAAGAACGTTTCTTACCTACGCCAAAACCACAACGTGATATGCCAATTTCTATTTACCCTTCATAAGGACCCTTTTCATCGAATCCGATCCGACTAAAGTGGGAGAGACAGACACCCGCTTGCCACCTTATGCAACTAGTGCATGTCAGTCGGTGGAACCTGTCTCACGAAAGTGTACATGTAAGGTCGGTCCGAGCCGCTTCATCCCACGATGCCGCCGAATCAAGATAAGACTAGTAACGGCAAGTAAATTGACAAAATCGACGCCCACAACAACTTGTGTTCTACTCGTGCATAGAAACTACGCATAGACCTAGCTCATGATGCCACTGTTGGGGATCGTTGCAGAAATTAAAAAAATTCTACGCATCACCAAGATCAATCTATGGAGAGACTAGCAACGAGAGAGAGGGGAGTCCATCTTCATACCCTTGAAGATCGCGACGCGTAAGCATTACAAGAACGCGGATGAAGGAGTCGTACTCATAGTGATTCAGATCGCGGTTGATTCCGATCTAAGCGCCGAACGACGGCGCCTCCGCGTTCAACACACGTACAGCCCGGGGACGTCTCCTCCTTCTTGATCCAGCAAAGGGGGGGGGAGAAGTTGAGCGAGAGCTCCGGCAGCACGACGGCGTGGTGGAGGTGGAGCTCGTGGTTCTCCTGCAGAGCTTCGCTAAGCGCTACGGAGGAGGAGAAGGTGTAGGAAGGGGGAAGGGCTGCGCCAGGAGATGGGTGTGGTTGCCCTCCCACTCCCCCCCCCCCACTATTTATAGGGGGAAGGGGAGAGGGGGCATGCCCCCTAGATCCATCTAGAAGGGGGGCGGCCCCCCGGGGGGGGGGCAGCGGCCCCCTTAGGGTTTCCAACTAGGGGGCACCCGCCTCGGGGGCAGCGGCCCTAGGGTTTCCAACCCTAGGCGCTTGGGCCCTTGAGGCGACTGCCCACTAATGGGCTGGTTCCCACCCAACTACAGCCCATTAGGTCCTTTGGGGCAGGTGGACCCTCCCGGTGAACCCCCGGAACCCCTTCGGTGGTCCCGGTACTATATCGATAAACCCCGAATCCTTTCCGGTGACTGAAACTGGACTTCCCATATATAAATCTTCACCTCCGGACCATTCCGGAACTCCTCGTGATGTCCGGGATCTCATCCGGAACTCCGAACAACTTCCGCTAACCACATACAATTCCCATTACAACTCTAGCATCACCGAACCTTAAGTGTGCAGACCCTACGGGTTCGGGAACTATGCAGACATGACCGAGACATCTCTCCGGCCAATAACCAACAGCGGGATATGGATACCCATGTTGGCTCCCACATTTTCCACGATGATCTCATCGGATGAACCACGATGTCATGGATTCAATCAATCCCGTATACGATTCCCTTTGTCTACCGGTATAGCACTTGCCCGAGATTCGACCGTCGGTATACTGATACCTTGTTCAATCTCGTTACGGCAAGTCTCTTTACTCGTTATGTAAAAATCATCCCATGACCAACCCCTTAGTCACATTGAGCTCATTACAATGATGTCTTACCGAGTGGGCCCAGAGATACCTCTCCGTTATACGGAGTGACAAATCCCAGTCTCGATTCGTGCCAACCCAACAGATACTTTCGGGGATACCCGTAGTGTACCTTTATAGCCACCCAGTTATGTTGTGACGTTTGGCACACCCAAAGTACCCTTACGGTATCCGGTAGTTGCACAATCTCATGGTCTAAGGAAAAGATACTTGACATTAGAAAAGCTTTAGCAGACGAACTACACGATCTTGTGCTATGCTTAGGATTGGGTCTTGTCCATCACATCATTAGATGTGATCCCGTTATCAATGACATCCTATGTCCATGGTTAGGAAACGGTAACCATCTATTGATCAGCGAGCTAGTCAACTAGAGGCTCACTAGGGACATGTTGTGGTCTATGTATTCACACATGTATTACGATTTTCGGATAACACAATTATAGCATGAACAATAGACAATTATCATGAACAAGGAAATATAATAATAACCATTTTATTATTGCCTCTAGGGTATATTTCCAACATATAGGGGATCGCAACATTTTTCGATAAGTAAGAGTGTCGAACCCAACGAGGAGCTAAAGGTAGAACAAATATTCCCTCAAGTTCTATCAACCACCGATACAACTCTACGCACGCTTGACGTTCGCTTTACCTAGAACAAGTATGAAACTAGAAGTACTTTGTAGGTGTTTTTGGATAGGTTTGCAAGAAAATAAAGAGAACATAAATAAAAGGTAGGGGCTATTGTAAGTAAAGAAGTAATAAAGTAAATATAGCGAGTGTGGAAAATTGGTGGTAGGAGTTGCGAGATTGTCCCTAAGCAATTGACTATTTTACTAGACCGATAGCAAGTTTTATGTGGGAGAGGCCACTACTAGCATGTCATCCCTGACTTGGAATTCTATGCACTTATGATTGGAACTATTAGCAAGCATCCGTAACTACTAACGTTCATTAAGGTAAAACCCAACCATAGCATTAAGATATATTGGTCCCCCTTCAATCCCGTATGCATCAATTTCTATGCTAGGCTGAAGCTTCTGTCACTCTTGCCCTCCAATACATAGTCCTATCAACATGCAACTAACCCTATGGTGTGATCCACGCGCGCGCTCATATGATGGGAACCAAAGGACAGCAACATAACCACAAGCAAAGTAAACCAATCATAGCAATTCATCAACCACCGATAGGACAACGAAAATCTAGACATCATAGGATGGCAACACATCATTGGATAATAATATGAAGCATAAAGCACCATGTTCAAGTAGAGGGTACAGCAGGTTGCGGGAGAGTGGACTGCTGTAGATAGAGGGGGGAAGGTGATGGAGATGTTGGTGAAGATGGCGGAGGTGTTGGTGAAGATCGCGGTGATGATGATGATGGCCACGACAGCGTTCCGGCGCCACCGGAAGAGAAGGGGAGAGGGGCCCCTTCGTCTTCTTCTTCTTCCTTGACCTCCTCCATAGACGGTAGAAGGGTTTCCCCTCTGGTCCTTGGCCTCCATGGCGTGGGAGGGGCGAGAGCCCCTCCGAGATTGGATCTGTCTCTCTCTGTTTCTGCGTTCTCCTGCTGCCCTTTCACCGTTTATATATATATATATATATATATATATATATATATATATATATATATATATATATATATATATATATATATATATATATATATATATATGGAGATCCATAACTCCGATTGGATTGAAACCTTCGCCTAGATCTTTTTCCAAAAATTAGCTTTCTTGCGACCAAAGTAGAGCATCAACCGCCTTACGGGTGGCCCACGAGGGTCAGGGGCGCGCCCAGGGGTGGCAGGCACCCCCCTGCCTCGTGGCCACCTCGGGCACCGTCTCGCGTAGAATTTTCTTCCGGAATTCTCCAAATATTCCAAAAATATTCTCCGTCCGTTTTTATCCCGTTTGGATTCTGTTTTATATGGATATTTTGCGAAACCAAAAACATGCAATAGACAGGAACTGGCACTGGGCACTGGATCAATATGTTAGTTCCAAAAATAGTATAAAAAGTTGCCAAAAGTATATGGAAGTTGTATAATATTGGCATGGAACAATAAAAAATTATAGATATGACGGAGACGTATCAGCTGCCGCTGCTACTTGCTCTGCCTGTTGCCGTTGCTTGCCACTGCTGCTGCTGCTTTGCTACCCTCGCCTTGGCCTGCTGTTACGCTCGCCTCACACACCTGCGCTATGCGCTGGGCGCCACGCTGCCGCTTCGCTCGCATTCCCCGCCTCCACGCCTCGCTCCGCCGCCGGGTCACGTGGCCTCTTCTCGCGCCTCGCCGCCCATCGCGACGGCCGCCGGCGCTGCTCCTCCCCATCGCCCCGCGGCCTCGCCCCGTGTTCGGGCGGGCTACGTCGACGCGCCCGCACCCGTATAGCCCGCTCCAGTGGCCTTTGTGCCACTGGCAGCTGGGGGCCCTCCCCTTTAATTTTTTTAATGATTAATGAGGTAATTAATTAAATTAATTAACCTCGCTTAATTAGCCCAGAACTAGATTAGTTAATTTAAACTTGTTTAATTAACTAAGTCAATGACAGATGGGCCCCATGTGCCAGGTTTGACTTGGTTAACCTGTTGACCTACTGATGTCACCCTGACGTCATGCTGATGCAATAACTCCATTTGGTTTTAATATTAATTTCAGCAAATGTTTAAATCTTTGAAGAATCATAGAAAATAATAGGTAACTCGGATGAAAAAGTTTTATACATCAAAGTTGCTCAGAACGACGAGACGAATCCGAACAGAGGGTCTGTTCGTCCGCCACACGTCCCTAGCTTAGCGAACATCGAACATTTCCCCTCCGGTTCGTTTGTCCGAAAATGCCTAACGCCGGGAAAACTTTCCCGGATGTTATCCCCTTCGCTGGTATCGTGTAGCACCGCGGTAGAACACCCCTAACGCTACTTTGGTCTTGTCATGCATAGTATTGCAATTGTTTGCTCTATATTTATTTTTTCTTCCCCCTCTTCTCTCCGGTAGACCTCGAGACCGCTGTCGATGCCGCTGTGATAGACTACGTCGATGACGACCCTTCTTCCCTTTCAGCCGAGCTTCTAGGCAAGCCCCCCCTTGATCATCCCGATATCGCCCATTCCTTTCTCTCATGTTTGCATTAGATTTTTCTACTGTAATTGATTGCTCCTATTCTTATGCATAGCCTGCTTTTGTAACCTGCTCATTCTATCTTACCTGCATATCCTAAACTGCTTAGTATAGGTTGGTTAATGATCCATCAGTGACCCCCACCTTGTCCTTGTTGCCCCTGCTTCATCATCGACGACCTGAGCAACGTGATCGACGAACTGAGCCCGACACCTCACATCACATCACACCCCTTTTGTTGTTCGACTCTGCAGAGTTACTATCGAGTGTCGAGGGTGATACCTCATAGCGCACTCCTCGTGATGACTCTGTAGTGTAACTATTCGGTCGTGATCATCGAGCGTGATTCCTCCTTTACCACTCCTGATACGACTCTGTCGTGCAACCCCTCAAGTGTGAACCTCGAGGGTGGTTCCTCTTACGTTCACCTTGATGATTACATCGAGTGGAATCCACCGAGGGTGATTCCTCGGGTTTTCCTCCTTGATATTTTGGACACACGGTTACCTTGACTTTACTTGAGACCTTTGGGAAAGTTGGGCGGGCCCGGGGAGCACCCACAAGATAATTACGTGGCACGGCCGGGCATTCTGGGCCCTTGCCGTAAGTCCACGAGACGGGGCGACGGGGTCACATCGATCGTGAGTCTCTGCTCGTCTTTGCAAGCTAATAATACACTATGGTTTGTGTAGTTGTTCTGAGTTGGCCTTCGGCCTTTACGCACGAACCACCACGCGAGAATAGTTATGGGCCTTGACGATGTAGTATCAGCCGAAGCTTTGTCAGACGTCCAGTTCAACATTGCGGCACGGCTGGGCCGGCACCCCAGAGGTGGTGCCTGGTCTGCCCTGCTCGCAACGACCCGGAGTGCAACGGGCGATGGGCCCAGACCCCAGAGTGCTTAGGATGTAGACCGGCGGGGGCCTCTCTATTGAGCCTAGGTAGGGCTACGATGTGTTGATCTTCCGAGGCCGGGCATTGACCTAGAAAAGTGTGTCCGACCAGAGTAATCAAGCGTGTTGGAAAACGTGGTGCACCCCTGCAGGGAGGATTATCTATTAATAGCCGTGTCCGCGGTAACGGACGTTCAGACTTATATCCTGATCTTTTACAACTAGAAATAGATACTTGGATGTGTGGCCCCGGGATTGCTTTCTCGCAGGGAGTCGAGGAAGGATCTCTGGGCATTATAATACGACATGCTTGTTAAGTACAAATTGCTATTCTTTACTCTTCTACTTGCTGCAAGATGCTTGGAGCTGTTTGAAGATGCTAGTCTTCGATAGGCTAGGCCTTCCCCTCTATTCTGGCATTCTGCAGTTCAGTCCACTGATACATACCTTCCTTTGATACCAATGCATACTTAGTATATATCTTATGCTTGCGAGTACTTTGGATGAGTACTCACGGTTGCGTTGCTACCCCTTTTCCCCCTTCTTTCTTCTTTTTGGTTGTTGCAATCAGATGGTGGATCCCTGGAGCCAGATGCCACCCTAGTCGACTACTACTACTACCTCGAGGGTGCGTACTACTACGTGGAGGTCGTCGATGACCAGGAGTAGTTAGGAGGTCCCAGGCAGGAGGCCTTGCCTCTTCGATCGTGTTGCTTTTGTGCTAGCTTTCTTAAGGCATCCTTGTTTAACTTATGATTGTACTCAGATATTGTTGCTTCCGCTGACCCTTGTGTATTCGAGCTTCTGTATTCGAGCCCTCGAGGCCCATGGCTTGTAATATGAAGCTTGTACTATTTTAATTTGTGTCTAGAGTTGTGTTGTGATATCTTCCCGTGAGTCCCTGATCTTGACCGTACACATTTACATGTATGATTAGTGTACATTGAATCGGGGGCGTCACATTAGTAGACCACCTTCAGTATTCTGGCACTCAGAGAATCCGGGGTACCAAGAATCCTTTATGCCTGCTTAGCGCCAAGTTTAAAATTTTGAAATCTCTTAAGCCTAGGCCATCCATATATTTTGGCATGCACATAGTGTCTCATGACACCCAATACGGCTTCCCTTGACCCCTTTTACTACCCCACTAGAAGGATTTAATCATAGATGTAAGATGAGTGTACAATCCTCTTGGCAGTTTGAAACACAACACTAAGAAAATAGGGACAACTTGTGAAACAGATTTTACCAACACCTCCTTCCCGGCCGAAGACAACACCTTTGCCATCCAGCCTTGGATTTCCTTTCATAATCTTTCTTTCGAGTAGTTGAATGCTCCATTCTTCGACGCCCCCACATCTGCTCGCATTCCCAAGTACTCCTCGTTAAGTTGCTCATTGGGCTTACCCAAAATATTCTTAACCACTCCCCGAATCTCCTCGGGACATCCCTTACTAAAGAAAACCGGGGGACTCTTGTATGGCGCCTTTAACGCCGCTTTTCCTTGCTGAGGTTCACATGTTCGCATACTTGGGCTTGGCGCAGTCGCTCCCTTCCTTCGTTTTTTCTTCTAGCGCCCGGCCGCTCGGGTCGCTCCCTCGTTCCCTTGTCTCGATCGGTGATAGAAACGTATCAACCATTGACCAGTCAAAAGATTTGGCCGATCAGCTGTTGACGAGTAAACAGTTTGATATTTAAAAAAATGGCAATATCAATTTTTTCTAAAAAACATGGATTTCAAAAAAAAGTTCATAGATTTTCCATAAGAACTTTACACGTACAGAAAAATATATATTTTTTAAAAAAGTTTGTATACTATTGGAAAAGTTTGCACATTTGATAAGTGTTCATCGATTTTGAAAAAAAAGTTCATTAATTTTCAAGAAAAGTTCACCGAACCTGAAAAAAGTTCGTCGATTTTGAAGAAAAATTCACAATTTTTTTACAAATGCTCATCGATTTTGAAGAAAAGTTCACAAATTTGAAAAAAACTCATTCTTTTCAAAATGTTTAAAATTTTGAAAAAAATTCACAGGTTTTGAGAAAATGTTCATTGATTTTGGTGAAAAGCTCCACGAGTTTGAAATAAGTTCATTGATTTTGAAAGAAATAACGAATTTGAAAAAAAATCCGATGAAGAACGGCTAAATAAAAAACAAAAACAAAACCAGACTGGGAACGTGGGTGATTTTCTTAGCGTTGTATAGGCCGAATAAACAAGAAACGGAGAAAATTGGGCACAGCTTTTAGTTGTCTACTGCGGCTCGCACCTATATTTTGGATCTAAAAAGAATGAAGAGAAAGTACAACGGGCCAGGCCCATGACGGAGGGGGCGTGTGCGCCCGTTTGTGGATATGCGGTGCTGTGGGCGCCGTTTAGGAAATGCCGGGAACTGGACCGGTGCAGTAACAAGCTGCCACGCCGAGCTGACGTCATTGCGATTTTTCGTTATTCTTCAGCTTTTTCCTTTTTGTTTTTTAGTTTGGTTCATATTTCATATTATTTTAAATATATATATTACAAAAACATTTTAGCTAAATATATATATAATATTAATCACGTATTGAGAAATGTTAACCGCGTAAAGAATAATGTTAATCATGCGTACAAAGAACTTTTGTTACACTAAAAAATGCCACATATTTACAAAAATGTACATGCCATTTTATAGAAATGTTTATACAATATATAGAAAAATTCACATAATTCAAAAGCAATGTGTTATACATTTTCAAAAATGTAGGTACCATTGAAAAAATGTTTCACGAGTTTGCAAAAGGTTTTCCTGACATTGTAAAAAATGTATACAATGTAAAAAATGTTCCACACCATTAAAAAGAAAAGTGACATTTTAAAGTTAAATTTCGGTAATTCATAAAAAAATTAGTGGAATTATGGAAAATGTTTGTACAATGTAAAAAAATGTTCATATAGTTTAATTTTTTATTACGACTAAAAAAATGCACAACCTGTATTAAAAAATGTTTTTACTTCCAATTTGGTACTTCGACCCATATGTTAGCAGCCCTCCCAAGAGTACTGACCGGATTATGCACGGTGATAAGACTGTCACATAATTGGTGTCAATTACTTTCTTTGGCACACCGTTGAGAATTACCTATCCTCTCTTTGTTGTATTTTCTCCATTCTCAAAATGTTTTATCGATATGAACAAAGGTTGTGTGTCATTGAAGTTAATAGATAGAGAGGTAACGCCTATTTCCCACGTTCAGACAGATAACCTGGAATTGCACCTCACAAAGTGAACCAACATATTAAAACACTAGCAGACAAAGGTTTTCTCGTCGCTCCTTCCATGTCTACGATATGGTTTTCTTAAAGTTAAAGCCATATGCTCTGAAATCTTGGTGGCATAGCGGGGTAACCACAACCTTTCCTTTTGATACTTTGGACCTGACAAGATTCTAGCATGTGTTGATGTTGTTCCATATAAACACCAGGAGCGACCTGCTACTTCTCAAGTGCATCCTATATTTTTCACGTCTCTAAGCTTCTATATGTTGTTCCCCTAACCACTTTCTCAGGTATCTTCTACCTCAGACTTATAACACCTATGCCCCTATGCAAGTTTTGGTGAGCCATTGGTATGAGTAATAAAGAGATATCCCAAAACAAAGGTTGGCTAAATCCTATGCGAAACTAAGTAGTAAGAGAAATTCATCACGGTAATTATTAGTCAAACACCAAAGTGAAATAAAGAGAACGAAGAGTCGGTTACAATGACTGAATTGCCGAGGAATCATGTTGAAAGAACAACATTATGTGTCATAACTATAGCATAGAGATTCTTCATATATGTATGAACGTCATAAACAACGTATATAGAGATTTTTCATGTATTGACTATTTTGATTCAACTATGAAAGTAGGTTGTACTAGGTTTGCATCGCTAATTACGCAGAAGTCCGAGCACAAAAGTGAATGATCGGATCTTACCAACATATACTCGAAAAATGTATTTTATACTGGGGTATTTATTCTTGACAAGCAGTGCACCCAATCCAGCCATGTCAAATATAACAAACCAAAGCCGTGGCACCGACAGATTATCATGGATCTTATGTGACGCTAAAACTTCAAGATCAAATCTTAACTATGATGGGAGAGGGACGTTGATGTTTCAAACATTGGGTTAAAGAGATCGGTTTGATATATAAACCTAAGTGACTGGCATTACACCTCAAAACGGAAAGCTTGAAGTCCCCGTGGAGCTGAGACCTCTCCTTGAAGAGTTCCGAGACATCGGTCCAGCTGATTCAAATATCTAACTAATCGACTTCTGAGGCTGCAATTTTCCTCAATGTTATGGTCAAGATTTTGTGGTCCAACGGCCTGCACTACTAAGGGTTCATCTCTGGCCCAAGCATGTCCATCATTCACGACTTCTCATTTTTTGGACTCTTGACTCATGTGGCTTTTAGAAATCTTTATTGGTAATCAAATTCATGCAGGTGAGCGAGTGTCAGTATTGCTGCTCTATGTGAGGAAATAGCAAAACTGACGAAACATTAAACCATAGGGTATGCAGAATATGTTGTACATATGCGCCCGCTCAGAAAGAATCAGGGGTGATGAAAAATTAAAGCATGAAATATGGCACGGTAGCAAAAGGATCGGTTCGTGAGGTAAAAAATATAGGCCTTACACAGAGGGAAGCAGCCAGAGAAGATCCCCAAGGAGGACCCTGGCGTCATCCGTGACGCACCCGGGGGCTGCCTCCCCGAGCAGATGAGACACGCGTCGACCAGAGGAGCAGGCCTTGCAGCGCACTCCACCGAACAAGCATTAAATGCCTGGCCAGACTACCCGCATAGCCTAGCGCAGGGCTACGGCTAGGGTCATCGTCACGGCGATCCGAGGGGCTTTGTGACAAGATGGACGCTGGAGAGGCGTAAAGCAGCAGAAGGGCGTACAACGGGTCACGTCGGGGAAGGCACCCGAGCACTTGATAAGGCACAGTGTCACCTCATCTACTGTCAGGCATCAGCAACAAGTGGACTAATCGAACCGATTGTCAATTTATGTATTTCTTTGTATTAATTTGTAGACCAAGTGTGGTACCCCTAAGCTTACATAAGGGGAGGACTATGATCGAAGAGAGACAATGAAAAATCAGGGCTCACACACTGCATCACACCCACTCTCAAGCATAGTTGGAGAGAGAGAGAGAGAGAGAGAGAGAGAGAGAGAGAGAGAGGGAGGGAGGGAGAGATAGGAGTGATCGGGCGTTTTAGTTAGTAGCCCGACCACTATATCACGCCGACCATCATTTTTGTAACACTCAAACACTTGTGCTTCACCGATTATACCAAATACCAACAGGATGTAGGGTTTTATGTCAAGATGGCGGCTTGAACCTGTATAAAATCCCTTGTGTCCATGCTTTTCCTCTCTGTCTTTGAGAGTTGATTGACTAGGTGTTTTAGCCCCTATCTGAACTCACAAATACAGGGTAAAGCAGCAGAAGGGCGTGCAACGGGTCACGTCGGGGAAGGCACTCGAGCACTTGACAAGGCACAGTGTCAGCTCATCTACTGCCACGCGTTAGAAGCAAGTGGACTAATCGAACCGAGTACCAATTTACGTATTTCTTTGTATTAATTTGCAGACCAAGTGTGGTACCCCCAGGCTTATATAAGGGGAGGACTGTGGTCGAAGAGAGACAAAGAAAAATCGGGGCTCACACACTGCATCACACTCACTCTCAAGCATAGCTGGAGAAAGAGAGAGAGAGATAGTAGTGATCGGGCATTTTAGTTAGTAGCCCGACCACTGTCTCACCCCGACCATCATTTTTGTAACACTCAAACACTTGTACTTCACCGATTATGTCAAATACCAACAAGATGTAGGGTTTTATGTCAAGATGGCGGCCTCAACCTGTATAAAAATCCCTTGTGTCTATGTTTTTCCTCTCTGTCTTTGGGAGTTGATTGACTAGGTGTTTTAGCCCCTAGTTGAACTCACAAATATAGGGTATCTTTGATCCTTGGCCGAAGAACGTACTCCGACAAAAACACTATCACATTTGGGCGACCGTCGGCGAAAACTACCACCTTCAAAATGTTGACCAAACCATCACTTTTTTTGACATCAAAGTATTGCAAGCCGATCACCATATTATCTTTTAACAAGAGTGTCAACAATTTTTGTGGGTGGATCTTCCATTCATTCCGCACATACCTTACTTCTATCTAGTTTGACTAAATTATGGGCAGAACAATTAGACTCCCTAGTAGCATGCTAAAAAATAATATGCGAAAAACCACACGCAAGATGATATATATCATCAAAAACAGCCGCCGATAGACCGAAAGAACGACCTCCCTTCTTCATTGCAGGTAATACGTAGCAAGAACATATCACATTAAGTTAGGCACCGGTTCAGCCGTTTTAAACGTGATTATGATATGGTTGGCCCACTCGTAAACGTTGATGGGCCACAATAGTCAACTTGGTTAGATTGACCCGCCGTTTGGGCGTTATGACACGTGGCACAACAATCAACTTTGTAAGATTTAGCAGGTACTACGAGTGGCAGCAAGGTTAGCAATCACAGAGAAACATGGAGCTTCTGTTATGCATAATTTTAGCTGCGTTAATCTTGATCATACTCAAGGACACTGTTCCCTGCTTCAGGGATTAATGCAGATTCAGATGCATGGATTCGTATTTCTTCATGTAAACTCGTCGCCGTGCCTCCACACGTTGAGCTGTGCGCGTACCCACTGCGTGGCAAATGATGGCGCCTTCAAAGCCTTTTCCAGGCGTTGGGGTTTGGCTGCCATTGCTGCTGCTCTGATTTGCCCTGCCCCGTTTTTATCCGTCTACAGAAACCAACCAATCTCCAGGCTCTGCAGTGAGTCATCATTTTCATTTGTTGTGCAGGTGGTACTGCGGTCCAGTCCAGAGCGAGCAGAAAAGGCTCGCTGCTCACTAGTTGGTGGTAACTAATGGTGTGAACTGCGGTTAAGCGAAAGATTGTTCTCCGTTTCACCGACCCCGAAAGAAAAAGGGATATTATTCAGAGCCAGCTAGGCAGATTGACAGAATGGCTTCAGAAATTACTCAAGGAAACTTGTAAGCTGCTAATTGAGGACAGCACAGCCAGCTAGGCAGAGCAGCTCTGTCAGCTCCCTGCATTCTTTTTTTTTTACCGCTGCATGATTCTTCTTTTGAGATCACTGGACGATTTTTCCCAACCCAAGTGACCCCTGCACGCAGAGCTCACTGCCGACTATCTTCGTGCCACACAGTAGTAAATCGGCGTAGCAGCATCAGCGCAGATTTGCCACCGAGAAAGCCCCGTGATGCTGCCCGTGAGCACGTGATCACCCCTGATAACAGTCGCACCACCACATGTTTACTCACCCGGCCGGTGATTCCACTGCACGGCACTGCTGCTGCTCATGGCCTGATGATCGCACAGTGTAAAGCTCGGGCTTAGGGCCTGTTTGGTTCTAGTAAGTCATCAGACTTATAAGTCAGGTGATTTAAAACCAGTGACTTATAAATCACGTCCGTTTAGTTGTCATCTGACTTATAAGACACCTGACACACCTACCCACATCAATCAACATCAAGCAGATGGTAGGACCCACACAAAAGGGGGAGACTTATAAGTTTTAAGTTGGGTTGGAGCAACTTATAACTTATAAGTTGAGATGACTTATAAGTTAGGTCTGTTTGGCAAAATAAATCACTTTTTCATTTTTCGACTTATAAGTTGATGACTTATTTGAAACCAAACAGGGCCTTAACAGAGCGCCTTCTTGTCTCATTTGGAAAAACAAGCATGGGCGGATTCCCTTTGCATGTGAGCTGACACCCGCGGCTCGAGTCCCCATCAATGGCGTCGCGTTTGCTGTAGCGTGCACACCTCACCTCCCCTGCCGCCGATCGGGCGCTCTCTCTCTCTCTCGATCTTTCCGTGGTAGGTGAAACCGTCAGGGTGTTGCTAGCTGCTCTGCCTAGCTTGCCGACGAGCGTGGATAATGGTAGGACTAGTAATTACAGTGCTTGTTAGGCAACGGCACGTGTTTCTCCCTTCTTGGGCACCTGCTGCTGCTTAGCTTGGCTTCACTGACGAACTGACATTTTTTTAGCATTTTTAAGCTACACATATGCAGCTCATAAATCTGCCAGAGAACATCGATCGATCCAAGCTTCGAGACGGAAGCCCCGTTCTCGCCGCATGCTTTGAGCTGTCGGAATACAGACGGAGGCCAATCCGTAAGTTAGAGTTAGTTTTAGTTAGTTGGGGCTCAAATAATCCAGAAGTATTCAAATATAATTGGTTAGTTTGGGTTAGTAGGATCTAACCCACCGTAAAAAACTAACCCATATTAGAGAAGCTTATTTGGGTTAGTTCTCCTGGACCCATTAAAAAATAGTAAAAGAAAGTTACCCCTCTCATCCAAACATGGTACAAAGTAATCAAATGATCGAGAAAGAATATTTATTGTCAATCTAACCTTATCATCCAAACAGCTCTTTGATTAGAGTTAGTTTAGGGTTAGTTCAGGGTTAGAATCTAAGTCTAACCTCTAAGGCCAACTCCACCGCGCGACCCTATCATGTCCGGCCCCGTCCGTTTGGGGTAAAAGGGACAAACGAGACGGCCCAGAGCACGCGGGAGCAAACGGACTTTTGTCCGTTTTGTGTCCGCTTTTGACCCATCGGCCCAAGTTTGCGCCGCTTTTGGGGTGAAACAGACACCACGCGGACGCTGGGTCGTCTCACAGTGTCCTTCCCGCCCGCCTGTCGGTGGCAGTATGGGCCATTTTATCCGCCCCTCCCTCCTCCGCACCCCCTTCACTCTTCCCCACTCTTTCCTCGCCGCCGCCGCCATTGCCGCCATTTGCCATTGCAGGCCGTGCGATTGAGCTTGCTTCGCCCTTCCTCGGCGCCGAAAACTTCAACTCAAACCACTGGTTTGCGACTTTTCGGCCGGTTTCTGCGCGATCCGGTCGGTCTTGAGCTCGGCCATTGTGGGGAGGGCCGCCATGGATCGGCCGGGCACTCGCCGGAAGGCCTGGCGAGGCCGCAAGGCCACATGCAGCGATGGCTCCTCCTCTAGCCGCTTCGGATCTGCACGTCGGTGGTCCGCCGGCAGATACACGAATGGCGGTCGGCCGGGCTCGGTGCTTGCCCAAAAGCTCGCCGGCGCACCGTTGCCTCTCATTAAGTGCGACCACTGCCCAAGGATGGTCGTGCGCCGCGTGTGTACAACGCCGAAACATCCCGGATGGGTGTTCATCAAGTGCTTAAGTGATGGGGTATGCGCTTTTTTTAGCTTCGATTTGTGCTCTAGATTTGACTAGTTGTGCTAACTTTAAATTTTATTGTGTAGAATGGATGCAAGTTTTGGTATGGGGAAGAAGAGTACATCGATATATTGGTAGAGAGAAATTTAGTTCATTTCATGCACTTTTAGCTAGCATAGAGGTTGTAAAATGAGACTAGTGCACTTGTTGCTAGATTAGAGGCTAGACACGAGACTAGGTCTGAGGAAGCAACATCTATTTCTGGCTTGAAGAAGAAAGGAGGATGCCAGATCGAGCCTCCTCCACAGATCAACAATGAGTGCATCGAGAAGGCCCTAACCCAACTCAAGGGAGCAGTTATGGAAGTTGGGTATATTCTAAAATGTATTATTGTGGTTCTTGTTTTTTTGTCTTGCTTTACTAATCAAAATGTGATAATGTATTTTTCATGTACTAAAAATGAATGATGAAATAAAGTTAAGGACTTGTAAAGAAATAATACGCGGACAGAATGCGGCCGGGATGGTTCGCGCGCTGAGCGCACGACCACCGCATTCGAGGACACGCCCGGACACGACCCCAAATCCCTACGCAAACGAACAAGATCCGGATAAAACGGACGTCCATTTGGAATCGCATGATGGAGTTGGCCTAAGTGAGTTAGAGCAGGGCCGGAGGGAGCGGCGCTAGGGGGAAGCTCACACGCCACACCGCACCACGCCGGAAGCTGCACAGCATGTGGAGAGGGTTACCTGAGCCCCTGGGTGGTCCTGCCGGGTTGGCCAGTAGTTGAATGCCCATTTATTCCCCTGGCCGCTGCAGGAGCATTTAGCAATCTTGGATGCAATCTAGCCGCGTCTTTGCAGTGCAGGGAGCGAGATGCACTTGACATAAATGATGGCATCTCTCTGTGCCCATGCAATGCACAGACGCGTACATGTACGTCCAGGCCTCGCAACTTGATCGATCGCTCGATGCTGCCGCCAGCGCCTGCCGGTAGTGCTCGATCCGGAGGTGGTAGAACAGTAAAACTCTCTCAGCTTGTTAGAGCATCTACCGCTGGACTTAGCAGATTCAACCCCTCAAACGGATACTTTAAGTTAGAACCTTCAAATCAATATTATTATATGCAACGTAAAGCGGTCTTTAAACGGAGCTCATCCGGCTTTGCCAAGCCCATGTCCGGCGGCCGTTTGTGCTCCATAGAGTGTTAGTCCGGTCACCGGCAAGGTAGAGTAGGGTCATGGGACACGAGCCGGCTTACGGGACTCAAAGCGCCGCTGTCTCCCATGTCCTACTCTTCCTTGTCGGAACCCGGGACCCGTTGGGTGTCGGTGAACGTCAGATCGATGATTGATCCGTTCTGGGATGAGCAGGCGACATCCGCCACGATGCGGTTGCGGCGCCTGGACTGCTGCACCATACGGGGCGCCAAAGAATGCGACACAACCTCGATGACGTCCACGGCCGCAAGGGCTTCCGCCGCCACCCACTCCCGCTACATCACATGGTGAGCACGCCACGCCATGTTTGCGTCGGACGACGCCCATGGTGTGTCCATGGCCTCGATGCGCCAACAAAGGGGTTGCGCGTCCGCCCCCACGTTCGGACGCCGGACAAACCACACCGCCTCCGGTAAGGCAGCGACGGCACACCTAGCACCGGATCCATGCGCCATTTGAACAGAATCAATGGATTACCTATGGAAGAAGTCCGAGTGCTGCCGTGGACGAGTCTCATCCGGGAGCAGCGGAGCGCAAGTCGGACCACCATCTCCTCCTCATGGCCATGTAGGATGAGTTCGGGGTCGACGGATTTGGAGATGAAGAACTCAGATCCGCTGCCCGCTATGCCGGAGTCGACCAGAGACAGCCGGAGATGAGCTTGGGTGGCGGAAGGGATTGGAGTGAAGTGGCTAGGGGTCTGTCAGCGGATGGGGAGGAATATATGTGGGGTCGGGTGGCAGTGTGAGATGGATCCGACGTGGCGGAGGCGCCCGGGCGCTCCGTATCTGCCCCATAGTTGGGCTGGATATGAGGGGTGCCAATCAGCCTGGACGTCTGAGGCCCGTTTAAAGCGCTTGTCTGGATCGAAATTTTGTGACCGGTGAGTGACCGAACCGTTCGCCGTTTGAGACGGTTTTAAGGTCCGGTTGGTTGTAGATGTTCTTACTGCCAATCGATTCTTCAATTCAAAAGATTTTTGTGTAGGAAAATTGGAGCATTGTGGGCTCGTTCGATCTGAGCACAGTAAACGATCCCAACTTCCCGTACAAGGCAGGCAGCTGATACAAGCCAGTTGCAGATTGCCCGGACAAGTTACACTGTTTTGGTGGTACGAGTACGTACGTTGTAGTAGTACGTAGCATGCGTGTGCGTGCACGCTAAACCGGTAATTATTGTGTCCCTGCCTGTCGAGAGTCAAGGTCTTTTGGCTGGTGAGGGCCAGAAGGACGCATCAAAGAGGTCATTATGGGCAAAAAAGCAGCACCTTTCCAAGATGCACGTCGCCGGAGCTGGAAGAGAGCGATGGGGCTGCGAAAGAGGACCCCATGCAAGCCAATGGATGGCGCCAAACTTGCATTGCCGTCTCGTCTCGGTCATGCGTATGCAGTTCTACCCGAGCAAAATTTATGGATATCAGGATAACGTGATTGCAAAGAGAAAACCCAAGTAGGGGGGTAAGAAGGACAATGACCATCTAGAAACACCTTTTGGTGCTCGATCGAGCTACATGAAGCTCGTCTATTTTTTAGGTTCAAAAGAAAATCAATGAATCAAAATTCTGGAGAAAAAAATTCACAGTATCATACAGATGTATGCTTCACGTGTGCAAAATTTCATGACGAAATAAGTTGACACGTGAGCTAGACAAAAAAGACAAATTGATGGCGACTATATAAACACATTGAACATCGCATGTACCGTTCACTATATAAACTTTTGCCTTTTTGTGTACCTCGCAGATCAATGTAATTTCTCATGAAATTACACGTGTAGTATACATCCATATGGCAATGTTGATTTTTCTCAGAGTTTTTTAAAACTTTGAAACATGGTTTTTTGAATGTTTCCAAAAAAGGCTCCATGTGGCCCGAGCACCAAAACGCTGCCCTCGATGATCATCGTCCAACTCCTCGTCCTCTCCGCTACTACTATTGCTATTACGGTATTGATCACGTGCTGCCAACCTACCATATTATTATTATTATTATTATTATTATTATTATTATTATTATTATTATTATTATTATTATTATTATTATTACGATCTTAGCATAGAAAAATAGAGAAATCACATGATTAGAGAGTCATGCCATCTTAACAACTACGGAATTGGAAAACTATTTTTTTTAATGTAAGTGTGTTTGATTGCACAAGAAAAACAAAGTAGTTCTACAAAGAGATTTGAGTGGATGAGAATTGCATGTAGTAGGAATCTAGTTCACCGCTTTAGGTATCAATTCTACAACTTTCAACCTATATGGTTTCAATTTCGAGCAATAAGTAGTTGATAGCAAGCTCACATTATAAATACTCGGGATGGATACCATTAACTATGCCAACCTAGGTATGGAAGTAATGCCCACAACTTCCCTCTAGACTTGGCTACTACAATAGAGTGCAAATGAATTAGGATTTCAATAACGCTAATCAAATGACCAATGCAGGGAAAACAAGTTCAAGGATTGAAATCCTCCAAATTTCCTATAAAATGACCACATGCATTTCTCCTGCATAGTTTGAAAAAAATCCTATGAAATTATTTTAAATCAAAGAAAGGGAGGGAAGGATAATTGTAGTAATATTTTCTAAGTTTAAGTCTCGTGTGATACTTTTCATTGTTGTTGAAGTTGATTGGTTGTGTCAAGCTTGCAGTTAATCTTTAGGGCTTGAGTGAAACTCTGAGTTTACTCCTCCAACGAGAAAAGCTTTCAATGCAATACAATAGTAGCAAAATAGCAATCTTATTGCATAAGAAATGATAGATTATGGTAAATAGCAAGAATAAGATTAAATCACACATGATATTCGCTAGATTCTATGATACAAAGGAAAAAAACACTCGCCTACTTCAGCTCGGGGGTGCTTTTCAATTGACGTTGACAATCCATGTTTCTTCTGAGGAGAGGGTGTGGCAAGTCTCGACGTGGAGGTCTTTCAAGGGTGTGGAGACCGCCTTTGTTCAATATGAGACATGTTGGTTGGTTTTGGGTTTTGGCGCTATTGCTTCTGGTCAACGATGTACCTTGATGTTGTGGGTGTTTTAGTTTAGTCTTAAACCTATCTGCAATCTCTGATTTTTTTGTGTGTTTTGTGTTTGTAACCTAAATTTTGTATGGCCTTTCCAAATTATCAGGCAATTCTATCCTACTTATATTGGGACAACTCCTCCTTTGCTTAAGCAAAGAATAATAATACAAGGCACATTACCTCCGTATAAGTGGTCAAAACCGGAGAGTTTTGACTCTAATAAAAATGTGCAAGAGCTATATTTGCCTTTGAGGCTTGAGGCTGTCACAACACTACCAACACATTATATCTTAAACTATACCATATGCATTTAGATATATAGCTCAACTAATGGGTTGTAACTTATTGTTGTATCTAAAGAGCTCCTATTAGTTTTTGTTTTATTTGTGTTTGATATTTGTCATGTTGTATCTCTTTCATGTGGGTCCTTTATTGTACCCACAATGGCTTAGTATAATTAGGGAACCTTAAAAAAATGGCATGATAATATATTACTAGTATAATCAGGGTTTTTTCTTTTAAACAAAGACCCTGATAAGTGTCACACGTGTGACATGAGCACATGGCAACTCCGAACGTTTTTTAGGCAAGTTTGTGACCGCAATTTTAGTTGTGCAACTTTATTATTAGATGACAACGTTTTTTTATTGTGTTAAAAAAAGGTTCAGTCTTTTTATTTGTTTTTTCTTTGGATGACGATTTTAAAAGGTTGTGAACGGATTGCTTCCGGTCACACTTATGACACTTACCATTCGGTTGGCTTAAAAAGTGTCACTTCGCCTTGAATTCGGAGAAGGGTTTGTCTAGGATACATCTAGACGTGAATAACTTATGTCACATCTAACTTGATGTTCACTATATTTATGGTCTATTTTTTTCCTGATTTTTCTTTTGTTCCTTATTGTTGTGTTATTTGTAGGAGCTTAGATTCGATATTCTTAGAAAACAACTAGATGTGAATTAGACAAACTGTTCAGAGAAAAGAGCGTTGAATAATCAGTTTGTCTAATTCACATCCAGATGTTTTTCAAGAATGTCACATCTAAGCTCCCACAAATATATAATGCAGCAACAAAAATAAAAAAAAAATAGAAAAAAAAATTATAAATAAAATAAAGATCAGCTTAGATGTGACATAACTATGTCGCATCTAGATGTGTCTTAGACAGACCCGATAATAATATACCTGCTGGCGCGTCCACATCACAAGACATAGACGAGCCGATCAGAGCCAGGCAGCCAGCGTTACGTTTGAGCTGATTCGACCGTCCTCTGACGCCAGAATACATTTCCCCGAGAAAACAAACTCGATCAACTCTGCGTGAAACATCCGGCATCTTTGATCTGACGCCTTAAATAAATGTTAAATAGCCGTCAGAACACGCTGACGTGCTCGTCACCGATCTTCAACTGCCGCACCCTACGCAGGCTCGGACGTCGTTTAAAATAGAGAATACCGCCGGATGTTTTCTTGTTCGGTATACACACAACGTGCTAGTACTGCTTTTTTTGCTCCCTGCACTGCATACGATCGGTCTCGGTACGTTCTTGATTTTATATGCAAACTACGTACGTACGTGCATGGGAAACAGCTGCACGCTAGCCTAGGAAGAGGACATTGCTGCGCAAATGCATCCTCGTGCTCATGCCAAAATGTGTCTTGAAATAAGAGACACGCATATGCCTCGTGAGTCACGAGCACCGGTTGCCGGCTACGACGAAGTGTAGGGCACTCCGATGATGGATGATGTGCGTGCGGCCGACAGGAGCACGGTGCCACGGCCCCGTAATTCAACCCTCGCGCAGGAGAGGAGTCCCGAGTCCGCCAGGCTTGTCCCACGTAAAGCGTACGTGCTGGCATACATTGACATCGGCATGCATGCATGCATCTCGCCGCTCGTACGTGAAAAATCAACAGCGTGCGGATGCATTCACATCATCACGTGCTCCCTTATATACAAGGCTACGAGGCTCAAGCTAGTTACCGTCGTGAGATTATAGTATTGAAAAAAATTGATACAAATTTCAGAATTTTTTAATCTGCAGAAACAGACAAGGTAGAAAATAGGGTGTATCTTACATTACAGGAATGTGAAAAAAAAAATGTAGACTTCACAAAGCCAGACAAACTTACTTTTCAGCACGAGCCAGACAAACATAATTATTTTAGCTGATTCTTAATGCAAAATATGCCTAACACAAAGGAGTGTATACATGTTTGTTTGTGAGCTTGGGAGGGCCATGGCCCAGGTTGGCCCCCATGTAGCTCCGCCATTGCTTGTGTGGATCAGAAATTTCGAAGCCAAATCATCTCCCCGAACAAAATATGTGCTATATTTGCAACAATAGCAAAGAAAACGCCTTAGCAACGGGGGAGAAGATAAACCACAAAAGAATGAGTATGTTGCGTCAAGGAGAAACCCATGGAGAGAAAAGAAGGCCATAACTTGTGCCGCAAAAAAAAGCTTGGGAACATTATCTCAACCCACAAGGGCCGGTGTTCTTTTGGCTGCCCGCAACATCACCACCACAAAAAGCAGGAAGAAGAAGATCATTACCTCGGCACCAACACGAAGACACATGAAGCACCTGCACAGATCTCGAAGGATCTGAGATGAGTAGACAACGCCTCCCAGATCCTACACCGATCACCGAGAGCCACGGTTTCCATGGAGATGGTTTAGATCTTTGTTTGAATTAACTTGAATTTCTTTTGCACTAGTATATAAAATTTCACAAATAAAAAAACAGCGTTGGCATTAGGGCGATATTTGTAGGTCACTATTCACACCATTTTGAGCGATTTTTTTATAAAAGTCAAAGGTTTTTTTTTGGTTGATTTTTTTCACAAATACGATAGAAGGTAATATTTATTTTAAAAATATTTTTAGAATTATTTGAATTTTTAATGTTCAATCTGTTTTCACATACAAGGTGTACATACACCCAGAAACCCAACGACCGCGTCCCAATTTTTCTCTTATGCTCTCGGTAAGAAAGTCTAATATATCTGTAGGTTGACAGCGTAGAGTGACATGTGACAAAAGTGGTCATATCTTTCTTCCAAAATTGGCACCTCGACATTTACTCCCACAATTTAGATACTAGTATATTGAATTTCAGGATGTACCCTAATCAGACCATTTCCATCGCACACCATGACACCAAGGACATTTTTTTTATGTGACCACCAACTTCTCTGAAACACTGCTTCAAGACATGCGAAATTTACATTATTCTTTGTGAGACAAATTAGACTTTTTGGAAGGTCAAACAAATACTGCGTCAAAAACCTATTGTACTGCCTTAATACTCCTGAACAGGTTACAAATTATTAATAACTTGAACATGTTACAAAGAATGAAGCATTGCTTCTTCTTTTTTACTGGGAATTTTCTATACAATTATATATGTCCCTCATCTGTTAAAGGGGAAAGGAGAGCATTGATATTCCTAGACCTACTGCAATTGCTGGTTTTCTAGTACCGGAAGAAATGCTGCTGCATTGCATTGGCAATGATGGGAGCAACAGGAGCAGTACCATACGTACATCTCCTGCATTTATTCATGAAACGAATCCACCTGCACGATTAGTTGCACGTTGCATCGCCCGCACTGTATCGTGGAACCGTCAATACTGCGATAGACTGGTACTATTCCAACTTGTTGCAATAGATGGATCATCAGTCTTCTTTTTCGAGTACGCCAATGGCGACCTTAGCTTTATACTCTACAAGGTAGAAAATATTTACAAAAGATTGCAAAGAGCAGTTCACCACAAACCGGCAATCCACTCCGCAACCATCTACCCAACTACTCACAATATCGTTGCAATCCCGTCCGCCCACGGTCAAAGTTCCTCAGATATGAGCTCGACCGTGCCCCACACATTGCGTATGATGCCTGTGCCAAAAACACATCTGTTCCTTTTCTTCAGCAAATGAGCATGACAAAAGAGTCGAATCCCTTCCGTTCCAACTTGTGAATTTGCTTGCGCCGATTTGTCCATCAATCTTGCAGCCTGCTCTGAGGCGATGGACGTATAACTTGGTCTATGCCCACCTTCAAGAAGCAGAGGTACCACACACGCCTTGCAAAAACACATTGCAACAGCAAATGGTCGACCCTGTCCTCTTCCTGATCACGGGAGTAACAAGGTGAGGCCTCGTCTTGCAGTCCGTGCCTGAGTCTTGTGTCAGACGTCCATAATCTGTATTGCACCGCCAGCCACAAGAAAATCTTGCAAGATAACGGTGTCCAGCTCTTCCATATCGCCGTTGCGACCTGATACCTGATTCCGCCCTCACAAAGCATCTTATATGCAGATGCTGCCAGGTAGATGTAATTTTAACTTTTAACTGGATATCCGTATGACTAATATCAAAGGTGGTCTGCCGATTAAGATGTAATTTGTATTATTTCTGATTTTTGTTGTACCGCCATGTTTGAAGATGAATATATCAAAAAAAATCTTAAAAAAAAAGGAGATCACGTTCTACTACCTCTGTGTTTTACTATCAACAGTTTTTACACCGCGAACCAACTTGTGGTTGGATGGTTAGAGGGACTGTGGTATCCCCAACCCACCAGGGTTCAAATCCTGATGTTCGCATATATTCCTGAATTTATTTTAGGATTTCCGGCGATGCGCATTCAGTGGGAGGAGACGTTCCCGTCGACGACGAGGCGCCTACGGTGACTTCGTAAATCTCAGGATGATATGCCAGCTCAGTCTTTCGAAGGTGCTCATAGAGGTAGGGTGTGCGTGCGTGCGTTCATAGGGATGAGTGTATGCGCGTGTATATGAGCATGTTAAAAAAAAAACAGTTTTTACACCATCGGCAGGGCCTTCTCCAGCAGGCGTTTCCCCGGCGGATCCCAATTGGAATCCGGGCCATCTCCTCCCCCATCGGCAATCTGGTAAATATGCAGGCCAACAGCACGCTCCAGCCACTGTTTCTCGCAGATTCATCTAGGTAAAAACGAACACACATCTACCCTACCCTACCCTACCCTCATCAGAAGGCTGGGGCTCAAGCGTTCTTCATTTCCCACACGTACCCAGCCTTCTCCTTGACCCTGATGTGCACACGGACGACGGGCAGCACCAACTGTCAAGCGTACACACCGGCCCCGACGACCCTTTTCCGCCCCTGCAAGAGGCCTTCTCTTCAGATCCGTGCCGTGCCGTGCCGTGCCTGGTACTCCCTCATTGGACTCCCTCCTTGCTACTCTAGCCATTAGTACTGGTATATACTCTAATTAGCACAGTAGCACCTAATTACGCTTGCCAACCTTTCTGGTGGCGCTTCTTATATCTTGCTCCTCTCTCGCTTCTCGGACAGGTTTCCTCATTTGGGTTTCGCTCACCGTGGCCGTCTGCTCTGCTCCGAGTCCGTGGCTGCCGCTCTCAGCTGCTCCAAGGTAGGTAGGCGGCCAACCTCAGTCAGAGGAGTGGAAATGGCCGGAGGCTTCTGGTTCTTGGCTGGCTGGAGCGGGGAATTGCGTTGATTTTGCACCTCTTTGGTCGCAGGGGAGGTGAGCAATGGGGGAGAGCGAGTACCGGTGCTGGGAGGAGCTGCTGCCGGACGCGCTGGGGCTCGTCTTCCGCAACCTGCCGCTGCAGGAGGTGCTGACGGTGGTGCCGCGGGTGTGCAAGTCCTGGGGGCGCGTCGTGGCCGGGCCCTACTGCTGGCAGGAGATCGACATCGAGGAGTGGAGCCAGCAGCGGCACAGCCGCCCGGACCACCTCGTCCGCATGCTCGACCTGCTCCTCCGCCGCAGCTCCGGCGCCTGCCGCCGCATCAGCGTCTCCGGCCTCCCCTGCGACCCGCTCTTCTCCTTCATCGGCGACCAGTAAGCATTAAGCATCTCACTCACTGGCCATCGCCGGCGCTCTAAGGGCTGACGAATTTTTGTTTCCTTGGCAAGCGCGCGCGCTCTGAGGACGCTGGAGATCCCGCGGAGCGAGATCAGCGACGCCGTGGTGGAGGCGGTGGCGCCGGGGCTGCCCAACCTCACGTTCCTGGACGTCAGCAGCTGCACCAAGATCGGCGCGCGCGCGCTGGAGGCGTTCGGCCGCCACTGCCGGTCCCTGGCGGCGCTCCGGCGGGTGATGCACCCGATCGACGTGGCCGGGCGCAACGCCTGCGGGCAGCACGACGAGGCCCGCGCCATCGCGCGCACCATGCCGGCGCTCCGCCACCTGGAGGTGGGCTACATGCTGGTCACCACGGAGGCCATCCTGGAGGTGCTGTCCCGGTGCCGGGGCCTGGAGTTCGTCGACCTCCGGGGCTGCTGGGCCGTCGACGAGGCGCTGCTGCGGGAGCGCCACCCGCGGCTGAGCGTCCTCGGCCCGGGCGTCGACGACTGCTTCGAGAACAGCTACTGGGAGGAGTGCTCCGACGACGACTCTGACGACGACGAGGTCTACTCGTGGGAGCTCATGGACGACGACGAGTACTACGGCGTGGTCGGCAGCGACGACGACGAGGCGGTGTGGGGCGACGGGCCGGGCCTCGTGGAGAACCTCGAGGTGCGGTTCTATGGCGGCGGGTTCAGCGAGAGCTACGCCGGCTTCGACTGGCCAGCGTCGCCGTGACTGTCACAGTCCCGGCCGTTCGTGCTCACCTTGACCGCAAAAAAAAGCCAAGTATCCTTTTCGTTCTCGATGTTCCTATGGTCGTTCAGATATGTGTGCGTGTGCGTGCAGTTGCTTAATCTGGGTGTGTGATGTAAACTTAATCTGGTGTTAAGTTAAAAAAACTTAATCTCGTGTTTACATGAAGCAAATCAAGATGGTGTTTACATGTACCAGCGTCAGTGTCAGTGTCAGTGTCAATGTCATTCTACCCTGGTGTACAGTACATTATTTGGTTGGAGCTTTGTGGTGCTTTTATTTGCGCTGCGCGGTACAGACGACATGGACGGACGTACTGACTTCTCCATGCACGCTCCTCGTCATGCATCCATCCATCCATCTATCTACCGGACGGGACGTGCAGCGACGTGCCGCAGCGGCACCGAGACGGGTACTACGTCGCTCTCGTTTACAGTTTTACTTTACATGTCAACGCAATGCATGGTCCTCGATTGATCTCATGACAGCGCAGGGCAGCGGTTAAAAGCGGCTCGGCTTTTGGGCCGGACGGACCACGGTGACCACCGGAGCCAGATTTCGTCGAGATTTCGGGGTCCAAAATCACGGTGCCATCTTTTCAGAAAAGGATGGTGTGGGGCGGGGGATCGTCGCCGTTCGCAGAGATCAATCAGCTTGGCACTTGCCGCGCTCACCAATCCTCCCGCAGCAGGCAGAGCATCAAATTTGGAGCGGCACGCCACGCTTAGATTCTGCTTGGTCGCCGGCCAGGTCTGTATGGCGATAGAATAGCTCCGGCTCTGGCCACAAATATTTGATGCTCTGGGCTGCGATCCCGTGCTAACTTTGAGACGGTTTTGCTGAACATGTACGATTTGTTTGAAGAAGCAGTCAAGATATGGCGCCGTGCCATGGCTACGAGCCGATCTTTCTTGATCAGGGCGGTCTCGACAGACACAAGGGATGAAGGGATAAACTCTACTCTACTCTACTCTTTTGGCGCTAATCGACAGGGAGCACCGGCATTAGGGATTGTTAATGCGATCCTCTGAACGGGATGTCTGTCCGTGCTGCAGCTAACCCATGTTCCCTTCACTTTCGGCTCTTTTTCCTTGTGTCGTCGCCCTCGGCCCTCGCGCTCAGCTGCCCTCGTTTTGTCCCCTTGCTTTCTAAGAGCATGGTTAATAGTATAGTCATTTCTTTGGTATAAAGCCGAGCTTACGTTATTTAGAAATTCATTTTATAAGCCAACACGATAATAAGTAGATCAAAAAGTGTCTTCTTTTTTATTATGTGATCCATCTTTCATTCTCATAAAGTCTTGGAAGTACGTCTTTAGCCTAAATTTCTTCACGAAGAACCCGCTTACCTTCTCTCTCCTCTTCTCTTTCCTTCAATTAAGCAGAAATATACTAATTTAATCTTTATAGCCTGCTGAGTCAGCTCTATTGTACTTCTAACGCCAACTTTGCGAGATGCTTTCGTCGGAACTTGCACTTGACAAATTCTGCTGGTCGCCCGAGCCTATCCGTCGGCCTGCTGCCGCTCCGGTAACACAAGCTAGCGGAGACCAGCGTAGCCAACCGCGATGGCCATGCCCATACCCATCACTGTAACCGGAGAGGAACTTGGCGAGGCCGGTAATGGAGAAGCCACCCTCGGGTGATAGATGGGTAAGGCATTAGCTTATGCATGCACACGACGGCGACAATGGTGCCGTGTGTTAGGGATCCGGGGGAGCACGTACGCAGCGGCGATGAAAACGGCGGCGACACCGCCGCTGCTGCCTTTGCTTCGCTCTGGCAGCCGAGTCGGGACCGTTGCGCAATCTGCAGGCCAGATTGGATCTAGCCTACTTATACTGTGCTCATGGACCGCTGACGATGGGGGCGGGGACAAAGGCCTCGCCTGAAACAGAAGCGGCGGCACAGGAAGATTCCGGGCGGAGTCATGTGCTCCGGCTGATCACCGCAGCGGGCCGGCGTGACGCGGGTGGAGCCAGATGGGCATATGCTGTCTCGAGAGTCATCACGTACAGGGGCTCAGGAATCGTAGTGTTTTCGTGCTGAATTTTGTGATCAGCAGCAACGGCTAGAACTTGGCATCGTGGCTGCATCCGAGACAGCAAACCAACGTCAGGTAACTGAATCCATATATACTTCCACCGCGCGCGCACACACAACAACTGTTACTCATGCTTAGCACCTCTCCCTTATTTTTTTTTTAGGGTAAATATTGCCGCCTTTATTTAAACTTCAAACGCCGGAATGTCATCCGCAATTACCGGAAGAACAAAGTCTGGGGGAACCCAACCACACCTTACACAGTTCATCACCAACACCAACCCTAGCTAATTTATGCGCGGCAATATTAGCAGAACGACGAACCCAAGAAATCTTGTACTCAACGAAAGACCGAAGAAGGGCTTTAACCTCCTCAATCCATGGACCATTTGCAGATAGATTCCTGTCTGCACTTTGCAACATTTTCACCACCACCTGAGCATCAAGTTCCAAGTGAACCCTTGGAGCATTAACATCTACCGCCAGTTGCAAAGCATGCCTGCACGCCAAAACCTCTGTAGCTTCCGGATCCACAACGTTTGGGAAGAAATGGCAAGTAGCTGCAAGAAAAGCCCCATTGTGGTCTCTAAGAACTGCACCTCCGCCACCCTTCTCTCCATATTTTGATACAGCACCATCGGAGTTCACTTTAACCCACCCCTCGTCAGGGGGTTCCCAGCGTTGCACGAGCTGCTGAGGTGGCACGCCGGCCTTCCGTGGGTGGACTTCCCTCCATTCCTGCATGTGAGCAGAGACGACATTCACTATTTCATGTGCAGGGGTGATCGGCTTGCCATCCCTTGCCTCATTCCGGGCCAACCACAGGCCATACGTTGCTTGTACCATCATCTCGCGCTCTTCGTCAGACGCCCCAGCGAACCAGTTGAGGAGCCAGCGGGCCAAAGCACTTCTCCCTTACTAACAGGTTAACCAACCCTTGTAAAAAAACAGGTTAACCAACCTGAAAAACCCTACCCCTATGATTTAGTCACGTGCCGCCAGTCCATTACAATTACTGGCACATATGCCCGTGCGTTGCAACGGGACAAAAGAAAATCCTCGCACGCTCCAAGTGACTTATCCATGTTACCACTCTCTTGGCCACCATTGTCCACCTCACGACAAACATGACAACAAACATGACAATCTCAAGGCAATGAGCTTCGTCATCAGACTCTAGCACGCTACTTTCGAAAGACCTTATGGTGTGTCGCAATGGAAAAAGTTATCTCCATGCCCAGCCTCGTCTTAAAGAACAGAATACATCTAAACTGATAAATAACTACCTAATTTTTTTTTGCTACAGTGAACAATGCAAATTATGTCAGCTATGGTTGAATTGAGAAGTAATAATATATTTTTTCTTAAAGCTAGCAAAAGTTTGCTTAGCTGTTACCACTGAGACAAAAAGTTTGAAACTGAAAGACGTATTATTCAGTACATCCAAATATTCAGAGTGACGGTAGAAAGAAGGAAAAAAATATAAAAGCATTCTTTATAAGAAAACTACATAAAATATCATTTGGCCCTAGCCCAATTATAACACATAAAATCAAGTGAAACATCTATTTAATTCTCTTCTAAAATGAAGGATTTAAATAAACAAAAAAATCAAGTTAGTGAGAAGAACAACATAGACCATCTTATCAATCACTCTTTTTATGCATGTCTTCCTCATACCACTGTTATAGTTAAACATATTCAATGGTTCAAATACACATTACTGAAAAACAAACCACATAGCCAGTACAGCCACTTTAGTGCACTTCATTTGAAAGAGTCAAGCACGGATCAGAATAATGAATAGATCTACCAAAGAAAGTAACAGTTTGGACTCGATAAATAATAAAGAACTTAATAACATATGACAGCTACAATTTTGAAGAACATACATAAACATGGATGTCCACATGCCACCAATCCTTACAGTAGTCACAAAACCTCATATCTCGTAAAGACTGCCAAATAACGGCAGTGGTAGTAACCGACCAAACGGCTGCCTTCCGAATCGTTGCATCACGTGGCTGGCCCAAAGTTTTTTCCATTCCTCATCCCTTGTTATTCAACCTTATTGATTCCCGGAACACTTCCTTAATACCTAGGAACTTGAAAGAGATATATAAATTGGAAGGATTGAATATAAGAAAACAAGATGGGACTATTTAATAATTTGAGGCCAACAATCGATTAAATGCGGCTGCATTGTTAAACGGGTTGAGGCCGAGTGGTTGATTAGTTGGGCTGGCCTCATTGCAGTGAACGATATTAAGTACCTAATCCCCCCTCAAATTTTTTTTTACGTAACTCTCCTCGCGTGACTTTTGTAGTACCTTATTTCCGCACGCCAACACCTCTATCAAAAAATACAGGCGCTTAATTTAAGCACAAGCAGCTGCACAACTGAGTTGGTTGGCAGCGCGATTACCAACCAAGCAGTCCAGGGATCGATGTTTATTTTTTCCGGTTCAGATTTTATTTCTTCTTTTTCTTCTTAAAAACGGAGGACCAACACAGGTACCCGTACACACCGAATGCGCAATCATTATAATAAAGAAGTATTAGAAGCACGAGACGACACACGTCTTTAAAATTTGGATCACAATATAACAGAAAGATCTTTGTCCACTATCAACGTCTTTCTCGCATCGGTTTTCCATCAGAGATGGTCATCACATTGAAGTGGAGCAAACTTACAAGCTCAAGGAAGAAAATAGGCATTGTTGCAGCTGAAACACCCCTACCAGTGCCGGATATTGACTAACAAATCTAAAAGCTGTTCCTGTGACAATGGAAGCCGGGCCTTAAGATACTTATGCACATACCTCCATTCATCTGCATGTTCTATAGCAGACATCGAGCAACCAAACATCCTTAGTGCCAGTGGCAATCCTCCACAGGCTTCAGCCATCTGCGCATGCATGGAACTCGATCAAGTCAGTTCATGCAGAAGGTTCAAATCTAGCCAAAAGAAAAAGGGACTCTATAAAAGAAGGATTTGCATGCATGCATGCACGGTGATTCTACTCGGTGGGTTGTACGTACGTACGTACCTCCTTGGCGAGCGGCCGAATCCGAGAATTTTGGAGGATTTTAACCCCAACGCAGTCTCTGAAGAGGCCCCACGCGTTGTCTTCCCCGAGGCACCCGATTTCGACGACGTTGTCCGCGGCGCACCCCATGAGGGCGCACACGTCGGGGGTCTCCGAGGCCACGACGACCTTCTGCCGCCGGCCGCTTTTCCCGAGCGGCCTCGGGACGCCGGCCGCCGCCAGGTCGACGGGCGCCCCCAGCCCGTCCAGCAGCAGGAGGAAGCTTCTGCACGAGAGATCCCGGCGGATGAGGCAGGCCAGGGCCCGCTCGTCCGCCGGCGTCAGCACGTCCGCCACCGAGGAGCTGCCGCCCAGCGCGAGGTAGAGCACGCGGTCGAAGAGCGCGTGGTACGGCCTGGGCTGATGGAGCGGCGTGAGGAGCGACGTCTTGCCGGCGCCCCGCCGGCCCCAGATCCCCAGGCGGTCGTCGCCGGGGAGGTCGCTCTCGAGGAACTCGTGCATTCTGGTGAGGTGGCTGTCCACGCCTGTCAGGTGGCGGCACGCCGAGCGCAGCCGGTCCAGCCTCGCCGGACGGCCGTGGGCGCGCGCCGCCGCCTCCTCGAGTTTCGCGATGGCCCCTTTGAACTTGATCATGTGGTAGATGATCTTGATCAGCAGCCACATGGTGATTGTTCGATGGAAGCACGTACGTACGGGGTTCGATGATTGCGCACGAGAGAACCTCACGCCGCGAGAATCAACTCGACTAGCTATAGCGTACTACAATCTCAGAATATGTAGAATTCGTATCAGGACTTCAGGAGAGGACACGGACATGGCTTCAACTTCAACTTGTATCACACATGACTTGAATTGCTCCTTAAGCCCTCGCGAGTCGAACGCGCGGACGATCTGCCATATTAGGCGCTACTAGCCTGAAGAACTAAAGAGGGGAGAAATTCAGTCAAAATCACTCAGAGTAGCACACTTTGTGGGATGATAGCGAGGAATTTACGACGAATTAGGATATGCACTTAGGCCAACCAAAACATGGCGGCTAGGGTTTATACCCGGTGCAAGATGGATGTCTCTTCCCCATCGGGATCCTGGGCTTTTTATAGCCTTACATTTTGTAGAAAGTAAAGAGAAACAGAGACTGAAAAGTAAAAGTGCCACAAGTGCTCTTCTCGTAGTTCGAATACACAGGAAGACCGGCATTAGCCGTGATGAAGGGCTGTAGTGCTTCGAGGCAGCTCAACGAAGCCATAAGTTACCGTTAGATGCAGATCCAACAGCTGGGACTGTTTGGTTTCTTCAGCTAAGCAAAACAGAGTGTCGATTTCTTCAGAGATCAAAGAGGATGGGGCCTTACATATGCTATACTTCAGATTCAGAGGGTTATAGGCTCATCACTTACAGGTAAAGAATCGCATTTTCTTTTTAATTTTGACATCAGAACATGGCATCATAACTTCATTCGGGCCAACATAATAACCACGTCAGACAATACGACTACTAAGTACAGCAAACCAACTTCACCACACTGACTGAATGCATACTGCAAGCCCACAGGTACAACAGAGCTTAAGATGACACGATTGGGGCATTCGACCGTCGTCAGATTATGCCTACCAGTCAAACAATGTAACTGAAACAGCGGCAGCTAGATTATTCCGCAGTATGGCTACTGGCATTGCGTTGAGCTTCATGGAAGCCTCGTCCTCTCAGAAGTACGGCCTGTAGCGTGTCGGCCGGCGGAATCTGGGAACTCTCCTGAAAAGAGCACAAAGATAGATGTTAGAACAGAGGATGCAATTAGACGCACACATTTGTACATGCTCCGGAACTCACCCATATCCGTACGGCGGGAAATACGGTGCCCTGTATGATCTACTCCTTCCGTTCCTAAATATTTGTCTTTCTAGAGGTTTCAAATAATGACTACGTACGGAACAAAATAAGTGAATCTACATTTTAAAGTATGTCTATATACATCTGTATGTGGTGACCATTTGAAATCTCTAGAAAGACAAATATTTAGGAACGGAAGGAGTATAAAGGTAAGCATGGTAGGGATTGAATCCGCGTGGACGACGCTTGTCGGAGTAATGGGTCACGGGTAGGCAAACCCGAGTCCCTGGACCTTTCAAAACATCGGGGCAGACTGCGCCCCTCAAGACCCCAAGACGAAGAGCGCTTCTAAAAAGTCGGCGACAGTCGCCGACCGCCTCCCACCGAGTCCCAGAGACGGCCTCAAGACAAGCCGACTCCAAGCCAGCGACTTCCGACGAAGCCGGTTACAGGGAGTCGGCCCGCGACTCCGTCCACTCCCTGCCTGAGCGACTACGGGCGGGATGGGATAAAGCCGCCTCGCGGCCCGTCCGTGCCACGCTCATAAAGAGCAAGCATGGCCGCAGGGCGCCGTACCGACGGAGATCTCCGTCCGTGCAACCATCAGAGCCACGTCGGCCCGACGTCGGCCCGTGGGCGATTCCTCGTACCCACGATGGCTGTCTGCACGACCAAGACGGCGGGACCCGCTGTTGGCGGGAGTCTGAAGACGGCGAGCGCCCAAAGACGGACCCGTTGGAGTCGGCCTCGAGAGTCGGCCGGCCCTCCCACGGGCTCCAAGCGCCATTAACCGCACAAGGCAGGAATGGCAACGATGATCGCCGCCAGCGGCGGCATGTTGCCATGACCCCACCACTAAGCTCGCGTCATTAGAAGCGCTGCTGATAACTGCGGCAATGGCAAGACCACGCCGCGGACGAGGGTTGTCGGCCCCATGTTGGACCGTCGGCGGGCCCCACTAGTCGGCGGGCCCTGTGAGTCGGCGGAGAAGACGGCGACTTATGAGGCGACGGCCGGGACTGCGCCACCGGATTATTATTGTACCCCGGGGTAGGCCTATATAAACCCCCGGCACCCATGCAAAGGGTTGGAACCTAGTAGTTTGACACACACACATAGAGGGAGAGAAGAGCTAGCCGTGCCCTTCTCCTTCCTCACCCCGAACATCTCAAGGAGCAATCTTGTACTCACCTTACGATAGTGATCATGCAGAGACCCCACAGAGCAGCAGTAGGGGTGTTATCTCCTCGGAGAGCCCTGAAGCTGGATAAGATTCACGGCGTGCATGTCTTCGCCTCATCCGTTTCGTGCACCGGCGACGTTCTACTCGCCTCCATGATAAGCCATCCTTTGGCATATGTCGCACCCAACCCCGACATTTGGTGCCCACCGTGGGGCTAGGTGCACCGTCGTCCGGAGACTGCTGCCTGACGGAACCCTCTTCCTCCTGGCGAAGCGCGCTTTGTCCGCACGCGCCAGACGGAGTCTGCGCCCGACGCGCTACATGGCGCCGAGGTCGCTGCGCGACAAGCTGCCTCGCCGAACTTGTCGGCGAGGCTCGCCTCTCGACGAGCTCTGCATCCGACGCAGCACGGACTGCCAACCTCTCGAGCAGCTCCACGCCGCCGGGAGCCCGCCGACACAGAGTCCGTGAGGCTCCACCGACCCGATCTTTGGTCGATTCGACACCGCGTCGCTCGACGCGTTCCCCACCAACGTGGTGGTCTACGACGAGCCTCTCCCTCACGCGGAGAGCGGCGGAAGCACAGTCACGGAGGTGCTCGTCATCGGTCACAGCGAGCCTTCCGGCGAGGGAGCTCGTGACCCTCTCGACGCGGTTCTTCAAGACCTGACCGCCCCCATTCCGGAAGACGCCGACGCTGGGACGCTGGAAGCGCGCTGCCTCCAGCTCCTCGTGGGCGCACAGAAGCTGGCAAGCATGAGACGCTTGTCAGAAGCCTACCAGCGCGAGATGGATCGCGCCGTTGGCGGCTCGCCAGCTCCGACTGGGCCTAGCCGCCTAGGCGCGGTCCAGCAGCGCGGGGTAGCCATCGCCAGTCTGTTTGGGGCCAATCGCCCAGTGTACGCCACGCCCGCGGAGAACATCCGCGCCGCCGAGGCGGCGGCAGACGAGCTGGATAACTTCGAGGGCGAGGAGCACCGCCTGATGACGGAGCGAGTCCTGCAGCTCCTCGACGCGGCTGCCGCGCAAGATGAAGCCGGCTGCCGCACGGAGGCGCCGCGACGACAACACGGCGACTTACCTCCCCGCCGAGATCAAGGCGCGACGTCTCGGACGCCGACTGGCGGCGTCCATGGAAGAAAAAACAGGGAGCCGGCTGTCAGCCATAGCCGGACTCACATCTCCATCGAGCGCGACGAAGACGGCCGCCCGAGAGCAGTGGAGCGGCGGGACGACTATCTGCCTCCTCCTCCCCGCAGAGAAAGGCGAGTCTCCCCGCCACCCGTCGAGCATCCGACTCTCGGCGACCGCCTTGGCCGTCGAGAGGAGTCGGAGAACGACGCCCGCCACCGGATCGGCGACTCCACCGATCCTGGCGCTGGAAGAAGAAGACGAGTTGGGCCCGCCTGCTTTGGACCTCGCATCCGAGACGAGCCCTTCCCCAGAGGATTCACACTCCCCTGAGACACACCCAAGTACACCGGCTCCGTGAAGCCGGAGGACTGGCTAGTGGACTAATCCACGGCCGTTAGCATAGCGAACGGCAACAAGCGCATTGCCGTAAAGTATGTTCCCCTCATGCTCCAGGGCACGGCCCGGACATGGTTGAACAGCTTGAAGCCCCGCAGCATCAACAGCTAGGTCGACTTCACCGAGGCCTTCGTCCACAACTTCACGAGCACATACAAGCGACCTCCCAAGCCTCACCAGCTTTTCTTGTGCGTGCAAGGCCCCAACAAGTCTACTCGCGACTACCTCACGCGCTGGGCCGAGCTCCGGAACTCCTGCGAGGGAGTGCATGAGGTGCAGGCAATCGAGTACTTCACCGCGGGTGCGAGAAGGCACCTCCTCAAGCACAAGCTCCTTTGCGACGAGCCGGAGACCCTCGACGAGCTGCTGATCATAGCGCATAAGAAATGCGCCACACCGACTCCTCCATGAAGTCGGAGATCAAGTCGCGGCGACCGCAAGGTGGCTCCTCATGCTCCCAGAACTCCGGTGGCGACGCCATCCAGCAACAACAGAGAATGATCACAAGCGCAAGGCCCCGCAGCCGCTTCCAACAGCCGGCGGTGGCGATAATCAAGACCAGCAGCGGAGGGCAGCCTCACCAGCGGCGTAAAGGCGGCAAGTCCAACTGGTTGCCGCCTTCTCTACGAAAGACTCGGGCGGACCTGCAAGTTCCATAGCAGCGCCGCCGTCGAATCACACCACCGGAAGTGCCACTGCTCACCAGATCGCCAAGGAGACGGCCTTGCCCTCTCCTCACTGCTGGGCCGCCGCCTCCACCACCGCTTCAAAGAGTCGGCTGTCGAGCCGGTCGGCGCTGATACAAGACGAGTACCCGAAGAGCATGGTGCCTATGTAGTGTTTACGGTGTGGTCGACGATCGCCGCGAAGGCGCGGCAGCAAGAAGAAGAATGAATGCAGAGCATCGATACTCCAGAGTTCATGCATTTGGTCCGAGAAGCCCATCGGTTGAGCCGAGCTGATCACCCAGAGGTGATGCGTAATCCGAGCTCCTACGCCTGATCCCGAGCCACCCTTGCAGCGGATAGGCGGGCCGCTCGCTTCGCGCGAGTGCCGATAGACGGAGGCAGCAGATCAACATCCTGCATAAGGATACGATGGAGAAGTTAGGAATCAAGCAAAGATGCTTCAAAGACAATCGGATCTGTGTTTCATGGAATTGTACCGCCTTTCCTGCTCACCGATTGGCAAGATTCTGATAGACGTCCTCTTTGGGGACAAAGATCACTTTCGCCGAGAGCCAGTCTGGTTCGAAGTGGTAGACCTTGAAAGGCCCTACCATGCTCTTCTTGGCCGACCTGCTCTGGCCAAGTTCATGGCGGTCCCCACACTACACCTACCTCAAGATGAAGATGCCGAGTACCAAGGGGATCCTGACCGTAGCCTGTGCAGCTGAAAGAAAATGTGCGGCTTTTCTCCAGTTGAAGAAAATGCTGACTACTCCCCCAGTGCTGGCGGCTCCGACTCCAAAGGAGCCCATGCTCCTCAGATATTGCCGCCACCAGCAGGTAGTCAAGACATCCATCGTAGTTGAACGCAAGGAGGAAGGCAAGGCGCCACCTGTCCGAGACCAGTGTATTACGAGCGAGGTAATCGTCGACCTCCAAGCGAACTACCCCACTACCGGAAGATGTGTTACGGTGTGCACTTTGCCGCCAAGAAGTTGAAGCCTTACTTTCAAGAGCATCCAATCACCGTGGTTTGCACGGCCCCACTAGCGAGATCATCGGGCCGAGAAGCTTTTGGCCGAGTGGCCAAATGGGTCATAGAGTTGGCCCCTACACCATCTATTACCAGCCCCGACCGCCATCAAGTCACAAGCACCGCCGACTTCCTCGCCGACCGGGCCGAGACCAAGATTGCCGCCAAATACCGACTCCACCATTGGCGGATGCACTTTGATGGCTCCAAGATGCGCACCGGCTTGGGAGTCGGCGTGGTCCTCACTTCCCCGAGGCGACAAGCTCAAACGCTGCTGCAGATCCATTTCGCCGCCTCTAACAACGCGCCCGAATCGAGGCGCCATTCACGGCTCCGGCTTGCCAAAGAGCTTGGCATTCGTCGGATCTGTGCTATGGCGACTCCGACTTGGTGGTCCAACAGTCATCCGCGATCGGGACGCCAAAGATGCAAATATGGCGAGCTACCGCTCGCACAAGAGGCTGTGTGGATATTTTGAGGATGCGAATTCCTCCACGTGCCAAGAAACGACAACGACCAAGCAGATGCCCTGGCAAGAATCGGCTCCACCCGCCAGGCAATACCATCCGGCGTCGCCTTGCAGCGCCTCCTCAAGCCATCTGTCAAAATGTCACCAGAGTCGACTCCATTTTGTGCGGCTCCCAAGAAGTCGGATCCGACTCCAAAGCCTCAGCAGACGGCACAAGAATCCTTGCAGACGCCCCCAAGAACGCGGCAGTCGAAGCCGGCCGGGACTTGTAACCCGCCCGGGGATCTGGGCGACCATTGCGAAGACTCGAAAGATTCGGCCCGGGACTGCGCCAGTCGGCCGGGGACTTCTTCAACCCAGCAAGCTGCTGCGGACTCCAACCCGCCGCCTCCCAGCCCAGCCGCCCTCGTCCAAGTAGCAGTATTGGCAGTCGAAGAAATAGCAGCACCCTCATGGGCCCAGCCCATCCTGAAGTTCTTAGTAAGCGGAGAGCTACCAACCGATGAGACCTTGACTCGGCAAGTGCAACGCCGAGCAGCAGCCTACACTATAGTCAACCGAGAGCTGGTCAGGCGCAGCGTCACCGGTGTCTACCAGCGCTGCGTCGAGTCAGAACAAGGCCAAGCAATTCTCGAAGACATCCATCAGGGCGAGTGCGGCCATCATGCAGCCTCAAGAGCACTCGTCGCCAAAGCCTTCCGACACGGTTTCTTCTGGTCGAATGCCCTCGAAGAGGCCAAGGAATTAGTTCAAAATGCAAGGTGCGGTGTTTCGCTCCAAGCCGCTTCGATCGGCTTCAAGCGCCAAGACTATCCCCATCGCTCGCCCTTTGCTGTTTGGAGCTCGGACATGGTGGGACCATTCAAACGGCATGAGGTGGCCTAACTCACTTACTTGTCGCGGTGGACAAGTTCACCAAGTGGATAGAAGCAAAACCCATCAAGAAGTTGAATGGTCCTCGGCGGTGACTTTCATCACCGACATCACGACTCGATGCGCGTACCACACAGCATCATCACCGACAACGACACAAATTTTGCCAAAGGCGCCCTGGCCCGTTTCTGCGCGACGCAAGGCATCCGACTGGACTTAGCGTCTGTTGCCCATCCGCAGTCAAACGGCTAGGTGGAGCGAGCGAACGGCCTCATCTCGTTCGCATCAAGCCTCGATTGGTCGAACCATTGGGCGTTCGCCGATCGCTGGCTTGAGGAGTTGCCGGCCGTCCCTCCGAGTCTGCGCGATGACTCCAAACAAGTCAACGGCTTCACACCTTCTTCCTCGCTCACGGTGCGAAGCCGTCATCCCAACGGATATAGAGTTCGACTCCCGCGAGTCACCGTGTACACCAAGAGGCGGAAGAAGCACGTCAAGACGGTGTCGATCTGCTGGAAGAGGGCGGCTGTTGGCACTCACCGGTCCAACATCTACCAGCAGAGCTCGCGCCGCTACTACAACAAGAAGGTCAAGCCAAGATCATTCCTAGAAGGCGACCTTGTGCTACGGCTGATCCGGCGAACAGCCGGCCAGACAAGTATCGGCACCTTGGGAAGGCCTATTCATCATCGACAAAGTGTTTGAGCAACGACTCCTACTACGATCGACGCCGAAGCCCGAGCACGCAAGAGGGACGACTCCGGCAAATGACGAGCGGCCATGGAATGCTGAATCTCCTCCGAAGATTTTACAGTTGATGCAGTATGTACCACGCTACCCTTTGTGTTTAAAGTACCAAGACTCCGGGCCCCCCGAGACGAGCTCGGGGACTGCCCTCTTTTGTTATCTGTATGATAAGAATTATGCCTTTGAGTATGTTACTCTTTGTTATGCTATTTGGCACCGGGCTCGACTAGTCGGCCCGGGGACTCGCCGCTTTTTGGCTATGAAATGCTTCCTGCAGTCAGACAAGTAACGTGCGGTGCCTAAGCCATCTCCTGCTAGAAGCCGCAGCTCGCAGAGCGACTGTTTGGTGGGCAGGAGTAAGGAAGAACGGGCGCCCACACGAAAAAAATGGCTAAGGACCCAAAGCATAAACATAGTTTAAGTCGGCTTCCAGCCCGTTTCGTAAAACCGACTCCTAAGTAGTCGGCTTGCCGCTTTCTACCCAACTTGCTTAACGACTCTAAAAAATGGCCAAGTACTTGCCTTCTCAAAAGTAGCCAAGCACTTGACCTAGACGGCAATCCGCAGAGCGGTTGCCCGATGGGCAAGGCACCATCTAAGGGAAGGCGGCAAAGGAAAAAGCCACAAGAGCAATAAGCAAGGAAGGATAAAATTAGAATAATATTTACACAAGCTTAGGCCCTTGGCCGGATCTTCGGACAGAGGTTTGGAATACACCCGCGGGTGGAATTGTGCAAATTAACAAGTTCTTTTAAAAGATTAGCAAACAGATAAAATAAAGGCAAGGCAGCGGCCTAAGAAGCAGCGGATGGGGTTGGAAGGCCGGAGGCGGCGGTGGCGTCAGGCGCCGGGGCGGCCGGCTGGGCGGTCTCGGCTTGATCGTCTCCGGCGGCAGCCGCCCAGACGGCGCGGCTCGTTCTTGGAGGCGCGGGTCGAGCCGAGGCTGGTCGCCCGCTCCGTCTTCTGGCGCCCCATGTCGCTCTCCGTCCCCGCCTCGTCTTCATCTCTCGGCGCTGAGTCGATCACCTCCGCCGAATCTCGCCAGAGTCCGGCTTCATCTCGAACCACTCGGCGGTGCCTCCCCACCGTCTTCAGCCCGCTCAGGGACGAAGACGCTGGTGTCCTTGTAGTCGGCGATCGCCGCCGCACGCTCGACGAGGGCGTCCTCCGCGGCCAGCAGCTCTGCCTGGGCCTCTGACCGGAACGTGGCCAGCCGGTCCAGATCCAGCCCTGGGTAACACGCTTTGACGAACTCCAGGGCTCGGCGAGCTCCAGCCCGAGCCGCGGAACCCTTCCAGGCCTCAAGATGGCCAGCCGCGACCTCCAGCCAGTCGGCGGTCCGAGTGGGAGTGCGCAGAACCGGCTTGTCCGGACACAGAGCAGCGATCGCCTGGGCGCCGGCACGCTGAAGACGGCGCATCATCCGATGGGCCGGCCGCAGACGGGCCTCGATGCTCAGAAGCTGCTCGTCAAGGGTCCGGGGGGCGTTGGCTGCGATCTCAGCACCACCCGCCCTTCGCGCCTCGCGATCAGCCTCGATGGCTTGATTGGCCACCTGCGTGTGGCCAGGGAAGAAGTCTGCCAAGAAGAAGAAGAAGCAAGTCAGAAAAACAGAAGTCGGCCTGACCCATAGTCGGCGATCCAAAAGAGAAAGTAAAAGCGAACTCACCATCAACGATATCCTCGATTTCGTGGAAGCCGGAGGTTAGCAGCGCTTCCCTGTCGGTCCAGGAGGAGCGCTCGCTCTCAAATTCGGCTATGAGAGCGGCCTCTTTCTTCTCCGCCTCAGCCTGCGCCGCCTTGAGCAGCTCCCTCTGCTCCGCCAGCTGCGTAGCCAGCAGGTCGCGCTCTGCGGCGAGCTTGCCTCACTCCTCCTCTTTGGCGCGCAAAGCGGTGTCAGCCGTACCCAGCTGCCCCCGAAGAGCGGCGTTGGACTCTGAAGAATAAAAATAAGAAGGACGCAAGTCGCCGCCTAAGAAGGTCGCCAGAAGATCCGCCCGATTGCAGCAGCGCCGGCCCGAATCTCGAGGATTACAGCCAGCGGTGCGCCAAATGCGCCCAAGAAGAAAACTCACCTCGGCTCCTTGCCAAGTCGGCAGTCCGCTTGCTCAGCTCCTCAACGCTGCGGTTGAAGGCGAGTCGGAGGTTGTGATATTCTGTGACAAGAATTCGCACAAAGGTAAAAACTTGAAGTAGCAAATAGAGTTCGAGCACCGCTCTCGCCGGCCCGAAACTCGTGGACTACACTCAGCAGGGCTGCGCGCCTTACAGAAGAGCAAGAAAAAGTTCGAAAAAGAAACATACCCGCACGGCGGATCGCGACGCTAGGTGCGCCTTGGTGAGGTTCTGGATGGCATCGCCCTCGGCTCGCAGCTTCGCCTGGACGTCCAGAAGCGCCGTGTTCAGCGGGCCCGTGCCGCCTCCTCGCTCCCACCCAATGGGCGCGGCGCTTGTCGCCTCGGCGTCAGGAATGGCCGAGCTGGCGGCGCCGGTCTCAAAGGGGCACGGCGCCGAAGTCGCCTTCTCAAGACGGCGTCGCGCTGGTGAGGCGACCTGAAGAAGTAGCTGCGCCACAGCCTCGTCGTCGGTCAGTGGCACAGGCGGATCCGCCGGCTGCTTGCCTCGCGAGCTCTCGGACTGCGGTGGAGGCGGCGGAGGTGGCGTGGCCGTGCCCGGTAGGGAGACCTCGCCGCCTTCCCTCTCTGCGACGGGGACCTCACCGCCGACTCCCTCCGACTGCCCCGTGAACTCCGGCGGCGGTGGCGCAGAGCTCAACGGGGTGACGAGCAGCGCCGACTGGAGGCGCACGACGGCGACTGGAGGCGCGCGGCCTCCTCGGCTCGCCTCTTGGCTACAGCGGCGGCTTCGACCTCCTCCAGATTCTTCTGGGCGGAAGCCGCCGCCTTCTCAGCCTCCGCTTTCTCCTGACGGGCGGCTTCCTCCTCGTCGCGCTTCTCCTGCGCATTCCGCTCCGTTGCCTCCCGGAGGGCGGCCGCAGGGTGAACCAGCCGACTATTGGCGGACGTCTCCGCCGACCCCATGACGGAGGCGGCGGCGACCCTCTCCAGGGTGAGGGGAGCCCTGATGAGAAAGATACATGTGAAGACTTGGACAAGACGGACCAGAAGAAAACAAGACGAAATAAAAAGTACTTACGCGGAGACCAGCGGTGGCTTCTTCACTTCCTTGCGGAAGCGGTTAGCCTTGACCGCCTCTTCAGCGCTGAGTCGCGCGCCCGCTCCTTGAATTTCTTGGCCCGGCCGCCTGGCAGACTCGGCCCGGCCCGGCGCTTCTTCGCGCCGCCTCGACCACCCAAGGCGGCGGGGGACGACTTCCTTCTCGCCGTCGTCGTCAGGCCAGTCGGCGAAGGTGGCCGAAGGCCTGAAGTCGTCGGCCCCTCCTCCTCCCTCGGCGTCGGTCTCCATCACCGCCACACCCAAGTCGGGTCGTCGGCGCGCGCTCTCCGCCCGGTCGGGGGCGACCACGAGCCGCCTCACGGCGCCGGGCCGAGGGCTGCATGAGGGATTTCAATCGAGAAGACCAAGGAAAATTAGAGCCGGATTCGGCCAAGAAGAAAACCGAGAAGCAAGAGACGACTTACCAATGGCGGGGTTTGGCGCGAGTATGGCTCCTTGCCGAACTGCCATTCCTCCGTGAGGCCGCAGTTCGCCAAGAAGTTCACCGTGTCCACCACCTCCGCGTGGGGCATGTCTTTGGAGCACAGCCGGCTGGGGTCCCGGCGCCGCCATCCGGCAGATCGATGAGGTCGGCCTTGAAGAGGAAGGACTCGGTGCACCACGGCGGCGCCGCAAGTCCGCCCGGGCCAGCCCTCCGATTGCGTCATCACACGGAGTCGCGCGACGGCGGCATTGCTCGCGGAGTCGGCGTCCGGGCCGATGGGACCAGCCGGAGGTCGCCCGCCAACTCGCCGCCACGTAAGGCGGCAGTTGACCATCGCCCTCGGTGGCGACGTTTTGACGAGAAGTATGTGCGCTGCCACATCTTCACCGACTTGATGAGGGGGATGGCAGGAAAAGGGTTCTCTGGCACCGGCCTCCTCATGGCGATGAACGTGCCGCACAGAGCCGGCACGCGAGCGAAATGGGTCCCGAGCTTGGCTTGGAAGAATTCCCCTCACAGCTCGATGATGAGGAGAACGCCAAGAAAGCCCTCGCATAAGGATGCGAAGGCGGCCAGCAGCACCACCGTGTTGGGGGTGAGGTGGTGCGGCTGGAGCCCGAAGAACTCCAAGAACGCGCGGAAGAAGCCGCTCGCCGGCAGCCCTAGCCCGCGCATGAGGTGCGAGCGGAAAATGACCCGCTCGCCCTCCTCCGGTGCCGGCGTGATTTCGCCCTCCGGTGCGGCGCCGGTCCGCACTAGGTGGCTGCCGGGGATGCGGCGCGTTTGGCGAAGAAATTTGATGATGTCGTCGTCGATGATGGAGCCGTCCCACACGCCGGAGCGCGTGGTGGGAGGCGCCGCGGCGGAGGAGGAGCTCATCTCCGCAGCGCGGCGAGGTTCGGCGCGGCGGAGCGAGGAAGAAGATGAAGCAAGAAAGGAGACGAAGCAAGGAGCGGGGAAGAGTGGGTGCGCGTGCGTCGCCGCCCCCCCTCCCGCCGCCTACTTATAGGCGCCTAGGCTGAGAAGCCGAGGGGCGGGCGGGATTAACCGCGCCACGCCCCACGCCCCCACGATTTAACCCACGACGTTACTGCGCGCAGTAACGGCGTGGGGAGCCCAACCGCCCGCACGGCCGCAGCGGATCCGCCCGTGCGCCGAGGCGCGGTAGTGGTGGGCCCCGCCTGACGGGCCTGTCTAGTCGCGCGCGTGGGCTGGCAGACTGGCCCTGCCGCGTGGCGTCATGTGGCGGGCCCGCAACGGGCAGCTGCCTGGAAGCTTATCAGGCACGCCGCTCGGGCCCCGTCGCGACCTTCGGAACCTCAGAGGAGCAAGACAGCCTCCTGCAAGGCCGACTCCAGCTAGTCGGCTCAAGATAAAAACGGCAAGACCAAGCCTAGATTCTTCCACTAAGAGGGATGAAACTGTTGAGGCTCCTCGACAAGTTGTCCTCGGCGCCTCACCAGCTTCAGGGACTACTGTCGGAGTAATGGGCCACGGGTAGGCAAACCCGAACCCCTGGACCTTTCAAAACATCGGGGCAGACTGTGCCCCTCAAGACCCCAAGACGAAGAGCCGCATTGTGAGAGTCGGCAACAGAGTCGCCGACTGCCCCGGCCTGAGCGACTACGGGCGGGATGGGATAAAGCCACCTCGCGGCCCGTCCCTGCCCCTCTCATAAAGAGCAGGCATGGCCGCAGGGCGCTGTACCGACGGAGATCTCCGTCCGCGGCATCAGAGCCACGCTGCCTCGACGTCGCCCTGCGGCGATTCTCGTATCCACGATGGCTCGTCAGCACGACCGAAGACGACGGGACTACCTGTCGGCGGATCGCATAAGACGGCGAGCGCCCCAAAGACGGACCCGTTGGAGTCGGCCTCGAGAGTCGGCCGCCCTCCCACGGGCTCCAAGCGCCATTAACCGCATAAGACAGGAATGGCAATAGGATCACCGCCAGCGGCGGCATCACAGGCATGACCCCACGACCAAGCTCGCGTCATTAGAAGCGCGGCTACAGTAACCTGCAGCCGGCAAGACCCGCCGGCGGCGGACGAGGGTTGGCGGCCCCATGCTGGACCGTCGGCGGGCCCCAGGAGTCGGCGGAGAAGACGACGACTTATGAGACTGACGGCTGGGACCTGCGCCCAGCCGGATTACCATTGTACCCCCGGGGGGTAGGCCTATATAAACCCCCGGGCACCCATGCAAAGGTTTGGAACCTAGTAGTTTGACACACACATGGAGGGAGAGAAGAGCTAGCCGTGCCCTTCTCCTTCCTCACCCCGAACAACTCAAGGAGCAATCTTGTACTCACCTTACGATAGTGATCATGCGGAGACCCCGCAGAGCAGCAGCAGGAGTGTTATCTCCTCGGAGAGCCCTGAAGCTGGGTAAGATTCGCCGGCGTGCATGTCTTCGCCTCATCCCGTTTCCAGGCACCGGCGACGTTCTACTCGCCCCCTCCATGATAAGTCATCCTTTGGCATATGTCGCACCCAACCCCCGACAACGCTGCTTCATCCCAGGGACGTTAGTCCTCTTTGGTGACACCTGTTGAGCACAACAGAGTGAAGGTTAACTTTAAATTCAAAGACATTATTAAAGAGAGGTAGTACTGGAAACTCGATGTCTGAATGAGAAGCTGTTAATATCTCTGCACCTTGATCTGGCGACCATGCAACTCAGATTCATTCAGATTAAGAGCCTCCTGAACGGCTTCTTGTTCTAGAAATTCCACGTAATCAACCTGTACATGATAATATCAGAAAAACAAATGTCAAATGACTGGACATGAAAGATTAAACAATGGATTATTCAGTTATAACTGACACAATAAGATTCTACTAGATACAGTGTCCACCAGGTTTGCACTTGTGAACTTGAAGGGTAATCATATACTACCTCTGTTCCTAAACATAAGTTGAACTGCAAAACGCCTTATATTTAAGAAAAGAGGGAGTAGTTATAAACGGATGTTTACAGCTATATATTAGTTAGTGCATGGTTGTGGCGGCCTCATACCCGGCAGGGGGCCTGGTTGACGAGCACGCCGGACTGGTGGGTGCCCATACCCGGAAGGAGTCCTGGTTGGGACCTCAGGTCTCGAGATGTTAGGTTTGGCTGCGAGGTCTGTTTGGTATTAGGCCTGCACCATCAGCGCCTTCATCGATTAGATAGGAGTAGCGACAGAGGTTGCGAAGATGGTGGCTTTGGTCTTACTGTTGTACGACTTTGTAAGGTCTTGTGTTAATAATCAATAAAGTGGCCGTATGCATCGTCCAGATGCAGAGGCCGGGGGTATTCCTCCTTTTCGAAAAAAAAATTTAGTTAATGGCAAATATAGCTGGTCTTTGCGTTACTACACAAGCTCAAGACTAAAACAAACGTGAATGAGATTGTAACCGAGTGAAGGTTAAACTAATATATAGCCACGGGGAAAACCATGGCTGATATAGAGATTAGTAAATAATATTGAAGATTTAAATGGCTATTTCTCAAAAGTCAATATGGAAAATTACTCATTTTGGAGGTACGAGAGAAAGTTCACTAACGTAAGTAGCAGATCCAGTACGAACAATAAATGAGATTACATAATCCATAGGGTAGATATAATAAGTCATGAAAAAGTATGATTCGCGAGGACATTTGTGGAACGATGCTTTTGTTGAGGAAAAAAAAATGATAGTTAACAATCTGAGAATGGTAAAAATAGAAGCGATGTGGCGGATGACATATGGAAAAGTTACAAGTTAAGAAACACATTTGAAGGAAAACTGAGCCTGTTAAGAGCATAAACTTGCGTGTGGAAGATGAAACTTCTAGATTCTTGTGTGCCCTACAGTCTATAATGCAAGCATTTCAAGAAAAGCAGTTCAAGAAAAGTTCTGTTAGCATCAATGTTTGGTTAATCTTTTGTCTAATTATGCTCCCTTCAAGAATCTTAATGTAACAAGTACCTCAACAGCAATTTGTTGAAGTAAAGTTTTGTCTTTGGCAATTCCGTATATAAACCCAGCCGTATGGAAAGTACAGAATGTTGGGCAACTTTACTCGCATTTAGAGTTACATGTAATCCTCCAAAACCATTAGAAACACTTTTATGCCAACGTACAAGGAGACATCACGTTTAGAAAAAGATCAACAATAGACCATAAAGAGAGGGTACAGGAGCAGCATGATTATGGGTTTCGGTAGCACATGGACAGCCCTGAAGTGAAAAGAGGGAGAAGAAAGAGGGAGAGGAGCGGTAAGCAAGCGCACATTCAGAATGAGCAACATAAGTCTCCATTCTGATAATACACTTACATGTCATACCTATGCACCGTTCAGGTGATTCTCACTGGACCAGTGGTTTAGAATCACACCACATCACACGCACGTCCGAGTCTGAAGCGCCATTTGCAAGTCTGTACAGCTGATTTCTAAACTTCCTTTGCTTCTTCAGGGAGGTAACTAATCCTATGCTATGTAAACTCGTTTTTCTTTTTTTCTTTTTTCCATTTTTTTTCTTTTCCCTTTTTTTCCTTTCCATTTTTCTCATGATATATGTTTTTTTCCAGGGATTTTTCTCTATCTGCTAATATAGTAAAACACAAGATGGTATTGAACCATCGGCAAGTACTTGATATCAAAAGCCTACCCCTGCGACCATCACATTGTACAGTTAATGCACCAGAGCATTAGAACAGAAGGACATTCCAACATAAAAATAATAATATATACCTTTTCTGAGGTTTTAGCAAACTAGCAAATGAAGGTGACAAAGGCAAAAACAAATCTAAACAATAGTGTAAAATTGCAAATGGAAATTATCCTTTGCTGTGAGAAACGGCATTAAGCATGAACTACAGTTAGCATGAACGTCACTGACTGCCGGCAGCAAAGATAGGCAGGAACAGAGCAATTTCAGTATTCACTCCATACTAGGTATTGAACATTTGAACAAAGAGAAGTTGAGAATAAATCAGACCTTTTGGCGCAAGTATCTATTATCTAAGTTAAGTGCACCAAAGACATTTTCGACTAACTACCAGTCAGTATCCAGTATCTAATGAAGTCCATATATCCACACTTTGCTACATAGCCCAACAACTATAAGAATACCTTGACAAAGCAAGTGTAAATCTATCATAATACCGACCCAACATTTGGCATGTGTGCGGCCACCGGCCATGCGTTTGTGATAACTGACAAAGAGAGAGATTAGGAAATCTTACATTTCCAACATAAACAGAGCGAGCATCCACCTGCTCCTTTGCCTCAGCTGTAGACGCATTGGCATCTCCTCCTGCAAAAGAAAATGAGTAACTGCATAAGACAATTGGTAGCAGGTAAAAGATAAGGCACTAAAACACTGATAAAAAAAGATCATGCCGCGTTACAAAACTATCTGCCAGCACTAACCGATCCATCACAAATAAAAAGGCAGTAAACCCTAAATCAAAAGTCTAAAGCTCATCCAGACATATATTTAATGAGAAAAATGTCGACCAAAAAAGAAGCATATGGATAACCATGGAAAATGTTTTGAAAGACAGTTTTTACCACAAGCACCAAATAAGTATCCACGCCAAAACAAAGGTAATCCAAGGCAAGCAACACAACTGCACCACTACTTGAACTACAGAAGCAAGACACCACAAGGCAATCTTCATTACATACACCTAAATTCACTGTTGGAGGTATTATAAAAATATGAATTAATCAGTACAAGGAATAGAAAGATTGGAGATGAGTGAGTCCCAATATGGTCTAAAATACTAAAAATAAGGGAAGATCTTTGGAAGATCGCGGCAGTTTAAAATTAAAATGTCAGCACAAAATGACAGTAACGGGCCGTAAGTAAACGAATGCTGGAAATGAGCCCAAGAATAAATGGGCTCTGAGAAGGCCGAAAGATAACATGGGCTGGAAACGGCCCAACGGAATAACGGGTCGTTAATGGGTATAAAGTGATACACTTTTCATTACGGGCCAGTTTCACCACGGACCGTTAACGGGTGTAAAGTGATACACTGTTCATTACGGGCCAGTTTCACCACGGGTCGTTAATAGGCCAAAAGTTACGTAGGCCCTCATATGGGCCGAAAGACGTCATGGGCCATACATGGGCCGGCGAAAACAGGTCGGAATCATATTGATGGCCCAGATGACGCTATCGGGCCTAATTCGGATAGGGTGTAACGGGCCTTGGGTTAGCGGGCTGTAAATGGGCTATATGCGAACATGTCGTTAACATGCTTTACATGGGCCGGCCCGCCACCTTTTGACCAAGTCAAACGGGCCGCCTTTTCACGAGAATGGGCCTCTGTTGGGCGTGCCACGGTCGACGTATCATAGGCGCCTTCATCCAATGAGTGGACGACATCTGCCTCAACGATGAGCCGACACGTGTTTCCTCCAGCCAATGATGATTTTACACGTGGAAAATCCCCATTGGTCGGGGTTGTTAACGGGTTATCGGATCCAAAACCCGACCCGATAGCTTAATGGCATTCCGTTACGGTGGATGCTTGATACGTCTTCAACGTATCTATAATTTTTTATTGTTCCATGCTATTATATTACCCCTTTTGGATGTTTATTGGCTTTATTTTACACATTTATATCATTTTTTGGGACTAAACTACTAACCGGAGGCCCAGCCTATATTGTTGTTTTTTTTTGCCAATTTCAGTATTTCGAAGAAAAAGGAATATCAAACGGAGTCCAAACGGAATGAAACCTTCGGGAGCGTGATTTTTGGAATGAACGTGATCTAGAGGACTTGGAGTGCAAGCCAAGAAGCTGCCAAGGCTCCCACGAGATGGGAGGGCGCCCCCCCTTAGGGCGCGCCCCCTGTCTCGTGGGCCCCTCGGGCGGCCACCGACGTACTTCTTCCTCCTATATATATACCTACGTACCCCGAAAACATCCAGGGGCACCACGAAACACAATTTCCACCACCGTAACCTTCTGTATCCGCGAGATCTCATCTTGAAGCCTTCGCCGGCACTCTGCCGGAGGGGGAATCGACCACGGAGGGCTTCTACATCAACATCCTTGCCTCTCCGATGAGTTGTGAGTAGTTTACCACAGACCTACGGGTCCATAGTTATTAGCTAGATGGCTTCTTCTCTCTTTTTGGATCTCAATACAATGTTCTCCCCCTCTCTTGTGGAGATCTATTCGATGTAAACTCTTTTTGCGGTGTGTTTGTCGAGATCCGATGAATTGTGGGTTTATGATCAAGTTTATCTATGAATAATATTTGAATCTTCTCTAAATTCTTTTATGTATGATTGAGTTATCTTTTCAAGTCTCTTCGAATTATCAGTTTGGTTTGGCCTACTAGATTGATCTTTCTTGCCATGGGAGAAGTGCTTAGCTTTGGGTTCAATCTTGCGGTGTCCTTACCAAGTGACAGAAAGGGTTGCAAGGCACGTATTGTATTGTTGCCATCAAGGATAACAAGAAGGGGTTTATATCATATTGCTTGAGTTTATCCCTCTACATCATGTCATCTTGCTTAATGCGTTACTCTGTTCTTATAAACTTAATACTCCAGATGCAGGCATGAGTCGGTCGATGTGTGGAGTAATAGTAGTAGATGCAGGCAGGAGTCGGTCTACTTGTTATGGACGTGATGCCTATATACATGATCATGCCTAGATAATCTCATAACTATGCGCTTTTCTATCAATTGCTCGACAGTAATTTGTGTTGGAAATATGCCCTAGAGGCAATAATAAATTAGTTATTATTATATTTCCTTGTCCATGATAATCGTTTATTATCCATGCTATAATTGTATTGATAGGAAACTCAGATACATGTGTGGATACATAGACAACACCATGTCCCTAGTAAGCCTCTAGTTGACTAGCTCATTGATCAACAGATGGTTACGGTTTCCTGACCATGGACATTGGATGTCGTTGATAACGGGATCACATCATTTGGAGAATGATGTGATGGACAAGACCCAATCCTAAGCCTAGCACAAACATCGTAGTTCAGATGCTAAAGCTTTTCTAATGTCAAGTATCTTTTCCTTAGACCATGAGGTTGTGCAACTCCCGGATACCATAGGAATGCTTTGGGTGTACCAAACGTCACAACGAATCGGGTGGCTATAAAGGTGCACTCTGGTATCTCCGAAAGTGTCTGTTGGGTTGGCACGAATCGAGACTGGATTTGTCACTCTGTAAACGGAGAGGTATCTCTGGGCCCACTCGGTAGGACATCATCATAATGTGCACAATGTGACCAAGGGGTTGATCACGGATGATGTGTTACGGAACGAGTAAAGAGACTTGCCGTAACGAGATTGAACGAGGTATCGGTATACCGACGATCGAATCTCGGGCAAGTACAATACCGTTAGACAAAGGGAATTGTATACGGGATCGATTGAGTCCTTGACATCGTGGTTCATCCGATGAGATCATCGTGGAACATGTGGGAGCCAACATGGGTATCCAGATCCCGCTGTTGGTTATTGACCGGAGAACGTCTCGGTCATGTCTGCATGGTTCCCGAACCCGTAGGGTCTACACACTTAAGGTTCGATGACGCTAGGGTTATAAAGGAAGATTGTATGTGGTTACCAAATGTTTTTCGGAGTCCCGGATGAGATCCCAGACGTCACGAGGAGTTCCGGAATGGTTCGGAGGTAAAGATTTATATATGGGAAGTCCTGTTTTGGTCACCGGAAAAGTTTCGGGTTTTATCGGTAATGTACCGGGACCACCGGGAGGGCCCCGGGGGTCCACCTAGTGGGGCCACCGGCCCCGGAGGGCTGCATGGGCCAAGTGTGGGAGGGGACCAGCCCCAGGTGGGCTGGTGCACCCCCCCACAAGGACCCAAGGCGCCTAGGGTTTGGGGAGGGGGCTCACCCACCTTGCTTGGGGGGCAAGTTTCCCCTCTTCCCCCCCTTGGCCGCCACCCATAGATGGGATTGGGGCTGCCGCACCCCTTGGGGTGGAAACCCTAGAGGGGGCGCACCCCCCTCCCTCTCCCCTATATATAGTTGAGGTCTTGAGGGCTTCCAACACATGAGTTTTGACCTCTCCCTGGCGCAGCCCTACCTCTCTCCCTTCTCCTCTCCCTCGGTGCTTGGCGAAGCCCTTCAGGATTGCCACACTCTTCCACCACCACCACGCCGTTGTGCTGCTGCTGGACAGAGTCTTCCCCAACCTCTCCCTCTCTCCTTGCTGGATCAAGGCATGGGAGACGCCACCGGCTGTACGTGTGTTGAACGCGAGGTGCCGTCTGCTCGGCACTAGGATCTCCGGTGATTTGGATCACGACAGTACGACTCCTTCAACCCCGTTCTCTTGAACGCTCCGCTTAGCGATCTACAAGGGTATGTAGATGCACTCTCCTTCCCTCGTTGCTGGTTTCTCCTTAGATAGATCTTGGTGACACGTAGGAAAATTTTGAATTTCGCCACGCTCCCCAACAAAGGGTATCGAGCTAGGTCTATTGCGTAGATTCTTTGCACGAGTTGAACACAAAGTAGTTGTGGGCGTTGATAATGTTCAATATGCTTACCGTTACTAGTCCAATCCTGTTTTGACGGTATTGTGGGATGAAGCGGCCCGGACCGACCTTACACGTACACTTACGTGAGACAGGTTCCACCGAATCGACATGCACTTGGTGCATAAGGTGGCTAGCGGGTGCCGCCTCCCACTTTAGTCGGAACGGATTCGATGAAAAGGGTCCTTATGAAGGGTAAATAGCAATTGGCATATCACGTTGTGGTTTTGCGTAGGTAAGAAACGTTCTTGCTAGAAACCCATAGCAGCCACGTAAAACATGCAACAACAATTAGAGGACGTCTAACTTGTTTTTGCAGGGTATGCTATGTGATGTGATATGGCCAAAAGTATGTGATGAATGATATATGTGATGTATGAGATTGATCATGTTCTTGTAATAGGAATCACGACTTGCATGTCGATGAGTATGACAACCGGCAGGAGCCATAGGAGTTGTCTTTATTTATTGTATGACCTGCGTGTCATTGAACAACGCCATGTAATTACTTTACTTTATTGCTAACCGGTAGCCATAGTAGTAGAAGTAATAAGTTGGCGAGACAACTTCATGGAGACACGATGATGGCGATCATGATGATGGAGATCATGGTGTCATGCCGGTGACGATGATGATCATGGAGCCCCGAAGATGGAGATCAAAAGGAGCAATATGATATTGGCCATATCATGTCACTATTTGATTGCATGTGATGTTTATCATGTTTATGCATCTTATTTGCTTAGAACGACGGTAGTAAATAAGATGACCCTCATTAAAATTTCAAGAAAGTGTTCCCCTAATCGTGCACCGCTATGCGAAAGTTCGTGCTTCAAGCACCACGTGATGATCGAGTCCGATAGATTCTTACGCTCACATACAACGGTGTAAGCCAGATTTACACACGCTAAACACTTAGGTTGACTTGACGAGCCTAGCATGTACGCACATGGCCTCGAACACAAGAGACCGAAAGGTCGAGCATGAGTCGATGGAGGATACGATCAACATGAAGATGTTCATCGATGATGACTAGTCCGTCTCACGTGATGATCGGACACGGCCTAGTTGACTCGGATCATGTAATCACTTAGATGACTGGAGGGATGTCTATCTGAGTGGGAGTTCATGAGATGAACTTAATTATCCTGAACATAGTCAAAAAGATCTTTGCAAATTATGTCGTAAGCTCGCGCTTTAGTTCCACTGTTTAGATATGTTCCTAGAGAAAATATAGTTAAAACTTGACAGTAGCGATTATGCGGACAGAAGAAAGCTTATGTCCTTGATGCACCGCTCAGTGTGCTGAACCCCGAACGTCGTCTGTGGATGTTGCGAACGTCGGACATACACATTTTGATAACTACGTGATAGTTCAGTTAAACGGTTTAGAGTTGAGGCACCAAAGACGTTTTCGAAACATCGCGGAACATATGAAATGTTCGAGGGCTGAAATTGGGATTTCAGGCTGTAACATCCCAAATTTTCAATTTGGCATGTATACACAGGTCATCCATGCATATCATATTTTATTGCATTCTCATTTGCCATCCTCGAAATCCTAAGCAACTCAAGGACCCTCGGAGATAGTTGGGGATTTTCCGATTTCCATATTTGAATTTTATCAAATAATGAAGACGAGGATTTTGAATTTTATTATTTTTCTCTCCGGAAAAATATTTCAAGTTTAATAATAAACGAGAGGAGATAATATGACTTCTCCAAAAATAATTGAAATACCGAAGGAAAAATATTAAAATCATTATTTGGAATTTTATTTGCCTAGAGAAAATTTGCATATATTTAAAATTGCATTTTAGGGGCCAAGAAAAGTTCATCTTGTTCTAAATATTTTATTTAGGCAAAGAAAACTTGTTTTGGCATTTTTAGATTTTTATTTATTTTCCTAGGGGTTTATACAATTTTCGGTGGAATGTTTAAAAAGGAATCATACTAATCGGGGCTAAAGGCTCACCAAAGTGCAAAGCGGCCCAAGCCGCCGCCGCCTCCGCCGAGAGCCCGCCGCCCGCCGCCAGCGGACAAGAGTCCGAGCCGACTCTTCCCCGCCGCCTTGCCCTCCTCCAAGCCACCTCTCCCCCTTAAATACCGCCTCTCCCCTAACCCGCCACCACCACCATCGCCCTTGCCGCCGCCCGCCTGGACCCGACCAGCCGAGCCGAGCCCGCCAGGCCACCATTGCCCGCCGCCTCCCCTCCGCCGCCGCCCGCCCGCCCTCCGCCCCTCGTCGGACCCATTGAGCAGCCGCCCGCCTGGACGATCGCCGAGGTAGCCGCGGTTTTTTTAAATAACCCTTCGTTTTTTTATAAAACCCTAGCCGTTTTTTTAGATTGGTTTTTTTTCTGGTTTATTTATTTTAAGAACGTTCATCCGCTCGCTCGCTTTTACGAACCGCTCGTCGTTTAGTTTCCGCTAACGAACGCTCGCTCGCTTAGCCGCTCGTCGCTTTTCTTTTATCGGTTTTATTCGCGATTATTCGATCGCGATTTCGAACCGATGTTCAAATTAGTATAACTTTTCGCTCGCTTATCGGAATCAGCAATTCAAGCGCTGGAGTTTCATCTCGAAACCCTCTTTCCGAATAGCCAACTTAAATCAGATTTTGCCTCTGTAAAATTTGACTCTAGTTCAGATTAGTAAACGGATCTTGTTTCTCTCGCCGTTTGAGTTTCGTTGTTTCGTTTGGTTTGATTCTTTTCACAAACCGGAGTTCTTAAGTTGAAATCTCCGGTCAACCTCTTTCAGTTGAAGTTTCGTTTGTGCATCTTTGTTTGTTGCTTATGTATGTATTGTTTGCTTGTGATAGAATTCCCGGAGTGCGAAGCGTGTTACTACGAGTCTCTAGGATTCATGGATCGTCAGCAAGGCAAGTAACACTTGATCATACCTTTTCATACCCAGTTTTTGTGCATTAGCTCAATCCTCAAACATTGCATGATTATGATGTCATTAATTTGTGGGTTGGGAAGTAGATGATGAGGTAGGAACCTATTGTCCTGTTACTATCAAACCCTTGGGAGTTACTTCTACGTGTTGCTTATATTGCTATGCTATGCTCGTAGACGTGGTTTGGGTTTGAGAGATATTCATGACAGATGTGAGATTGTTAATTAATGGTTTACTTTAAGATGGCAACTTAAATACACATCTGTGTGGATTGAGGCACCTGGGGAACCCAGTGTTGTCTGTTTTATTTTTGGAAATCCCGGGTTACCCGTGTGATCTTCCTAAGGACCGCCACCTGTGCTCAAAGGAATCGAGACTATTCATGCTAGAAACTTCCGTGTGCAGCCACAAGCTATTATGGGCTCTAGCATAGTTGAGTAAGTTACGTGAAGCTCTCAAGAGGTAGATCAGCAGGTAGTTGGTTTTATAGGTTTGGTATGATCTATCCGAGTAGAGAGTTAATGTTTCGAAAGATCGTGTCTCGGTCATCCGCTTCTCAAACACCATGTAGTGCGAGAAACCAACGGAGGCGATCGAGTCTTGTGGGGAAAAGTGCAAACCTCTGCAGAGTGTACAATCTAATCATGGTTAGCCGTGTCCCGGTTATGGACAATTTCGAGTATCTAGTACTTGAGTATTCACATGTATCTCATCACTCTAAATTAATATTGCTGGGTTGTTAATCACTTTAATTGGGATTGAGTTGGGGTTATACCTTCTCAATGATGTTTCAACCACCATGGTAGTTAAAATAAAATTTATTCCTTTGATATAGGAAAAATTGGTTTTTTTGCAAAATCTGTAACCATAGAGCTTTTCCACCAGCCAAACATGCATGTAGTGTTAGCATATTTCATTACTCTCTATGTGTTACATTGCCAAGATATTCCATGTGTGACCTGTTCTCGGCTGCAACATATTATGTTGCGACTTTTCGAACGAGGAGTAAGGATCGATAGGTCGCTTGCCGTGCAACCTCGCTTATGCCGCTTGGAGTTGATGGACTCACTTTGTCTTCCAAGCCTTCCGCTGTTATCGCATTAGATGGCCTTAAGCCATATTATTGTAATAAGTTCTCTTTTGAGACATTCGATGTAATAAGTGTGTGATTGCTACTCATTATAAATCCTTCGAGTAATGTGTGTGTCAAGATTACCGATCCAGGGATGACATGTATACGTAGACTTGACCATCCGAGGTCGGGTCGCTACAAGATGGTATCGAGCACACGCTGAGTGTAGGACACGACCACTAAGATAAAACCATAGGTCACTCCTCTCTACTCATTTCTGACCCCTCTCCATTTTCCCACTCTTTAGGATGATGGAGATGAAGTACAAGTTTGCACAACCGGATGAAGACACACCTTTTGGACGCCACTTGAAGGAAGTCACTAGGTACCGAATATTGGAATACCAAGCTTCACCGGACATACAACGCCACCTTACCGTAAGAAGAATGCTGGAAGATTCAAGCTCTAGTTCCCTAAGGACGCTTTGCCAAGCACGGAGCCCATAGTATGTGTTTTCAATGCACCAACATGGAGTTTGGGAAAGAGTATGGCAGCTCACATTACCATGGGACGATTGGAGAAGTCTACAATAAGGAGCTTAAAGACACCATATACCAAATATGTGGGCGCCGAGACGAGCAATGGGAAGTAATCAGCACCAAGAAGGATAGATCCATTGCAGCCTACATCCAGAGCTAAACCAGCACATTCGACGAAGAGAACCAGACAAAGCGCAGACATGATGGATTTGAAGAAGGGAAAACTAAGATCATCGAGCTGGAGGAAGAACTCAAGTATACACGCGATGGATATGAGGAAGAAATCAAAATACTATGGAGAAGAACGACGACCTAGTCAAGAAGATCGAGTCTTCATGGGAGGACCAGACCCAAGGAAGAGGAGCAAGAAGAGGAAGAAGATCCCACTTGTCCGACAACTACATCATCATCGATTTACACCGACTCAGATCCAAGTGATGATGACTATGAAGACGAAGTCGAGCGACATCATGGAGTCTTCCACCGATCAAAATTTCTAGATGACCACCATATAATAGTAGTATTTCCCCATGTAACTAGTAGTAGTTGAGCACTTATGCGATAGTCCTAGATCGCTTTGTATGCCCTTGCTTGCTTGATTGAATGAATGTGTGTTTGCCTCATGTGCATATGGGTAGTGTTTTCTCACTAGACCTCTTTCTATTCTAATCTCTCCCATCTAAACCTTCAGATGCCTCCGAGACGTGACCCGGTTTTGTTTTCCCACCGAGCTCACTCGCTTGATCCAACAGCAGAATGCCTTGATGCAATTGCTAGTTCGAACTGTGGCAATGCCAACAACAACAACAACAACAACAACCCGCCGCCAAGGACAATTTAGCCCGCTTTCTAAGGTTACAACCGCCGTGTTTCCAAGAGAAACGAGCCAATAGTTGCGTATGACCGGTTACGCCGTATTGAAGGAGTTAACCACCGCAGGATGCACGGATGTTTGAAAGAGTGCGCTTTGCCGACATCAATTGGATGGACCAGCAGCCGCATGGTGGGAGAATTACACGGCTACTTTTCCTATAGCCAATGTCACTTGGGACCAGTTCAACAGCTTTTCGATGGCCCATGTTTCAACCGGAGCCATGCAGATAAAGAAGCGTGAGTTCCGCAACTTACGCCAGGGAACCGTCTGAAGGCTCAAGACGTGGATGAGTTTAGCAAGTTATCACGCTATGCCCCTGATGATGTGGCCACAGATGCCGCGAAGCAAGAGAAGTTTATGGAAGGGTTGAATGATGAGATGAGTATGCAGCTGATGGTGGCAACTTTCAACAACTACCGGAGTTGGTAGATAAGGCCCTAATGATTGAAGGAAAGCAGCAGAAATTGAGAGTCGAAGAGGAAGTATGGACAAGGGAAGTATAACTCAGAGCTCACCAAGCCTCGCTTAACTTCGAACTCGGAGGACTAGTTCATAACCATGGAGGACATAACCATATCGAGGAGGATCGCATAGTGGTGCGAAGAATGGGAATGGAAATGGAGCCAACAATAATCGAATCGCCAAACCCAGCTACACCCGCCAAGAGAGACTTGAGCCAAGTTATTTGCTTTAAGTGCGGGAAGACAGGCACTATGCCAACGACGCCTCAAGGAAAGAATGGAAACGGAAATGGAAGCGCCGGGAAGAAGCCAAATCCATTCAACAAAGGACAAGTGAACCACGTTAACGTGGAGGAAGTTGAAGAGCAGCCGGACGCGGTAATAGGTAAGTTTTTGGTTCAGTCTTTTACCGCTATTGTTCTTTTCGATACTGGTGCATCGCATTCATACATATCAAGGGGATTTGTGGATAAGTTTAAGTTACCAACCCAGACTCTTAGGACCCCTCTTTTAGTGAGCTCGCCTGGAGCAGAGTACATGGCTATCAAGTGGTGCACCCAGATACCCCTAATCATTGGCACACATGTTTTTCCGTCTGACCTAATTATCTTGGAGTAGCAAGGATTGGATGTGATATTAGGTATGGATTGGATGTCAAAGTTTGGAGGAAGTATTGATTGTGCTAGCAAGTCAATTTATCTTACCACCCCAGAGGGAAAAAGGATTAAGTATGTATCTAGGCATGTGCCTAAGAGGAGCCAAGTGAATACCCTCACGGGAGTTGTACAAGAGGAAGTACCTGTAGTGAAGGATTATCCAGATGTTTTTCCAGAAGAGTTACCAGGCATGCCACCGGATCGAGACATCGAGTTTCTGATAGAACTAATGCCAGGTACAGGGCCAATATCAAAGAGACCCTATCGGATGCCCGCAAATGATCTGGAGGAAATTAAGAAGCAGATCAAGGAGCTATTGGAGAAAGGTTACATTTGTAGAAGTTCATCACCTTGGGGAGCCCCAGTACTTTTGGTGGAGAAGAAGGATAAATCCCTAAGGATGGTTGTTGATTACCGAGCTCTGAATGAAGTAACGATAAAGAACAAGTATCCCTTACCGATGATTAATGATCTGTTTGATCAGTTGCAAGGAGCTAAGGTGTTTTCTAAGATTGATCTACGATCAGGATACCATCAGTTGAAGATCTGAGAGAAGGACATACCAAAGACAGCATTCACCACACGATCTGGATTATATGAGTATACGGTCATGTCATTTGGACTGACTAACGCCCCTGCCTATTTTATGAGTATGATGAACAAAGTGTTCATGGAGTATTTGGACAAGTTTGTTGTGGTGTTTATAGATGATATTATGGTTTACTCGAAGAACGAAGAGGAGCACGCAGAACACCTACGTTTGGTTCTTGAGAAACTCAGGGAACACCAGTTATACGCCAAATTTAGCAAGTGCGAGTTTTGGTTGCAGGAAGTTGGATTTCTTGGGCATGTTATATCATGAGAGGGTATAGCAGTAGATCCCAGTAAAATTCAGTCAGTCACTGAATGGTTGGCACCCACTTCAGTCAGCGAGATTCGCAGTTTCCTTGGACTGGCAGGATATTATCGGAGATTCATTGAGAATTTTTCCAAGATTGCTAAACCAATGACAAAATTGCTAAAGAAGGATACCAAGTTCAAATGGACAGAGTATTGTGAGACAAGCTTCCAAGAGTTGAAGAAACGGTTGACTACAGCCCCAGTGCTGACATTGCCAGATATACATAAGGAGTTTCAAGTGTATTGTGATGCCTCTCGCTTGGGACTTGGATGTGTTATGCAGGACGGAAAAGTTGTTTCGTATGCCTCACGACAACTGAAGCCACATGAGTTGAACTATTCCACGCATGATTTGGAGTTAGCAGCTGTAGTACATGCGTTGAAGACCTGGAGACATTATCTCATTGGAAACCGTTGTGATATGTACACGGATCATAAAAGTTTGAAGTACATTTTCACACGTATGAGTTGAACCTCGCATGAGGGAGATGGCTGGAGCTTATAAAGGATTACGATATGAAGCTACACTACCATCCAGAAAGGCCAACGTCAGAGCGACGCTTTGAGTCGGAAGAGTTATGCCAATATCCTTGAAAGTAGAGGACTGCCAAAGGAGTTAGCAGAGGATATTATGGAACTTCGGTTGGAGATTGTTCCAAGAGGTTTTCTTGCAACAATGGAGGTTCAGTCGACGTTGTTAGACAAGATTTGAGAAGCTCAGAAGGAGGATAAAGAGATTGCTGAGATAAAAGAGAAGATGGGCAAAGGAAAAGCCAAAGGTTTTCGTGAGGATGAGTACGATACCTTGTGGTTTGAGGACCGGATTTATGTGCCCAACAATTCGGAGATCAGGAAGTTAATACTTCAAGAGGCCCATGACTCCCCATACTCGATTCACCCCGGAAACACCAAGATGTATTTGGACTTGAAGGAACGTTTCTGGTGGACTGGTATGAAGAAGGATATTGCCGAGTACGTAGCCGTTTGCGATGTATGTCAGAGAGTGAAGGCAGAGCACCAAAAGCCAGCAGGACTGTTACAGCCTATGCCAATACCCGAATGGAAGTGGGACAAACTTGGCATGGATTTTATCACTGGATTACCCAGAACCAAAGCAGGATATGATTCAATATGGGTAGTTGTGGATCATTTGACCAAAGTAGCTCACTTCATCCCAGTGAAAACAACTTATACAAGTGCCAAGTTGGCCAATATATATATGGCCAGGATCGTATGTTTGCACGGAGTTCCAAGGAGCATCGTATCAGATAGAGGAACACAGTTTACTTCAAAGTTTTGGCATCAGCTACACCAAACTTTGGGTACCAGATTGGAACTTAGTACCGCGTTCCACCCACAGACGGATGGACAGACAGAGAGAGTTAACCAGATCCTGGAGGATATGTTAAGAGCCTGTGCGCCAGATTATGGATCTAGTTGGGATGACAATTTGCCGTACGCCGAATTCTCATATAACAACAGCTACCAGGCCAGTATGAAGATGGCACCGCTCAAGCTCAGATGGACGCAGATGTAGAACACCCTTGATGTGGGATGAGGTCGGAGACCGTCGGTTGTTTGGACCAGATTTGATCAAAGACTCGAGAGGAGAAGGTTAAACTGATCGAGATGACTAAAGATTGCATGCCTAGATGTAAGAGTTATGCAGATTCAAAACGCAAGGAAGTAACCTATGAAGTTGGAGACAGAGCCTATCTGCGAGTATCACCCCTAAGGGGAGTGAAACGTTTTGGAGTAAAGGGGAAGTTAGCCCCAAGATTCGTAGGACCATATCGTGTTTTGGAACGAATGGGAGAAGTTGCCTACAAGCTGGAGTTACCCGAAGGATTGTCAGGAGTTCACGATGTGTTTCACGTATCACAACTGAAGAAGTGCCACGCTGAGATGGCCGACATACCGTTAAAGGATACAAAGGCCCCTAGAGGCGATACAGCTTGGATAGTAATTTGACTTATGAGGAGAAGCCAAGAAAGATTTTGGATTTCGACAATGAGTCACTTGCAAAGAAAGCTATCAAGTTTTGTAAAGTTCAATGGAGCCACCATACCGAGGAGGAAGCCACCGGGAGCGAGAAGATGATATTCGCAAGGACCATCCGCACCTATTTTCTAGTTAACCCAATCTCGAGGGCTAGATTCATCTTAAGGGGTAGGTTTGTAACATCCCAAATTTTCAATTTGGCATGTATACACAGTCATCCATGCATATCATATTTTATTGCATTCTTATTTGCCATCCTCGAAATCCTAAGCAACTCAAGGACCCTCGGAGAGAGTTGGGGATTTTCCGATTTCCATATTTGAATTTTATCAAATAATGAAGACGAGGATTTTGAATTTTATTATTTTCTCTCCGAAAAATATTTCAAGTTTAATAATAAACGAGAGGAGATAATATGACTTCTCCAAAAATAATTGAAATACCGGAGGAAAATATTAAAATCATTATTTGGAATTTTATTTTATTTATTTGGAATTTTATTTGCCTAGAGAAAATTTGCATATATTTAAAATTGCATTTTAGGGGCCAAGAAAAGTTCATCTTGTTCTAAATATTTTATTTAGGCAAAGAAAACTTGTTTTGGCATTTTAGATTTTATTTATTTTCCTAGGGTTTATACAATTTTCGTGGAATGTTTAAAAAAAACGAACCACGCCGATCGGGCCAAAGGCCCACTGAGCAAAGCCCCAAGCCGCCGCCGCCTCCGCTTCAAGGAAGCCGCCGCCGCCCGCATTAACAAGAGTCCGAGCGGACTCTTCCCCGCCGCCTGCCCCTCCTCCAAGCCACCTCTCCCCCTTTAAATACCGCCCCTCTCCCTAACCCGCCACCATCACCGATGTCATTGCCCCGCCTCGGACTCGACCAGAGCCGAGCCGAGCCCGAGCGCCGCCACCACCGCGCCGCCGCCTCCAGCGCCGTCGCCGCCCCTCGCCAAGTCGCCGCCCGCCCGCCCCTCGCCGCCCCCTCGTCGGACCCCGACGGAGCAGCCGCCGCCCCGCCGGACGATCGCCGGAGGTAGCCGCCGGTTTTTTAAATAACCCTTCGGTTTTTTTATAAAACCCTAGCCGTTTTTTTTAGATTGGTTTTTTTCTGGTTTATTTATTTTAAGAACGTTCATCCGTTCGTTCGTTTTTACGAACCGTTTGTCGTTTAGTTTCCGCTAACGAACGTTCGTTCGTTTAGCCGTTCGTCGTTTTCTTTTATCGGTTTTATTCCGCGATTATTCCGATCGTGATTTCTGAACCGATGTTCAAATTAGTATAACTTTTCGCTCGTTTATCGAAATCAGGCAATTCAAGCGCCTGGAGTTTCATCTCGAAACCCTCTTTCCGAATAGCCAACTTAAATCAGATTTTGCCTCTGTAAAATTTGACTCTAGTTCAGATTAGTAAACGGATCTTGTTTCTCTCGCCGTTTGGGTTTCGTTGTTTCGTTTGGTTTGATTCTTTTCGCCAACCAGAGTTCTTAAGTTGAACTCTCCGGTCAACCTCTTTCAGTTGAAGTTTCGTTTGTGCATCTTTGTTTGTTGCTTATGTATGTATTGTTTGCTTGCGATAGAATTCCCGAGTGCGGCGTGTTACTACGAGTCTCTAGGATTCACGGATCGTCAGCAAGGCAAGTAACACTTGATCATACCTTTTCATACCCAGTTTTTGTGCATTAGCTCAATCCTCAAACATTGCATGATTAGGATGTCATTAATTTGTGGGTTGGGAAGTAGATGATGAGGTAGGAACCTATTGTCCTGTTACTATCAAACCCTTGGGAGTTACTTCTACGTGTTGCTTATATTGCTATACTATGCTCGTAGACGTGGTTTGGGTTTGAGAGATATTCACGACAGATGTGAGATTGTTAATTAATGGTTTACTTTAAGGTGGCAACTTAAATACACATCTGGGTGGATTGAGGCACCGGGGAACCCAAGGTTGTCTGTTTTACTTTTGAAATCCCGGTTACCCGTGTGATCTTCCTAAGGACCGCCACCAGTGCTCAAAGGGAATCGAGACTATTCATGCTAGAAACTTCCGTGTGCAGCCACAAGCTATTATGGGCTCTAGCATAGTTGAGTAAGTTACGTGAAGCTCTCAAGAGGTAGATCAGCAGGTAGTTGGTTTTATAGGTTTGGTATGATCTATCCGGAGTAGAGTTAATGTTTCTGAAAGACTGTGTCTCGGTCATCCGTTTCTCAAACACCATGTAGTGCGAGAAACCAACGGAGGCGATCGAGTCTTGTGGGGAAAAGTGCGCAAACCTCTGCAGAGTGTACAATCTAATCATGGTTAGCCGTGTCCCCGGTTATGGACAATTCTAAGTATCTAGTACTTGAGTATTCACATGTATCTCATCACTCTAAATTAATATTGCTGGGTTGTTAATCACTTCAATTGGGATTGAGTTGGGGTTATACCTTCTCAATGATGTTTCAACCACCATGGTAGTTAAAATAAAATTTATTCCTTTGATATAGGAAAAAATTGGCTTTTTTGCAAAACTGTAACCATAGAGCTTTTCCACCAGCCAAACATGCATGTAGTGTTAGCATATTTCATTACTCTCTATGAGTTACATTGCCAGCATATTCCATGTGCTGACCCGTTCTCGGGCTGCAACATATTATGTTGCGACTTTTCGAACGAGGAGTAAGGATCGGTAGGTCGTTGCCGTGCAGCTCGCTTATGCCGTTGGAGTTGATGGACTCACTTTGTCTTCCAAGCCTTCATTGTTATCGCATTAGATGGCCTTAAGCCATCTTATTGTAATAAGTTCTCTTTTGAGACATTCGATGTAATAAGTGTGTGATTGCTACTCTGTTATAAATCCTTCGAGTAATCGTGTGTGTCAAGATTACCGATCCGTGGATGACATGTATACGTAGACTTGACCATCTGAGGTCGGGTCGCTACACAGGCTCGTGCCCACGTCTAGAGGTATGAGACCTCCGATGATTTTCTTAGCCTGCAAACTAAGGGAGAAAAGCTCAATCGTTGAGCTTGTGCTTAGATTGTCTGAGTGCGACAATCACTTGAATCGAGTGGGAGTTGATCTTCCAGAGATAGTGATGTTTCTCCAAAGTCATTGCCACCAAGCTGCTAGAGCTTCGTGATGAACTATAACATATCAGGGATAGATATGATGATCCTTGAGGTATTCGCGATGTTTGACACCGCGAAAGTAGAAATCAAGAAGGAGCATCAATTGTTGATGGTTGGTGAAACCACTAGTTTCAAGAAGGGCAAGGGCAAGAAGGGATACTTCATGAAATGGCAAATCAGCTGCTGCTCTAGTGAAGAAACCCAAGGTTGAACCCAAACCCGAGATTAAGTGCTTCTGTAATAAGGGGAACAGCCACTGGAGCAGAATTACCCCATATACTTGGTAGATGAGAAGGCTGGCAAGGTCGATAGAAGTATATTGGATATACATTATGTTAATGTGTACTTTACTAGTACCCCTAGTAGCACCAGGGTATTAAGATACCGGTTCGGTTGCTAAGTGTTAGTAACTCGAAATAAAAGGCTACGGAATAAATGGAGACTAGCTAAAGGTGAGCTGACGATATGTGTTGGAAGTGTTTCCAAGTTTGATGTGATCAAACATCGCACGCTCCCTCTACCATCAAGATTAGTATTAAACCAGAATAATTGTCATTTAGTGTTTGCGTTGAGCATAGACATGATTGGGTTATGTCTATCGCAATACGGTTATTCATTTAAGGAGAATAATGGTTACTCTATTTATTTGAATAATACCTTCGATGGTCTTGCACCTAAATGAATGGTTTATTGAATCTCAATCGTAGTGATACACATTTTCATGCCAAAAGATATAAGATAGTAATGATAGTACCACTTACTTGTGGCACTGCCATGTAAGTCATATTGGTATAAAACGCATGAAGAAGCTCCATGTTGATGGATCTTTGGACTCACTCGTTTTTGAAAAGTTTGAGACATGCGAACCATGTCTATTGGTGTATACGCATGAAGAAACTCCATGCAGATGGATCATTTGGACTCACTTGATTTTGAATCACTTGAGATATGCAAATCATACCACATGGGCAAAATGACTGAAAAGCCTCGGTTTCAGTAAGATGGAACAAGATAGCAACTTGTTGGAAGTAACACATTTTGATGTGTGCAGTCCAATGAGTGCTGAGGCATGCAGTGAATATCGTTATGTTCTTACTTCACGGATGATTTGAGTAGATACTGAGTGTATTTACTTGATGAAACACAAGTCTGAATTATTGAATGGTTCAAGTAATTTCAGAGTGAAGTTGAAGATCATCGTGACAAGAGGATAAAATGTCTATGATATGATCATAGAGATGAGTATCTGAGTTACGAGCTTTGGCACGCAATTAAGACATTGTGGAAATTGTTTCACAATAAATACCGCCTGGAACACCATAGTGTGATGGTGTGTCCAAACATCATAGTTGCACCCTATTGGATATGATGCGTACCATGATGTCTCTTACCGAATTACCACTATCGTTCATGGGTTAGGCATTAGAGACAACCACACTCACTTTAATAGGGCACCACGTAATTCCGTTGAGACGACACCGTTTGAACTATGGTTTGGAGAAACCTAAATTGTCGTTTCTTAAAAGTTTGGGGCTGCGACGCTTATGTGAAAAAGTTTCAGGTTGATAAGCTCGAACCCAAAGCGGATAAAATGCTTCTTCATAGGACACCCAAAACAGTTGGGTATACCTCCGATCTCGAGCCCGAAGCAAAAAGGATTGTTTCTAGAATTAGGTCCTTTCCCGAGAAAAGTTTCTCTCGAAAGAATTGAGTGGGAGGATGGTGGAGACTTGATGAGGTTATTGAACCGTCACTTCAACAAGTGTGTAGCAGGGCACAAAAAGTTGTTCCTGTGGCGCCTACACCAATTGAAGTAGAAGCTTATGATAGTGATCATGAAGTTTTGGATCGAGTCACTACCGTACCTCGTAGGGTGACAAGGATGCGTACTACTTCTGAGTGGTACAGTAATCCTGTCTTGAAGGTCATGTTGCTAGACAACAATGAACCTCGAGCTATGAAGAAGCGATGGTGGGCCCGGATTCGACGAATGGCTCAAGGCCATAACATCCGAGAGAGGATCCATGACTTTGGAAGAAATACTTGATGGTCATAAGGACATTGGGTAAAGATGGATTTTAAAAGGAAGACAGACAATGATGGTAAGTATCACCATTAAGAAAGCTCGACTTGTCGTTAAAGATGTTTTCCGACAAGTTCAAGGAGTTGACTACGGTGAGGCTTTCTCACCGTAGCGATGCTAAGAGTCTGTTGGAATTGGATTAGCAATTACTGCATGATTGATGAAATCTTGCGATAGGATGTCAAAACATTGTTTCCTCGACGTTATACTTGAGGAAAGGTTGTATGTGATACAACCGTAAGGTTTTGTCAATCCGAAAGATGCTAACAACTATGCAAAGCTCCAGCAATCCTTCTAAGGACTGGAGTAAGCATCTCGGAGTTGGAATGTACGCTTTGATGAGATGATCAAAGATTTTGGGTTTATACAAAGTTTGTGAGAAACTTGTATTTCCAAAGAAGTGAGTGGGAGCACTATAGAATTTCGATAAGTATATGTGAATGACATATTGTTGATCGGAAATGATGTAGAATTTCTGGAAAGCATATAGGGTTATTTGAAAAGTGTTTTCAATAGAAAACCTGAATTAAGCTGCTTGAACATTGAGCATCAAGATCTATGAGGATAGATAAAAACGCTAAATGGTACTTTCAAATGAGCACATACCTTGACATGATCTTGAAGGTGTTCAAGATGGATCAGTCAAAGAAGGAGTTCTTGCCTGAGTTGTAATGTATGAAGTTAAGAGTTAAAGCTCGACCACGGCAGAAGAGAGAGAAAGGACGAAGGTCGTCCCCTATGCTTCAAACATAGGCTCTGTAGTATGCTATGCTGTGTACCGCACTGGAAGTGTGCCTTGCCATGAGTCTGGAAAGGGGGTACAAGAGTGATCCAGGAACGGATCATTGGACAGCGGTCAAAATTGTCCTTGGAGTAAATAAGGACATGTTTCTCGATTATGGAGGTGATAAAGAGTTCAGCGTAAAGGGTTACGTCGATGCAAGCTTTAGCACCTATCCGAGTGACTCCGAGTAGCAAACCGGATACGTATAGTGGAGCAACCATTTGGAATAGCTCCAAGTGGAGCGTGGAAGCAGCATTTACAATATGACATAAAGTTTTGCGAAATACATAGGGATCTGAATATTGCAGACCCGTTGACTACAACATCTCTCACAAGCATAAACATGATCAAACCCAGAACTCATTGAGTGTTAATCACATAGTGATGTGAACTAGATTATTGATTCTAGTAAACTCTTTGGATGTTGGTCACGTGGCGATGTGACCTGTGAGTGTTAATCACATGGCGATGTGAACTAGATTATTGACTCTAGTGCAAGTGGGAGACTGTTGGAAATATGCCCTAGAGGCAATAATAAATTAGTTATTATTATATTTCCTTGTTCATGATAGTCGTTTATTATCCATGCTATAATTGTATTGATAGGAACTCAGATACATGTGTGGATACATAGACAACACCATGTCCCTAGTAAGCCTCTAGTTGACTAGCTCACTGATCAACAGATGGTTATGGTTTCCTGACCATGGACATTGGATGTCGTTGATAACGGGATCACATCATTTGGAGAATGATGTGATGGACAAGACCCAATCCTAAGCCTAGCACAAAGATCGTGTAGTTCGTATGCTAAAGCTTTTCTAATGTCAAGTATCTTTTCCTTAGACCATGAGGTTGTGCAACTCCCGGATACCGTAGGAATGCTTTGGGTGTACCAAACGTCACAACGTAATCGGGTGGCTATAAAGGTGCACTACGGTATCTCCGAAAGTGTCTCTGGGTTGGCACGAATCGAGACTGGATTTGTCACTCTGTAAACGGAGAGGTATCTCTGGGCCCACTCGGTAGGACATCATCATAATGTGCACAATGTGACCAAGGGGTTGATCACGGGATGATGTGTTACAGAACGAGTAAAGAGACTTGCCGGTAACGAGATTGAACGAGGTATCGGTATACCGACGATCGAATCTCGGGCAAGTACAATACTGTTAGACAAAGGGAATTGTATACGGGATCGCTTGAGTCCTTGATATCGTGGTTCATCCGATGAGATCATCGTGGAACATGTGGGAGCCAACATGGGTATCCAGATCCCGCTCTTGGTTATTGACCGGAGAACGTCTCGATCATGTCTGCATGGTTCCCGAACCCGTAGGGTCTACACACTTAAGGTTCGATGACGCTAGGGTTATAAAGGAAGTTTGTATGTGGTTACCGAATGTTGTTCGAGTCCGGATGAGATCCCGGACGTCACGAGGAGTTCGGAATGGTCCGGAGGTAAAGATTTATATATGGGAAGTCCTGTTTTGGTCACCGGAAAAGTTTCGGGTTTTATCGGTAACGTACCGGGACAACCGGGAGGGTCCCGGGGGTCCACCAAGTGGGCCACCGGCCCCGGAGGGCTTCATGGGGCAAGTGTGGGAGGGGACCAGCCCCAGGTGGGCTGGTGCGCCCCCCCCCCCCACAAGGGCCCAAGGCGCCTAGGGTTTGGGGAGGGGGCTCACCCACCTTGCTTGGGGGGCAAGTTTCCCCTCTTCCCCCCCTTGGCCGCCACCCATAGATGGGATTGGGGCTGCCGCACCCCTTGGGGTGGAAACCCTAGAGGGGGCACACCCCCTCCCTCTCCCCTATATATAGTTGAGGTCTTGAGGGCTGCCAACACATGAGTTTTGACCTCTCCCTGGCGCAGCCCTACCTCTCTCCCTTCTCCTCTCCCTCGGTGCTTAGCGAAGCCCTGCAGGATTGCCACGCTCCTCCACCACCACCACCACGCCGTTGTGCTGCTGCTGGACGGAGTCTTCCCCAACCTCTCCCTCTCTCCTTGCTGGATCAAGGCATGGGAGACGTCACCGGGCTGTACGTGTGTTGAACACGGAGGTGACGTCCGTTCGGCACTAGGATCTCCGGTGATTTGGATCACGACGAGTACGACTCCTTCAACCCCGTTCTCTTGAACGCTTCCGCTTAGCGATCTACAAGGGTATGTAGATGCACTCTCCTTCCCCTCATTGCTGGTTTCTCCTTAGATAGATCTTGGTGACACGTAGGAAAATTTTGAATTTCTGCTACGTTCCCCAACAATTTGTTCACCCACCGTAATACTTATGCTATCTTGAGAGAAGCCTCTAGTGAAACCTATGGCCCCCGGGTCTATCTCTTATCATATTTGCTTTCAATCTACTTTTATTTGCATCTTTACTTTTTGCATCTATATTATAAAATACCAAAAATATATTTATCTTATCATACTATCATTATTAGATCTCACTTCCGCAAGTGGCCGTGAAGGGATTGACAACCCCTTTATTGCGTTGGTTGCGAGTTCTTTGTTTGTTTGTGTAGGTGCGTGGGACTTTTGAGGAGCCTCCTACTGGATTAATACCTTGGTTCTCAAAAACTGAGGGAAATACTTACGCTACTATTGCTGCATCACCCTCTCCTCTTCGAGGAAAACCAACGCAAGCTCAAGACGTAGCAAGAAGGATTTCTGGCGCCGTTGCCGGGGAGGTCTTCGCTCAAGTCAACATACCAAATACCCATCACAAACCCATCTCCCTCGCATTTATATTATTTGCCATTTGCCTCTCGTTTTCCTCTCCCCCACTTCACCCTTGCCGTTTTATTCGCCCTCTCTTTCCCAATCTCCTCCCCTCTGTTCTGTTTGCCTTCTCGTTGCCATGGCCGAATCAAAAAGAACTAAGGGCCCTTTCCTAGGTTCTAGTACCTTGGATAACCCCTCTATCCTCTCCAAGCTCATGAATAATGATGCTATAGAAAGACCCACCGGGGTCTCCAATGTGAGCTTGAATAATTTTGATGAGGATGACTCTGGAAATTTTTCGCTATTTACTTGATGAGTCTTTAAAAGATGCTTGGGATAGGTTATTAAGGATTCGGGCTAGCTATGTGCCACAATATCAAATTGAAGATTACTTAAAAATTTTCTATGTGGGCTTGCCCGCTTCTTTTAAAAAAGTTTTAGATTCTATTTTTGGAGGAGATTTTCTTGAAGGGGATGCTATAGACACTTATGAAAAAGTGAAAACTATTTTGGGCACCCTATGAATGATAAGGTTGAATCAACAACTCTTTTGTGCTTTTATCAAAATGAAATTATTAAAGAGATGAAGTCTAGTTTAGAGGAAAACTTCCGTAACGTGCTTAATCTTACTTCTTCCATTAATGGCCATTTGCTTACCTTAAATAGAAGAATGAATGCCATATAAAGGAGATCCTCCTCTCCGAGTGCCGAAGATGGCAGTACTTAGATCTATCTTTGGTTTTATGCCTAGCTAGGGGCGTTAAACGATAGCGCTAGTTGGGAGGCAACCCATTTTTCTTTATGTTTTTTGTTTTTGCTCCTGTTTAGTAATAAATATTGCGTCTACCTTCTGCTTAGATGTGTTTTTATCTTTTAATTAGTGTTTGTGCCAAGTAGAACCTATAGGATAACCTACGATGATAGTTGATTTGATTCTGCTGAAAAACAGAAACATTGCACGCACGAATATAATTTTGTTAAATCACAGGAACGTGATTTTGCTTTGATTCTTTCTGCTTCTGTTCAATAAACAAATTTTCCAGGACTTCCTATTTTCGTAGGATTTTTAGAGTTCCATAAGTTTGCATTAGATACAGATTTCTACAGACTGTTCTGTTTTTGACAGATTCTGTTTTTTGTGTGTTGTTTGCTTATTTCAATGCATCTATGGCTAGTAAATTAGTTTATAAACCATAAAGAAGTTGGAATATAGTAGGTTTAACACCAAAATAAATAAAGAATGAGTTCATTACAGTACCTTATGTGGTGGTTTTGTTTTCTTTCACTAACGGAGCTTATAAGATTTCCTGCTGAGTTTTATGTTGTGAAGTTTTCAAGTTTTGGGTAAAGCTTTTATGGACTATGGAATAAAGGGTGGCAAGAGCCTAAGCTTGGGGATGCCCAAGGCACCCCAAGATATTAAAGAATAGCCAAAAGCCTAAGCTTGGGGATGCCCCGGGAAGGCATCCCCTCTTTCGTCTTCGTTCATTGGTGACTTTACTTGGAGCTATATTTTTATTCCTCACATGATATGTGTTTTGCTTGGAGCGTCGTGTATTATATTAGTCTTTGCTTTTTATTTTACCACAATCATCCTTGCTGTACACACCTTTTGGGAGAAGCCTATTTGATTAGAATTTGCTAGAATACTCTATGTGCTTCACTTATATCTTTTGAGCTTGATAGTTTTTGCTCTAGTGCTTCACTTATATCTTTTAGAGCACGGTGGTGTCTTAATTTTGAAGAAATTATTAGTCTCTCATGTTTCACTTATATTATTTTGAGAGTCTTTTAGAACAACATGGTATTTGCTATGGTCATAAAGTTGGTCCTAGAATGATGAGCATCCAAGTTGGGTATAATAAAAACTATCATAGAAAGTGAATTGGATGCTATGATCAATTTGATGATTGATAATTGTTTTGAGATATGGAGGTAGTGATATTAAAAGTCATGCTAGTTGGGTGATTATGAATTTAGAGAATGCTTGTGTTTAAGTTTGTGATTCCCGTAGCATGCACGTATGGTGAACCGCTTTGTGATGAAGTTGGAGCACAATTTTATTTATTGAGTGTCTTCCTTATGAGTGGCGGTCGGGGACGAGCGATGGTCTTTTCCTACCAATCTATCCCCCTAGGAGCATGCGCGTAGTGCTTTGGTTTTTGATGACTTCTAAATTTTTGCAATAAGTGCATGAGTTCTTTTGACTAATGTTGAGTCCATGGATTATACGCACCCTTTCACCCTTCCATCATTGCTAGCCTCTCTCTTGTATTGTGCAACTTTAGCCGATACCATACACCCACCATATACCTTCCTCAAAACAGCCACCATACCTACCTATTATGGCATTTCCATAGCCATTCTAAGATATATTGCCATGCAACTTTCCACCGTCCCGTTCATATGACACACATTACTTTTGTCATATTGCTCTTTGCATGATCATGTAGTTGACATTGTATTTGTGGCAAGGCCACCTTCATAATTTTCATACATGTCACTCTTGATTCATTGCATATCCCGGTACACCGCCGGAGGCATTCATATAGAGTCATATCTTGTTCTAGCTTTTGTTGTAATTCTTGAGTTGTAAATCCGTAAAAGTGTGATGATCTTCATTATTAGAGCATTGTCCTAGTGAGTAAAGGATGATGAAGACTATGATTCCCCCACAAGTCGGGATGATACTTCAGACTTTATAAAAGAAAAAAAAAGAGAAAAAAGAAAGAAAAAATAGAAAGGCCAAAAAGAAAAAAAGGAAGGCCAAAGAAAAAAAGAAAAAAAAGAAAATGAGAGAAAAAGAGAGAAGGGACAATGCTACTATCTCTTTTTCCACACTTGTGCTTCAAAATAGCACCATGATCTTCATGATAGAGAGTCTCATATGTTGTCACTTTCATATACTAGTGGAAAGTTTTCATTATAGAACTTGGCTTGTATATTCCAATGATGGGATTCCTCAAAGTGCCCTAGGTCTTCGTGAGCAAGCGAGTTGGATGCACACCCACTTAGTTTCTTTTATTGAGCTTTCATATATTTATAGCTCTAGTGCATCCGTTGCATGGCAATCCCTACTCAGCCGCATTGATATCTATTAATGGTCATCTCCATAGCCCGTTGATACGCCTAGTTGATGTGAGACTATCTTCTCCTTTTTTTGTCTTCTCCACAACCACCATTCTATTCCACATATAGTGCTATGTCCATGGCTCACGCTCATGTATTGTGTGAAAGTTGAAAAAGTTTGAGATTATTAAAGTATGAAACAATTGCTTGGCTTGTCATCGGGGTTGTGCATGATTAAATACTTTGTGTGATGAAGATAGAGCAACAGCCAGACTATATGATTTCGTAGGCATAACTTTCTTTAGCCATGTTATTTTGAGAAGACATGATTACTTTGATTAGTATGCTTGAAGTATTACTATTTCTTATGTCAATATGAACTTTTATTTTGTATTTTTTGGATCTGAACATTCATGCCACAATAAAGAAAATTACATTGAGAATTATGCTAGGTAGCATTCCACATCAAAAATTTCTTTTTTATCATTTACCTACTCGAGGACGAGCAGGAATTAAGCTTGGGGATGCTTTATACGTCTCCAACGTATCTATAATTTTTTATTGTTCCATGCTATTATATTACCCCTTTTGGATGTTTATGGGCTTTATTTTACACATTTATATCATGTTTTGGGCTAACCTACTAACCGGAGGCCCAGCCCATATTGCTGTTTTTTTGCCTATTTCAGTATTTCGAAGAAAAAGGAATATCAAACGGAGTCCAAACGGAATGAAACCTTCGGGAGCGTGATTTTTGGAACAGACGTGATCCAGAGGACTTGGAGTGCAAGCCAAGAAGCTGCCGAGGCTCCCACGAGATAGGAGGGCGCCACCCCCCTGCAGGGCGCGCCCCCTGTCTCGTGGACCCCTCGAGCGGCCACCGACGTACTTCTTCCTCCTCTATATACCTACGTACCCCGAAAACATCCAGGGGCACCACGAAACACAATTTCCACCACCATAACCTTCTGTATCCGCGAGATCTCATCTTGGAGCCTTCGCCGGCACTCTGCCGGAGGGGGAATCGACCATGGAGGGCTTCTACATCAACATCCTTGCCCCTCCGATGAGTTGTGAGTAGTTTGCCACAGACCTACGGGTCCATAGTTATTAGCTAGATGGCTTCTTCTCTCTTTTTGGATCTCAATACAATGTTCTCCCCCTCTCTTGTGGAGATCTATTCGATGTAAACTCTCTTTGCGGTGTGTTTGTCGAGATCCGATGAATTGTGGGTTTATGATCAAGTTTATCTATGAATAATATTTGAATCTTCTCTGAATCCTTTTATGTATGATTGAGTTATCTTTGCAAGTCTCTTCGAATTATCAGTTTGGTTTGGCCTACTAGATTGATCTTTCTTGCCATGGGAGAAGTGCTTAGCTTTGGGTTCAATCTTGCGGTGTCCTTACCAAAGGATGTAAAGGGTTGCAAGGCACGTATTGTATTGTTGCCATCGAGGATAACAAGAAGGGGTTTATATCATATTGCTTGAGTTTATCCCTCTACATCATGTCATCTTGCTTAATGCGTTACTCTGTTCTTATGAACTTAATACTCTAGATGCAGGTAGGAGTCGGTCGATGTGTGGAGTAATAGTAGTAGATGCAGGCAGGAGTCGATCGATGTGTGGAGTAATAGTAGTAGATGCAGGCAGGAGTCGGTCTACTTGTTATGGACGTGATGCCTACATACATGATCATGCCTAGATAATCTCATAACTATGCGCTTTTCTATCAATTGCTCGACAGTAATTTGTTCACCCACCTTAATACTTATGCTATCTTGAGAGAAGCCTCTAGTGAAACCTATGGCCCCCGGGTCTATCTCTTATCATATTTGCTTTCAATCTACTTTTATTTGCATCTTTATTTTTTGCATCTATATTATAAAATATCAAAAATATATTTATCTTATCATACTATCTTTATTAGATCTCACTTTCGCAAGTGGCCGTGAAGGGATTGACAACCCCTTTATTGCGTTGGTTGCGAGTTCTTTGTTTGTTTGTGTAGATGCGTGGGACTTTTGAGGAGCCTCCTACTGGATTGATACCTTGGTTCTCAAAAACTGAGGGAAATACTTACGCTACTATTGCTGCATCACCCTCTCCTCTTCAAGGAAAACCAACGCAAGCTCAAGACGTAGCAATGCCACATGTCGCTCACCCTTGACGAAAGCACTTCTGTGACACGCGATTTATCGTCATGGAAGTGGACACTTCCGTGATGATAATTTTGGTAATGTCATGGAACACTTCTACGACAACACAGGTATGACTATCTTGATTCTGTCATAAAATCGTCATGGATGTACATGCATGACAGAAAACGCGACCTACTGTGACAAACACGTATCATCACGGAAGTGTTTTTTTTTGTAGTGTTTATGAGAAAAATCTGGACGAAAGATTCACCCCAATCGGAGTTACGGATCTCCGGATATAAAAGAAACGATGAAGGGGCAGAATCAGGGAGCGCAGAAACAGAGAGAGACAGAGAGATAGATCCAATATCGGAGGGGCTCTCGCCCCTCCCAAGCCATGGGAGCCAAGGACCAGAGGGGAAACCCTTCTCCCATATAGGGAGAAGGTCAAGGAAGAAGAAGAAGAAGGGGGGCTCTCTCCCCTTGCTTCCGGTGGCGCCGGAGCGCTGCCGGGGGCCATCATCATCACTGCGATCTTCGCCAACAACTTCACCGCCTTCATCACCAACTCTTCCCCCCTCTATGCAGCGGTGTAACCCCTCTCTTACCCGCTGTAATCTCTACTTAAACATGGTTCTCAACGCTATATATTATTTCCCAATGGTGTATGGCTATCCTATGATGTTTGAGTAGATCCGTTTTGTCCTATGGGTTAATTGATAATCGTGATTGGTTTAAGTTGTATGTTTTATTATTGGTGCTGTCCTATGGTGCTCTCCGTCTCGCGCAAGCGTGAGGGATTCCCGTTGTAGGGTTTGCAATATATTTATGATTTGCTTATGATGGGTGGCTTGAGTGACTGAAACACAGACCCGAGTAAGTAGGTTGTTTGCGTATGGGAGAAAGGGGACTTGATGCTTTAATGCTATGGTTGGGTTTTACCTTAATGAATCTTTAGTAGTTGCGGATGCTTGCTAGAGTTCCAATCATAAGTGCATATGATCCAAGAAGAGAAAGTATGTTAGCTTATGCCTCTCCCTCAAATAAAATTGCAATAGTGATTACCGGTCTAGCTATCGATTGCCTAGGGACAAATAACTTTATCGTAACAAAAAGCTCTCTAATAATATTTACTTTATTGCTTCTTTATATAAACAGCCCTTACCTTTTATTTACGCGCTCTTTATTATCTTGCAAACCTATCCTATCACACCTACAAAGTACTTCTAGTTTCATACTTGTTCTAGGTAAAGCGAACGTCAAGCGTGCGTAGAGTCGTATCAGTGGCCGATAGGACTTGAGAGATTATTTCTTCTACCTTTAGCTCCTCGTTGGGTACAACACTCTTACTTATCGAAAGAGGCTACAACTATCATGTATACTTGCGGGTCATCAAGACCTTTTTCTGGCGCCGTTGCCGGGGAGTCATAGCGTGGGGTGAATATTCTCGTGTGTGCTTGTTTGCTTTATCACTAAGTAATTTTTATTTGCTGTTCTTAGTTGTTTTCTATCTTTAGTTATGGGTAGGAAACGCAAAATACCAAAAAAATAGTTGTACCTACTGAACCAATGGTTGAAGAACCACTCAAAATCTATCACACTCCTGAAGCTTTTTACTTGGATCATCTTCGATCCCTTTGTGCTCGTGCTGAAACCCCAACTAGCTTAGCTGAGGGCAAATCTTTAGATGAGCATGCTTGTTATGTGCGACACCGTATATCTGAAAAAGGGAAACTTTTACTGGATCAAATTCATCGTTTGCAATGCTATGCTTGGAATTTATGTGAAATATATGATATTACTTGTTCTGAAAACCCTAAGAAACACCTTCCCTACCAATGTGAGTTTATTGATAATGGAATCATATCTTCATATGCTAAGGGTGTTTATAATTACTATGATGTTCAACAAATTGAAGAATTTGTTGCTTTTAAGGGTGCTTATGAAATTGCTTCTTTGATTGAAAATTATGATGCTACTCTCTACAAATCTGAAAATTTTGCCATACTTGAATATTGTTATGATAATTATGCTTCTAATGCCTATGTTAAACTATATTGAGAAATTCTCCACTGCCCAAGAAGAGACTAATATTTTGCAGGAAGCTATGGAAGAAGAAATTGATGAAACTGTGAGCTCATTGGATGAAAAAGATGATGAGGAGAGCGAAGAACAAAAGGAGGAAGAGTGGATTGATCACCCATGCCCACCTTCTAATGAGAGTAACTCTTCAACTCATACATTTTTTAATTCCCCTTCGTGCTTACCGAAGGATGATTGCTATGATCCCGTTGATTCTCTTGAAATATCCCTTTTTGATGATGATTGCTATGCTTGTGGCCAAGATGCCAATATAAATTATGCTTATGGAGATGAACTTGCTATAGTTCCTTATGTTAAACATGAAATTGTTGCTATTGCACCCACGCATGATAGTCCTATTATCTTTTTGAATTCTCCCGACTACACTATATCGGAGAAGTTTGCGCTTAGTAAGGATTATATTGATGGGTTGCCTTTTACCATTGCACATGATGATTTTGATAGATATAATATGCATGTGCTTGCTGCTCCTACTTGCAATTATTATGAGAGAGGAACTATATCTTCGCCTCTTTATGTTTCCAATATGATAAAATTGCAAGAAACTGCTTATACTATGCATTGGCCTTTACTTGGTGTGCATGAATTCTTCTTTTATGACATGCCGATGCATAGGAAGAGAGTTAGACTTCGTTGTTGCATGATATATGTTACTTTGTGCTCACTACTAAATTACAAATCATTGTTAATTAAAATTGGCTTTGATATACCTTGGGATCCGGGAGGATTCATTGCTTGAGCACTATATGCCTAGCTTAATGGCTTTAAAGAAAGCACTGCCAGGGAGACAACCCGGAAGTTTTAGAGTGTAATTTATTTCTGTTGAGTGCTTTTATATAGTTTAAAAACAAAAAAATAAAGAGGGGAACCGAAAACTTTTCAAAAAGGAAAGTGAAAGTGAGAGAGACAAGCATTGTTGAAGTGGGAGAGCTCCTTGAACTTTGTTCATGCTCACGGAAACATTGTGAATCTTGATTACAGAAACTTTTCATCAAAAATAATCATCCCCTTGTACAATTCCATTGTATTATAAAAATAATGTGCCAAGTTTTAATTTTAGGATGTTTACAATGCTTGTTGGTTTGTACGGTGCAGGACAGAAACTTTGGCTGTAGTGCGCGATTTTACATTTTTTGCTGGAACATCAAACGATTCTGATTCTTATTGCACTGTCTTTCTGTACAAATTTTTTATTTTTCCTAATTTGGGTAGAATTTTTGGGGTACCAGAAGTATTGTGAATGTTCAGATTGCTACAGACTGTTCTGTTTTTGACAGATTCTGTTTTTAATGCATAGTTTGCTTGTTTTGATGAAACTATCAATTTATATCAGTGGATTAAGCCATGGAAAAGTTATGTTAAAGTAGACACAATGCTAAAACAAAATATGAATTGGTTTGCAACAGTACTTAGAGTAGTGATTTGCTTTATTATACTAACGGATCTTACCGAGTTTTCTGTTGAAGTTTTGTGTGGATGAAGTGTCTAATCGAGGAGGTCTCGATATGAGGAAAAGGAAGAGAGGCAAGAGCTCAAGCTTGGGGATGCCCGAGGCACCCCAAGTAAATATTCAAGGAGACTCAAGCGTCTAAGCTTGGGGATGCCCCGGAAGGCATCCCCTCTTTCTTCAACAAGTATCGGTATGTTTTCAAATTCGTTTTGTTCATGCGATATGTGCAAGTCTTGGCGCGTCTTTTGCATCTAGTTTTCACTTTTCCTTTATGCACCATGCTGGTATGAGATAGTCCTTGGTTGATTTATAGAATGCTTCATGTGCTTCACTTGTATCTTTTGAAGTTTGGATTGCCTGTTTCTCTTCACATAGACAACCATCATTTGTAGAATGCTCTTTTGCTTCACTTATATTTGTTAGAGCGCGGGCATATCTATTTTAGAAATAATTAAACTCTCATGCTTCACTTATATCTATTTAGAGAGATGATAGGAATTGGTCATTCACATGGTTAGTCATAAAATCCTACATAAACTTGTAGATCGCTGAATATGATATGTTTGATTCCTTGCAATAGTTTTGCGATATAAAGGTGGTGATATTTGAGTTATGCTAGTGGGTGATTGTGGATTAGTAGAAATACTTGTGTTGAGGTTTGTGATTCCTGAAGCAGTATGGTGAACCTCTTTGTGATGAAGTTGGAACACAATTTTATTTATTGATTGTCTTCCTTATGAGTGGCGGTCGGGGACGAGCGATGGTATTTTCCTACCAATCTATCCCCCTAGGAGCATGCGAGTAGTACTTTGTTTTCAATGGCTTGTAGATTTTTGCAATAAGTATATGAGTTCTTTATGACTAATGTTGAGTCCATGGATTATACGCACTCTCACCCTTCCATCATTGCTAGCTTCTTCGGTACCGTGCATTGCCCTTTCTCACCTCGAGAGTCAGTGCAAACTTCGCCGGTGCATCCAAACCCCGTGATACGATACGCTCTGTCACACATAAACCTCCTTATATCTTCCTCAAACAGCCACCATACCTACCTATCATGGCATTTCCATAGCCATTCTGAGATATATTGCCATGCAACTTTCATCATCATCATATACATGACTTGAGCTTTTCATTGTCATATTGCTTTGCATGATCGTAAGATAGCTAGCATGATGTTTTCATGGCTTGTCCGTTTTTTGATGTCATTTCTACGCATGATCGTATTTGTTCTACCTTTAGCTCCTCGTTGGGTTCGACACTCTTACTTATCGAAAGAGGATACAACTATCCCGTATACTTGCGGGTCATCAAGGAACTGGCCAAATTACTCGAAGCCAGAATCATCACGGAATCAAACACCCAGATTGGCTAGCCAACCTAGTCATGGTGCCTAAGAAGGACAGATCCTGGCGCCTTTGTGTCGACTTTAAAGACCTTAATAAGGCTTGCCCTAAGGACCCCTTCCCATTACCTCGCATCGACCAGATAATTTATGCAACCGCGGGACACGACTCACTGTGTTTCCTTGATGCCTACTCCGAATACCATCAAATTAAGATGAAGGAATCCGATCAGGCCGCAACGGCCTTCATTACACCATACATACCTTTTTGCTTCACACTATGCCTTTTGGGCTCAAGAACGCTGGTGCCACATACCAACGCATGATTCAAACATGTCTGGAAAAACAAATAGGCAAAACCATGGAGGCTTACATGGACGATGTGGTCGTCAAGACCAAACACATCGAATCGTTGATTGATGACCTGCGCCTCACGTTTGATAACCTCCGAACATACGATATACGGCTTAATCCGGAAAAGTGTGTGTTCGGAGTCCCAGCTGGAAAATTACTTGGGTTCATTGTCTCAAACAGAGGGATCGAGGCGAACCCAGCAAAAATCTGGGCCCTGTCACAACTGGCAATACCAAAGGACTTAAAGCAGGTCCAAACACTAGCGGGATGCATGGCGGTTTGAGTCGTTTCATCTCCAGATTAGGAGAACAGGCGTTGTTGCTCTATAGATTGCTCTGACGCACTAACCACTTCGAGTGGACAGATGCGGCTACGGCCGTATTGGAAGAAATAAAGACCTTGCTAGCAAGTAACCCAGTCCTGGCCAGCCCATGTTGCTCTACATAGCCGCAACCTACCAAGTGGTAAGCGCAATACTCGTCGTTGAACGAAAGGAAGACGGGCACAAGTTCCCGCTTCAGAAACCGGTATACTATGTATCAATGGTTCTCACGCCATGCAAGTCCCGATACCCGCACTATCAAAAGATAGCATATGCGGTCTTTATGGCATCCCGGAAGCTACGACATTACTTTCAAGAGTGTTCGATCACACTGGCATCCGAAGTTCCACTCAATGACATTATAAATAATCAGGACGCCATAGGCCGCATCGCCAAGTGGTCCATCGAGCTCCTCTCGTTCGACATAACATATAAGCCACGCCGAGCCATTAAATCTCAGGTGTTGGCCGACTTCGTCGCTGAGTGGACGGAGGCCCAACAACCCAAAGAATGCAGTGCGTATTCCAACTCGATAATGCACTTTGACGGCTCAAAGATGCTGGCCGGACTGGGGGCTGGCGTTGTCCTCACATCCCCCACAGGGGACACAGTGCGGTACGTACTACAAATTATGTACATGGATTCCAATAACGCAGCTGAATATGAGGCATTGCTACATGGCCTCCGAATAGCTGTCTCCATGGGCATTCAACACCTAGAGGTGGGGGGGGGGGTTCAAACCTTGCAATATCCCAGATAAACAGAGAGTTCGACGCAAAGGATCCCAAAATGGTCGCATACCGCAACGCCGTACTCCACATATCAGCCCAGTTTGAAGGGCTCGAGTTTCACCACGTAGCTCGGGAAAGTAATCAGGTAGCGGACATCCTTGCTCGAATGGGCGCTAAACGCGACCCCATCCCGCCTAATACCTTCGTGGAAAGGCTCTTTAAGCCATCCGTAGTATGGCAGGACGAGAGCGGACATACTAGTTCGGCGCCGATCATACAATCAGAAGCTGAAACAGCTCCAATATCATCGGGGGCTCGGATACGGAAGTAACCCCTTCCACTCATGTTATTATGGCAGCCATCGCTCCGTGGACCGAACCCTTCCTGGCCTACCTTAATAGACAAGAGCTCCCTGATGACCAGAACGAGGCTCGTCGCATAGTCCGACGTTCTAAAGCCTACAAAGTTCATGAAGGAGAACTCTACAAAAAAATTACTACCGGAGTCCTTCAAAGATGTATCTCCGAAGAAGAGGGATGACAACTCTTGGCTGAAATACACGCCGGTCTTGGCGGCCATCACGCCGCAGCTCGGGCCCTTGTAAGTAAGGCCTTCCGTACATGTTTCTTTTGGACCACGGCCCGAGCGGATGCGCAGGACCTCGTACAGCGCTGCTTGGATGCTAGCTTTTCTGCTAACCAAAGCCATCTGCCGCCCACCGCCCTACAAACAATCCCCATTACTTGGCCTTTTGCAGTCTGGGGGCTAGGCATGGTCGGACTTCTTAAAGGGGGGAGCCACAAGAAGAAATATTTGTTGATTATGGTCGACAAGTTCACTAAGTGCATAGAGGCCAAACCAGTCAAAACGGCATAGGACGGACCAGTGATAGACTTTATATCCGACGTTGTACACCCTTTTGGTGTCCCACACAGCATTATTACTGATAACGGCTCTAACTTTACGGCCGATGAGGTGAAAACTTGGTGCGCTTATTTGGGCATTAAGCTCGATTATGCCTTCGTATATCACCCTCAAACAAACGGTCGGGTCGAACGGGCTAATGGCCTGATAATGAGCGGCATCAAACCCAGACTAGTGCGATCCCTGCAAGAATCAGATAAGCATTGGGTTGAGGAACTCGATTCCGTACCCTGGGGGCTGCGGACCACACCCAATCGCACGACCAGATACACACCTTTCTTTATGGTGTACGGCGTAGAGGCGGTCTTGCCCTGCGACATTATTCATGACTCACCTTGAGTGCGCATGTACGAAGAAAGAGAAGCTGAACTGGATCGGCAAGACGACTAGGATGGCCTAGAAGAGGAGCGCGATGTAGCACGGTCTCGTTCCGCATTCTATCAGCAGCAGGCTCGGCGATACCAAAGCAAGGAAGTGCGGGCCAAGACTTACAACGCCGGAGAACTTGTTCTGCGCCTCCTAGAGAAAAAGAAGGACAAGCTCAAACCAAAGTGGGATGGCCCTTTCATTATCGATGAAGTTCTCACCAAAGGAGCCTATCGTCTGCGCAACGCGTCGGATAATCGCCTCGAGCCAAACCCATGGAATGCCGCCCGGCTCCGAAGATTCTAAGCATAAATCTCGGCCATGTACTTCTCGTCTCTTTTTCTTTTCTTTTCTTCATTTCTTATTTTTCCCTTTTTAAATTTTTTATACTCTGCCCGGACTGTATTCGGTTCTTCCGAACAGGGTACACATCTTTAAATGTATACACCCTCTAAAGGTCGGGGGCTTCTTTCGACGAAGCTTGATATTGAAACAATTGCAAGCCTACTTTGGCCATGTCGTTCTATTTATACAATCCTTTGCCATTATATGCACCTTTATGACTTAAGTTTTTGCCAAGCTGGGTTGCCTCGTTCGTGTGTTTATCCCTACATTCCCGATTGTTCGGCTAGGGTATAAAGGGAGCACCTATGCGATTGTTACAACCGGGTAATCCGGCACTGTACCTCAGACTGGGTGAAGCCGAAAGCTAGCGTTCTTAAGGGAATGATTGGTCTGCAGTGTAAACGACGAATTCCTTGTGTTTTTGCAACTATTTTCATCATATGGCATAAAGCTTCCCATAATTCGGATTCAAGCCTAGGCGGGCATAGCTAAGACCGCCGACCCAAGGAAAGGGACCCTCAACGGAACTATTTTTCTTGGAAGATGTTTCTTACTGTAAAAAGTAATATTACATATTTTCTCGAACACCGTTTTGTCTGTTTGAGCACTATGACCAGAGTGCCTGGTTACCGGACATAAGTAATGTTTTCCAATTTCACTATAGATCCGGAAACGCTCCACCTTTACGGTTCGGAGGTAAAAGCCGATGGCCCGCGATGACAAAATGTTGGTATGTTTGGATGATAATATGAACAGATAAAAGTACTTTAGTACAATGCATCGGATGCCTCTTCCTCCTCTATACCATCTATCAGGCTATCTAATTTGCAGTCCTGCTGCGAATATTTGGCAGCAACTACTACTTGGTCATATACCAAATTAACCGGAATTTCTTTTCCATCCAAACCTTTTGGTCCCACTCGGGCCATATGGTTCGGATCAAGCTTGGTGAAACGTGTCTTCATCATTGCCCAGGCTTCTCGAGCGCCTTCACGGCAAGCTGATGTCTTCCACGGCTCAAAGCAACGCCTGGCACCTTTAAACAGGTCTGCCAAACCCTCCATGCTTTCCGGATGAGTGCAGGTCAGCCATAGAGCCTTGATCATACTCCGCATAGCTTTTCGGACCCGCTCATGCACCGTAATCAGCTCTTTCAGCACGTCACCCTGATATCCAGATATCTCTTCACCTGGTCGACCAGTTATTAGACCTGCAGCCAGAAAGTTAAGTTATCTCAAATTATGGGCTATACACATGCTCATCTGATGGTTTCAAATAAAGACATATTGAACATGCCGCGCTTTAGCCTTTCGTTCTCTTTCTGAGCGGCCAATAGTTGAGCCTTTAGGCTCTCTATTTTTTCAGATTGTTGGTCTTTGCCAATCTTGCGCTTCTGTTTCCACAATGCCTTTTATGTCTCCGACAGTTCGGCAGCCGCAGTTTCCAGTTTTGTTTGGCTTGATTCTAGCTCCTGGGACAGTGAAGCATTCTTCTCTTTAAGCGCCTGCAGGATAAATTGATCCTTAAATCGGTTAGTTTCACCGCTTCAAGTCTCGGGGGCTACTGGTATATGCATATCCAAAATGAACAAATTTTTACCTGCATATTTTTGGAGAACAACTTGGTAACTCCAGCCAGTTCGTCACGAGCGGTCCGAATATAGGCGTCCATTGTATTAAGTGATGCGAACTCCTGTTTGGAAAAGGCTGGAGCGCGCAGGGATTCTTTCAGATGGCGATGGTTCATTACACTTTCCACCTCCGAATTTGTAACAGAGACGTCATCTGAATCCTCTTGAGGCGGTCGCGTTGGCACTGCGTCTGCCTTCGTCCTAGTTGACGAATCCGGCGCCGGATTAGCTGCCGCACTGCTTGCAGGGCGCTTTCCCACCGTCTGTCGCGTACTCCTCCTGGATCACGGGAGGATGGAATCTTAGTATTCCGAACCCACGCTTAGGTATGTGCTTTGCAGGTTTTACCTCTTTGCAGACTGTGGGAGTTCCGCACTACTTCCGATCCTCTTCCGTTTCAAACGACTATCCTCTGTCTGCACCGCCCTCGAGGGAGTATGGTTTGCGGCACGCCGATCCTGTAACACACATTTAAGTATGAGGAATAATATAGTGTGCTGGGTTTTTCTCTATAAAGAGACTCCTTGAATACTTACGATGTAGTAGGGATAGGGACGGGTATAGTCGGATGTAATGGCCACCTCCGAACCATCAAGGCTCACCTGATAAAATACCCCATCATCAAACTCAATATATATCTCCAGATCCTCATGGAAATCGGGATCTTCTTCACAGATGTACTTCTCTGGTTGCGGGGCCAGGCAGTAAATGTCCTTGATCATCTGCCTCCATGACTGGTCCATGATGATAAAAGATCAAACTGGTCAACATGTCAGTATGGTGGGAAAAACTATACTGGTGATCAGAAATGTTATCCATTCAACGGGATAGTACATGGAGTAACTCTCTCGACAGTTTAATTGGAGGAAGTCATCTTTTTCGCCCTTGTACAGATCAACCAGGATGGTGGCTAGTTCAGCTGCAGTATCCGGACCTTTGCAACTGCCTCGTGATGCGTCATCCTCTCTGTTGTAACACTATAAGGGAGTTACCCGGGATTGTAGGGGTTGGACGCACCTTCTTATTACAATGGCCATGACCTTGGCCATTGTAAGTTTGGCGTGGTCTAAGAGCCTGATTTTGCCCACTAATCTTGTTACTTCAGCATTATCCTCCTCCTGGCAACTCCGGGAGCGCCAGTTGAGGCGTTTCTTCAAAGGAGCACTGGAGAATTCGGGAAGTCCGCGCGGAACTGGATCCGGCAGCGGGACATCATCCATGTAGAACCATTGAGAGTAACTCTCCTTGGGAGTGCTCGGAGGGTATCCGGATCCGGCTATACGCCACTCCTCGGCACCACCGACCTCAAACATGGATCCTCCTTGGTGGCGGGGAACAAGGCAGAAGAACTTTTTCCATAATTCGAAATGGGCCTCGATGCCCAAAAATAGCTCGCAAAGGGCGATGAAGCCTGAGATGTGCAAAATCGAACCTGGGGTGAGATGGTGCAGTTGAATGCCGTAAAATTCCAGTAATCCCCATAGGAACGGGTGGATTGGAAACCCCAGGCCTCGCAGCAGAAATGGGACGAAGCACACCCTCTCTCCTTTATTGGGATGAGGGAAATTCTCGGCCATGGCGTCATTGCCGACGGAATATAGCCCCGCTAGAACGGACACTAGATCCGCGGGGGGAAGATAGCCTTGCATCTGGAGCTTGCTCAGCTAAAGATGAGACGCGAAGCAACTTTTCCAATCCCCCTCTTGAGGGAGATGGGGGCGCGAAGAGGAGCCTGGAGCGTTGTCCATAAGGAATGGCCTGGCCAGCTATTGAGCTTGGTGGTTTCTCTTTTGCGCGATGGAAGATGACGGTTCAAGATCTGCATCCCTTTATATAGGTGGCCTTCGAGAATGATAAGGGATTTATCCACAAAAAGAAGCACAGGCTGTTGGTATTCATCTGGTGCACGGAGATCGAAGCGTCGGCAGGGGGGAAACTGTAAAAACATCAATATTGAAGCCGGATTGTCGTCACGCCAAACTATGATAAAGAACCGGTCTTGCAAAGCTGAAGATTGGAGCCGAACACTGCGTCGTCATTGAAGGCAAGTTCGGGGGCTACTGAGGGAGTCATGGATTATGGGGTCCTCGGATGTTCGGGATGTGTGATATGGGCCGGACTGATGGGCCACAAAGATACAAGACAAGAGGCCTTCCCCCGTGTCCAGACGGGATTCTCCTTGGAGTGTGTGGCAAGATAGGTGTCCTGGCGTGTAAATTCCTTTCTCTGTGAACTGACTTTGTAGCCCTAGGTTCCTCGGTGCCTATATAAACCGGAGGGATTAGTCCATAGGGGAAGATCATAATCTTACAGGCTAGACATCTAGGGTCTAGCTACTATGATCTTGAGGTAGCTCAACTCTTCTAATCCTCATATTCATCAAGATCAATCGAGCAGGAAGTAGGGTATTACCTCCATTAAGAGGGACCGAACCTGGGTAAACATTGTGTCCCCCGTCTCATGTTACCATCGATCTAGACGCACAGTTTGAGACCCCCTACCCGAGATCCGCCCGTTTTGACACCAACAATGGCACCTTGCCAGATTTGTCTGCGCCCCCGCTTTGTTTCGAGCCTGCTCGTAGAGTGGGTGGCTGCATCAAAGACGCCTAAGGAAAAACCCGCCGGGGCGTGTTTTTGCCAGCTGAATGCTAATGACCCGTTCCTCGCAGCAATCACGGCAGCATGCTACTGGCGGGCAACCAAGACACACAAAAGGAAACCAATCATATGAACATCCGTGAATAAAACAGAAGAGGGATAACTAGCGCTTAAAGTTAATTAAACACAAGTTTAGTATGAGAAAAAGTAGTGCGGGATCTAAATACGGGACATGCATAATGTTTTGTTATAGGACAACACGGCGACACAAATGATTCAGGGCCATGCTCGACGGCCTTATAAAGCCCTGGGGACGGAGTGGACCTTGTCAGCGAAGGGGGAAGCCTTCTCCTCGGCAGCAGAAACATCTGCGCCTGCCGGCAGCTTCCTGAAGCCATCAGCGAGGTTGAGGTCTGGGTGGCGGTAGGTGAAACGGGTGTTGCGGGCAAGCTTCCAGGATTCGCTTGCGAAACGAGAAGCTCTTCCTTCCTCGCGCGACTTCAGCCCTTCAATCAACTTGTTGAAGAAAAGCCCTAGCTTGACGCTTGGGACCTCATGCCTGCCAACCGAGAAGACTGGTCCCTCCATGCCCATCGTTCCAATCTGGGCAGTGAGGCGCTTGGCAATGTCGATCGGGCTCTTGATCCAAAGATCGACCTGCTCGGATTGGTTTGCCAGCTTGTCCTCTGCATTCTTTCGAAGGATTCTTGTGTTGTCCAAATCCTTCATCAGCTGCTTCTCATGAAACCCGCCAAATTCGATTGTGCTCTCCAGGGTACTGATCCTGGCCTTCATGTCCGTGATGGTGCCATTGACAGTCTCAAGGTCTTGGATCTTGGAGGAGAGTTATGATTGCGCATCTTTTAGGAGAATCCCAACCTTCTGAGATTCCTCCTTATGATCTGCATCTTCCTTGCAGTCCTGGCAAGCTCCTCTACCAGTTTGGCCATCTATTGGTTGAGGTCAGCTTTGGTGATGGATGCAGCGACGAGGTCATCGACAATCTTCTTCAGCTGAGCAGCGTGATCGGTAGAGAGCGCGTCAAGGGCCGCGCCTTGTGCTTGTCCTCCAGCTCTTTGGTGCATTGCTGGACAAGGGCCTCCAGTTCCTCGTCCTTGCTGTGAAGGGCGGCCTCAAGGTTCTCTTCCCAGGAGGAGATGTCCTTCTCCTTGGCGTCCAAGAGCACTGTGCGCTCCGCCAGGCGGGCCTCCTGGGCAGCAACGTCCTCCTTCGCCATGGATATCATCTCATGTTGTCGCAGAAGGACTTGGAACTGCTTGCCATGCCACTCACGCAGCTCACTACCCTTGTCCCTCAGCTTCTGGTCCACGCCATTGGCGGAATTGCGTCGCTCCTTGAGTGTCTGCCACTTCTGGTCGTACCGGTTCTGCACTTCTTTAATACCCACTGCCACAAACTCCAGGAAGAACAGATCCATGACTGCATCGACAGAGTCATCGGCTTCTCCAACATACTGGGACAAACGCGCCATGATACACTGGATCTCTTCATTGAGCTCTGCGCTCACTACTGTTAAAGAACTGGAGGCTTTGAGACTGGGTTGGGCAAGCACTAGCGCCAACTAGCTTGAAGCTGGCTGAGGGGTCCCAGTAGAGGTGCCAAACGAGGGAAGAGGGCTCATGGTTTGGAGGGGGGTTTTATTTTCAACCATTACCCCCGATCCTGACATGCTGCCGGAGGTTTTCTATGTTTCCTTCGGGAGCTCCTGGATACCCCGGGCAGCGTGTTCCTGCCTCTCCGCGGCACCAATCTTGGCGGCCTCCTCCGCAACATCTTTTCCTATGCTGGCCACCACCTCCAACAACTCAGGCTCCTCGTCCAGTGATACTGCGCGTGAAGGCAACAAGCAATTATGAGGAGGCGGGAGCATTGAAGTGCCAGGAACTTAAAAAACGAGCAAGAATTACCAGGAGTTGTCTGCCATGGAAGATCTTCAGTCTCTCCGCCAACATCGATTGCCGGGCGTGGATGCCACCCCCTTCCTCGGTAACCATGGTATCGACCTGGGCAGACCCTTCCATGGGATCTCTCGCCGGGGATCCTTCAACCCGATCGGCGGGTGGAGGAGGCCCCTGCCATATTTGTCGGATGGGGGAAGGAAAGGGAGAAGAGGGAAGGAAGGGGGAGGCCGAATCCCCCCTTTCCTTTCCCCACTTGGGTGACTGCCATGGGGGGTGTGCCATCCCGTTGTGGGCTGGTGTTCTCCCCTCTAATGGCCCAATAGGCCCACTAACCTCCCGGGGGTGTTCGGTACCCCCTCGGGTACTCTAATGACTACCCGGTATACTCCGAAACACTTCCGGTGTCCGAATACCATCATCCTATATAACAATCTTTACCTCTCGACCATTTCGAGACTCCTCATCATGTCTGTGATCTCATCTGGGACTCCGAACAACATTCGGTCACCAAATCATATAACTCATATAACACTATATCGTCAACGAACGTTAAGCGTGCGGACCCTACGGGTTCGAGAACTATGTAGACATGACCGAGACACCTCTCTGGTCAATAACCAATAGAGGAACCTGGATGCCCATATTAGTTCCTACATATTTTATGAAGATCTTTACCGGTCGAACCTTATGACAGTATAGGTAATTCCCTTTGTCCATCGGTATGTTACTTGCCCGAGATTCAATCGTCAGTATCTTCATACCTAGTTCAATCTCATTACAGACAAGTCTCTTTAATCATTCCATAATACATCATCTTGCAACTAACTTCTTAGTCATTATGCTTGCAAGGCTTCTTATGATTTGTATTACCGAGAGGGCCCAGAGATACCTCTTCGTTACACGGAGTGACAAATCCCAATCTCGATTCACGCCAACTCAACAGACACCTATGGATATACATGTAGAGCATCTTTATGATCACCCAGTTACATTGTGACGTTTAATAGCACATAAGATATTCCTCCGGTATCCAGGAGTTGAATGATCTCATGGTTGAAGAAACATGTATTTGACATTAAGAAAGCAGTAGCAATAAACTGAACGATCATATGCTATGCTAACGGTTGGGTCTTGTCCATCACATCATTCTCCTAATGATGTGATCCGTTATCAAATGACAACTCATGTCTATGGTTAGGAAACCTTAACCATCTTTGATCAACGAGCTAGTCTAGTAGAGGCTCACTAGGGACACGGTATTTGTCTATGTATCCACACATGTATTTAAGTTTCCGGTCAATATAATTCTAGCATGAATAATAAACCTTTATCATGATTTAGGAAATATAATAATAACCATTTTATTATTGCCTCTAGGGCATATTTCCGTCAACACTTTCACAAGAGTACGCGTCTGTGAAGACTGAAGACGCATTATCCTGGGATAAAAGCTAGAGGTAATGGCGAAGAGTGCCCTAGAAGGTAAACAATGGGTGCCCGAGCAATACTTTGACGAGGTGATGTCGGGTGCCCGGATATTCGAGGACAAGTGTCGCAAGGACACTATTTTTGAATATCTTGAGTAGCCCCCGGTATGCCAAGGTGTATATTGTTTTAAAAAGACAAGTTTCATTTTGATGTAATGAATCCTTTTATGCCTAAAATGTTTATTTTGACTCTGTTGCGACTATTTCATTTTTTTTGAAAGTGGCCAATCGTCAGCTTCTGCCCCTCCGTAGATGCTACACAGGGTGTTTTCGTAGTAACAAGACAACCCTTAGCCGACATCTTGGTGCCCGGAGGAGGTTGTGTTAGCGGAAACAAGGAAATCAAATTTTGAGGCTTTGTAACTTTCACTTAGTCATATGAGCTTTTAAGTGGGGAGACTAGTTACTAGCCCCCGGTCTACGGTAAGTGTTCGGCGTCTGCCGAGGTCGAATCATTAACACTTCGGCCAGTGTTACGAAAGGCCCATCGTTTAACATGGGGTAACCTCTAATGCTCTATAGTTTGACATAGTCATCGGATCGCTGACCAACTTACGCTTATTTTGATAGTCAGCTTTCGACTTTCTCCACTGAGGTACTTGACCAGTTAAACTGGAAGTACAATTGCATTGGTGCTCCCTTTTCCCTTAGCCAAACATTCGGAAACATAAGGAGTAAGCACAGGAGCCGGCAACCCAGCTATTGACCAAAGACACAATTCAAAACCAATGCATATAAAGCAATCCGAGAATTAATAGCCGATGACTTTTAGCTGAGTACCGTGGTAGGCAAGCTGGCATGGAGTGAATCCTAGCCCCCGGTCTAAAGCCGATGCCTTCGAAAGGCATGTGTATATTGTATCACAAAAAGTTGTCCTTGGCGCATAGTTAAGAGAGAATAAAACAGGTATCACACATAAAATGAAAACCGACCACTAATGTCTTCTCTTACTTTATTGATAAGGTCGATCCAACAATTGTAGCTACCGAGGAAACTGCTAAGGGTACATAAAGAATAAAAAGAGGGAAGGTTTATACAAAGCATCTGCCATCGGTTTTAGCATCATGTCCTAGCCCATGCGTGCAAGCGCCTATGCGCTCGGCAGCTAACAAGCGTTATATATACTAGATGACCCGTTGAGCCAATGGCACAAAGGGCAAGAGCAAACCGAGCTTTCAAACCATGCAAGTAAGAATATTTAAAGACTGATTATAAAATTCTTGAAGCACAAGGAAATAGATATTTAGGTAGGACTTTCATACATAGTGTTATATTGCATGGTAGTTTTATAGGCAACACCTAATCATAAAATTATAGAAGAAAGAGTTTGGTACTTTCAGTAAAATACATTTCTTTGTCACACTATTACAATCATGGATTATTCTCTGTGATGAGAATTCAGAACACTTGACTGTCCCTGTTAAGGCCATGGTAGAAGTCATTTTGCTTATATATATAGAGGTTGATTTTTCATAATACAAAGGAATAACTACATCAATCCGCAGTTCTAATGGATTTTCTACTCCCCAGGTATTTTTCGCATCCACGATTGAATTGTTGCAGTATTGAATAAATCTTAGTTGGCTAGATCAAATTGAGAGAGGTCAGTGGGGGGTTAGGGGTGCTGGGAGTCGCAAGACCAGCCGTCCATGCTGTCAGTCTGCACAATTCACTTATTTTCTGCAAGAGCAAATGAAACCAAGATAGCATTAGCATGTTGTATCTTTGGTAAGTGACCAGAACATGAGAATGCTTGCAGGTAAAGGGGAGCAAGGAATAGTAATCTGAAAAGATCCAAGGAAGTAGTAATCCACCTAGCAAGAAGAAAATAGGCCATGGAATATTCAGTCAGCATTTGAAGACCTGACTTTCTCTCTGGATACATATCTTGAGAGTCACAAGAGATGATTTATTTTACCTATGCCTCTTTTCAAGTCTTCCCAGCCAGCTGAGAACTCTATTTATCTGTTAGAGTTGCCAAAACAGAACAGATTCAATTAACTTTGAATTATAAAAGTTGTACTCTAGTATATATTTAAATAGTCTGGAAAAACAATTGCACAGAATATGAAACTATGGCAAGTGTTTTTTTCAGGAAGTTCTAAAGTAGCACAGCTTAAGACATTTACCAACAGTTAAAGAAAATATGACTGTCAAACTCAATTAGTGCCCTAACAGTTACCACATGACAACTCAGAGCCATGGTTCACTTAATTATTTTGTTGACAAAATTACTGCGCGACCTATGTGCATAATTTATAATTGATAGTAGGAACAATGTCAACTGAAACAGTTAGAAAGAATCCAAGAACATGGTACTTAGAAAGTTGGAATATAATACTCCCTCCATCCGGAAATACTTGTCATCAAAATGAATCAAAAGAGATGTATCTACAACTAAAATATGTCTAGATACATCTCCTTTTATCCATTTTGATGACAAGTATTTCTGGACGGAGGGAGTACAACATAGCCAGCAAACAAGTCTGATATAGATTAATTTGAAATTTAAAGAAAACTTCCACTGATATATCTGCTCACCAAATTATATCATCAAGCTAAACTAAGGTAAGTAATGCACACAAAAAATAGAGTTGAGTGCAAATGTACCAATTCGGGTGAAGGACGTGGCATCTCGACCATGGGTATGGAGCAGATCACCTGCGCCAAAAACAAAAGATGGGGAAAGGGGGCAGGGAATCAGGGTGAAGAACGTGGCAGCTCATCAGTGGAGAAAGTAATAACCATGGAATAGGAGGAACACATTGTAGTCCCTCATGGGGAGAATAATTGGCGCGGATAGTGATGAAGACATGCTTCCAAAACATAAGTTGAAATAGATGGGGCTCATACCACACGCACTCTCTGCAGTCTGCAATGCATGGCCATCTCAAGATCAATTGATGGGCAACTTTCTTGTCTGCTGCCACCACAAGGCAAGGCTCGATATCAACTCCAGATCAAGCAAAAGTCACCTTCCACAATTTGAAGACCATGAAAGCATGTCAGTACTCTTCGAAGCAACAAACCATAAGTTACATATCATGGTGCCTCAAAAAGGCAAAGAATTTCAAATTCTTTCATAACAGTAGATTCAGGACTTCACTGTCTGACAAAAATATTGGTAGGTTTCATAAACAAAAAGACCTTATGACAACACAAAACGAAATCAAAAGTTTGTCAGGCTTAAATCTAGACAAATGAATTTATTTCAAAATGGATCTACGACGATTTGCAAATTAGCATCAAACTTGAAGCATTGTCTCGCAGATGTAGGATATCTTTATCAGCCGACTTCCGCTCACACTTGATGCTTCCATGGAGGAGCTCTCCACAAGAAGCCATGGTAACTTGGGCACTGGGTATAAATTTATCACCGCCATAGTTTGAGAATGAACACACATGCCATCATGCTTTCCAAGTTGCTCATCGTATTGCACTCCAACCCAAAATCCACGCCCAAGGGCTTAAGCTTTGCCAACAAATTTCACGGAGCCTCTCTTGGCACCTGGCTCGACTTCACATCTATCTCCCACCTATGATATAAATGTTCATCTTGAAACATAAATAATAGGTACAAGTTTCATTTCATACTACAGGAGAAGAAAGCTTGCATCCATATCCCAGATTCTTCCTTCCAATAGCAAAGAATCAATAGGGCAAGGACCAATAATTATTACGATAGTGTCAAAAAACATCTTATTAAGTTACAAAAGAAGTACATCACATGCCTCTGAAAGCTGAATACCCTGTAAATAAGTCAGCAATTTTCTTTGCACAACTCCGTGTTCCTCGTAAACTTAGTCAATTACACTCTGCTCGATAGGCATAAATTTAGGACAAGAATTTCCATTGTGCTCTATCCAAACTGCTAGTCAAACCAGGTCGCTAATAGAAGGAAATATACACTTCAACACTCCAAACTGATGCTCCAGTTGGCAAAAATCAAGGAACACACACAGCTAATTTCTTATTTTCATTGTAAGGATGTCCATATATTCCTTCAAAGTTAACAGAATGCACTGCGAAAATAATATTTTAATACCCAGCCAATGGTAGCAGTTTGCCAAGCCCATTTAGTCACAGGTTCATACATACTAATCAGGGTTATTTGTACAGGTAGAAATTACCGCAGCCAATATGCTAGTTGGAAAACAACACAAATTTTAAGGTAGAATTACCAGCTACTATATTATATCCAGCAAGGCTGCCATACCTGATGCTAAACTTTGGGAAAACAGTAGCTCAACCAGCGGTGCTAAATCATCAATACTTAACAAGCTAAACTATTAAATCTCGCCAACATCAGCAGGCTAGTTGGCAATATCCCACTCCATAGCGTGTGGTAAAACTCAATCTGATAAACATGAGTAAAGAAAATGAATTGACCTTGATGTTAGCATACAATTCCTCCATCTGATTGTCTGACTGCCAAAGAGGACAAGAAACAGGGTAAACGGGCCTGTTGAAGCCTTGAAAGGAACAAACAAGTCCAGAGCATGGGCAGCTTACTTGCTTATCATACGATACAGGCTTTTTCGACACCATCTTCTCTTTGAACTTCCCGATGTTTGCTGCACAATTGCACAAAAGTTTAGATGTTAGAGTTGATAGCAAATGATAAGAATTCTACTGGGTGCCAGATTCATCTTGTAAACTGAAAACAAAATGTGTCCTGAGCTTACTGCCGAGCTTGTCGTATGCATCGTCCGACATGGTGTACTTCTCAACGAGCGAGGTGTCCTCCAGCCACCGACCGGAGGTCAGCGACGAGGGGTCAAGGTCGATGATGTGCAGCCGGTACCTGCAAAGCAATCCACTATAAGTCCAACAACAGCAGAAGCCAGGAGATAGCAAGAGGAGATGCGGGCGGCGGGCGGACGGATCCGTCATAGGGAGTGCGCAGCGTCGCGGTCGAGGTCGGCCGCGACCCTGGCGTCGGCCTCGTCGCAGAGCTCGAGCCGCATGCAGCCCACGGCCGTGCCCGTCTTCTTCCACAACTTATCCTTGAGTGCCTCCACTGTGGCCTGCCAGCACAGCAAACCCACCCACCCACGGCCGCCATTAGAGGTGAGATCCAAGCTAGAGACAAGATCCAAGGCAAGCGAGATGGGTTGGGTTGGTGGGGCGTACCTGTTGCGAGACGAGGATGTCGGAGGCGAAGGTGGCGAGGTTGGAGTGCATGACGCGCAGCGCCACGCTGGCAGCTGCAGCTTCGACATGTCTCCGGCGGTGACGGCGAGGATTCTCTGCTAGTGTGGTCGGCGCTCCGACGGCCGCCGCCGCCACGACCTCCGCCACGCCACCATGACCACGGTCTCCTCCTCCTCATGCATCTGCCCCTCCCTCTCCTCATGCCCCACGACCCCTCGCTCTGGCGCCAACGGCTGATGGTCGTACCGCCGCCTGGTGCCGCCCGCCGGCCGACCACGAGCTTCGTCGCACCGCCATCACCGCAGCCAGGCGGATCCAAGAGAACCGGCGGAGAGGAGAGGAGCCGGCCGGCGGCGGCAAGAGGGGATGAGGAGACGCGGGACGGCCACGGAGGAGAAGAGGAGGCGGGGATTCGGGGAGGGTCAAGGGAAGAGGAGGCAGCGGATTGGGGAAGGAAAGAGGAGACTCTCTGTATGCTCTTCATCGACGGCGAGGATTCTCTGCTAGTGTGGTCGGCGCTCCGACGGCCGCCGCCGCCACGACCTCCGCCACACCATCATGACCACGGTCTCCTCCTCCTCATGCATCTGCCCCTCCCTCTCCTCATGCCCCACGACCCCCCGCTCTGGCGCCAACAGCCGATGGTCGTCGTCGCCGGTGCCGCCTTGGCCGCCGACCACCACGAAGCTTGTCAGCACCGCCATCACCGCAGCTAGGCGGATCCAAGAGAACCGCGAGAGGAGAGGAGCCGCGGCGGCGGCAAGAGGGGATGAGGAGACGCGGACAGCCAGTGGAGGAGAAGAGGAGGCGGGATTCGTGGAGGTCAACGGAAGAGGAGGCGCTGGATTGGCGACGGAAAAAGGAGACTCTATATGCTCTTCATCAACGGCGAGATTCTCTGCTAGTGTGGTCGGCGCCCGACGGCCGCCGCCGCCACGACCTCCGCCAGCCACCATGACCACGGTCTTCTCCTCCTCATGCATCGCCTCTCCTCTCCTCATGCCCCACGACCCGCTCTGGCGCCTGGCGCTGATGGTCGATGGTCGATCTTTAGTGCCGCCGGTCGGCCGACCACGAAGCTTCGTCGCACCGCCATCACCGCAGATCAAGGATCCAAGAGAACCGCGGAGAGAGAGAGAGTCACGGCGGCGGCGGAAAGGGGATGAGGAGACGCGGACGGCCAGGGAGGAGAAGAGGAGGCGGGGATTCGGGGAGGTCAAGGGAAGAGGAGGCGTGGATTGGGGAAGGAAAAGGAGACTCTCAGATGCTCTTCATCGACGGCGAGATTCTTCGCTAGTGTGGTCGGCGCTCCGACGGCCGCCGCCGCCACGACCTCCGCCACGCCACCATGACCACGGTCTCCTCCTCCTCATGTGCATCCGCCTCCCTCTCCTCATGCCCCATGACCCCGGCTCTGGCGCCAACGGCCGATGGTCGATCTGTCGCTCGGTGCCACCCGCCGCCGACCACGAGCTTGTCAGACCGCCATCACATGCACCAAAGGGATCCAAGAGAACCGGCGGAGAGGAGAGGAGCCGTCGGCAAGCAAGAGGGATTGTTGGAAATATGCCCTAGAGGCAATAATAAATTAGTTATTATTATATTTCCTTGTTCATGATAATCGTTTATTATCCATGCTATAATTGTATTGATAGGAAACTCAAATACATGTGTGGATACATAGACAACACCTTGTCCCTAGCAAGCCTCTATTGGCTAGCTCGTTGATCAATAGATGGTTACGGTTTCCTAACCATGGACATTGGATGTCGTTGATAACGGGATCACATCATTAGGAGAATGATGTGATGGACAAGACCCAATCCTAAGCCTAGCACAAAGATCGTAGTTCGTATGCTAAAGCTTTTCTAATGTCAAGTATCTTTTCCTTAGACCATGCTAGAATTGTATTAACCGGAAACATAATACATGTGTGAATACATAGACAAACAGATAGTCACTAGTATGCCTCTACAAGACTAGCTCATTAATCAAAGATGGTTATGTTTCCTAACCATAGACATGTGTTGTCATTTGATTAATGGGATCACATCATTAGGAGAATGATGTGATTGACATGACCCATTCCGTTAGCTTAGCACTTGATCGTTTAGTATGTTGCTAATGCTTTCTTCATGACCCATACATGTTCCTGTAACTATGAGATTATGCAACTCCGCCACGGAGGAACACTTTGGTACTACCAAACGCCACAACGTGAATCGGGTGATTATAAAGGAGTACTACAGGTGTCTCCAAAGGTACTTGTTGGGTTGGCGATTTCGAGATTAGGTTTTGTCACTCCGATTGTCTGAGAGGTATCTCTAGGCCTTCTCGGTGATACACATCACTTAAGCCTTGCAAGCATTACAACTAATGAGTTAGTTGTGAGATGATGTATTACGGAACGAGTAAAGAGACTTACCGTAACTAGATTGAACTAGGTATTGGATACCGACGATCGAATCTCGTAAGTAACATACCGATGACAAAGGGAACAACGATGTCGTTATGCGGTTTGACCGATAAAGATCTTCGTACAATATGTAGGAACCAATATGGGCATCCGGTTCCGCTATTGGTTATTGACCGAGAATAGTTCTAGGTCATGTCTACATAGTTCTCGAACCCGTAGGGTCCGCACGCTTAACGCTTCGATGACATTCATTATGAGTTTATAAGTATTGATGCACCAAGGTTGTTCGAGTCCCGATGTGATCACGGACATGACGAGGAGTCTCGAAATGGTCGAGACATAAAGATTAATATATTGAAGCCTACATTTGGACATCGAAGTGTTCCGAGTGAAATCGAATTTATCGAGTACCGGAGGTTACCGAACCCCCGAACTACATGGGCCATAGTGGGCCTTGGTGGAAAGAAGAAAGGGCCAGCCCTAGGTGGCGCGCCCCCCTTCCCTAGTCCTATTAGGACTAGGAAAGGTGGGCCGCCCCTCTCTCTTTCCCCTCCGGAATCCTAATCCAACTAGGATTGAGGGGAATCCTACTCCCGGAGGAGTAGGACTCCTGGCGCGCCCCCTCTTGGCCGGCCAGCCCTCCCCTTGGCTCCTTTATATACGGGGCGGGGGCACCCTAGAACACACAAGTTGATCTACGGATCGTTCCTTAGCCGTGTCGGTGCCCTTCCACCATATTCCACTTCGGTCATATCGTCAGAGAGCTTAGGCGAAGCCTGCGCCGGAGAAGTCATATCGTCATGAGCTTAGGCGAAGCCCTGCGTCGGTGGAGCATCAACATCGTCACCACGCCGTCGTCTTCGACGGAACTCATCCCACACTTTGCCGGATCGGAGTCCGGGATCGCCATCGAGTGAACGCAGTGCGTAACTCGGAGGTGCCGTGACGCTCGGTGCTTGGATCGGTCGGATCGTGAAGACGTCGACTACATCAACCGCGTTGTTATAACGCTTCCACTTTCGGTCTCACGAGGGTGCGTGGACGACATTCTCCCTCTCGTTGCTATGCCATCACCATGGTCTTGCGTGATCATAGGAAATTTTTGAAATTACTACGCTCCCCAACAAAGGTATCGAGCCTGGTTTTATGCGTTGATGTCATATGCACGAGTAGAACACAAGTGAGTTGTGGGCGATATAAGTCATACCGCTTACCAAAGATGTCATACTTTGGTTCAGCGGTATTGTGAGATGAAGCGGCCCGGACCGACATTACGCCAGACGCTTACGCGAGACTGGTTTCACCGCCCGAGCACTCGCTGCTTAAAGGTGACCGGCGGGTGTCTGCTCTCTCACTTTAGTTGAACTGAGTGTGGCTACGCCCGGTCCTTGCGAAGGTTAAAACAGCACCAACTTGACAAACTATCGCTGTGGTTTTGATGCGTAGGTAAGAACGGTTCTTGCTCAGCCCGTAGCAGCCACGTAAAACTTGCAACAACAAAGTAGAGGACGCCTAACTTGTTTTTGCAGGGCATGATGTGATGTGATGTGGTCAAGACGTGATGCTATATTTTATTGTATGAGATGATCATGTTTTGTAACCGAAGTTATCGGCAATCGGCGAGAGCCATATGGTTGTCGCTTTATTGTATGAAATGCAACGCCATGTAATTGCTTTACTTTATCACTAAGCAATGAGCGATAGTCGAGAAGCAATAGTTGGCGAGACGACAACGATGCTACGATGGAGATCAAGGTGTCGCGCGGTGACGATGGTGATCATGACGGTGCTTGGCGATGGAGATCACAAGCACAAGATGATGATGACCATATCATATCACTTATATTGATTGCATGTGATGTTTATCCTTTATGCATCTTATCTTGCTTTGATTGACGGTAGCATTATAAGATGATCTCTCACTAAAATTATCAAGAAGTGTTCTCCTCGAGTATGCACCGTTGCCAAAGTTCAGAGTACCCGCACACCACGTGATGATCGGGTGTGATAAGTTCTACGTCCATCTACAACGGTGCAAAACAGTTGCACGCGCAGAATACTCGAGTTAAACTTGACGAGCCTTGCATATAACAGATATGGCCTCGGAACACGGAGACCGAAGGTCGAACGTGAATCATATAGTAGATATGATCAACATAGTGATGTTCACCATTGAAACTACTCCATCTCACGTGATGATCGGACATGGTTTAGTTGATTTGGATCACGTAATCACTTAGATAACTAGAGAGATGTCTGCCTAAGTGGGAGTTTTTAATATGATTAATTAAACTTAAAATTATCATGAGCTTAGTACCGATAGTATTTTGCTTGTCTATGTTTATTTGTAGATAGATGGCTCGTCTTTGTTGTTCCGTTGAATTTTAATGCGTTCCTTGAGAAAGCGAAGTTGAAAGATGATGGTAGCAATTACACGGACTGGGTCCGTAATTTGAGGATTATCCTCATTGCTGCACGAAAAATTACGCCCCGAAGCACCGCTGGTGACGAACTGCTGCGGAGCCGAGCGAAGTTGTGAACGTCCGCAAAGCAAAGTGATGACTACTCAATAGTTCGAGCAGCCATGCTTTACGGCTTAGAACCGGGTCTTCAACGACGCTTTTGAACGTCATGGAGCATATGAGATGTTCCAGAGTTGAAGTTAATATTTCAAGCAAATGCCCGGATTGAGAGATATGAAGTCTCCAATAAGTTCTATAGCTGCAAGATGGAGGAGAATAGTTACATCGGTGAGCACATACTCAAAATGTCCGGGTATAATAATCACTTAATTCAGCTAGGAGTTAATCTTCCGGATGATAGTGTCATTGATGAAATTCTCCAATCACGCCATCAAGCTACAAGAGCTTCGTGATGAACTATAATATGCAAGGGATGACCAAAACAATTCTCGAGCTCTTCGCAATGCTAAAAGCAGCGGAGGTAGAAATCAAGAAAAGCATCAAGTGTTGATGGTCAACAAGACCACTAGTTTCAAGAAAAGGGCAAAGGAAAGAAGAAGGAAACTTCAAAAGAACAGCAAGAAAGTTGCTGATCAAGAGAAGAAACCCAAGTCTGGACCTAAACCCAAATCGAGTGTTTTTACCGCAAGCGATCGACATCGAAGCGGAACTGCCCCAAGTATTTGGCGGATAAAAAGGATGGCAAGGTGAACAAAGGTATATGTGATATACATGTTATTGATGTGTACCTTACTAGAGCTCGTAGTAGCACTGGTATTTGATACTGGTTACATTGCTAATATTTGCAACTCAAACAGGACTACTGGAATAGACGAGCACCGCAAAGGACGAGGTGACGATGCGCATGGGAAATGGTTCCAAAGTCAATGTGATCGCGGTCGGCACGCTACCTCTACATCTACCTTCGGGATTAGTTTTAGACCTAAATAATTGTTATTTGGTGCCGCGTTGAGCATGAACATTATATCTGGATCTTGTTTGATGCGAGACGGTTATTCATTTAAATCGAGAATAATGGTTGTTCTATTTATATGAGTAATATCTTTTATGGTCATGCACCCTTGAAGAATGGTCTATTCTTGTTGAATCTCGACAAGTAGTGATACACATATTCATAATGTCGAAGCCAAAAGATGCAGAGTTGATAATGATAGTGCAACTTATTTGTGGCACTTGCCGTTTAGGTCATATCGGTGTAAAACGCATGAAGAAACTCCATACGATGGACTTTTGGAATCACTTGATTATGAATCACTTGGTACTTGTAACCGTGCCTCATGGGCAAGATGACTAAAACACCGTTCTCCGGTTGTATGGAGAGAGCAACAGATTTGTTGGAAATCATACATACAGATGTATGTGGTCCGATGAATGTTGAAGCTCGTGGCGGATATCGTTATTTTCTCACCTTCACAGATGATTTGAGTAGATATGGGTATATCTACTTAATGAAACACAAATCCGAAACATTTGAAAAGTTCAAAGAATTTCAGAGTGAAGTGGAAAAGCATCGTAACAAGAAAATAAAGTTTCTACGATCTGATCGTGGAGGAGAATATTTGAGTTACGAGTTTGGTTTACATTTAAAATAATGTGGAATAGTTTCAGCAACTCACGCCACCCGAACACCACAGAGAAATGGTGTGTCCGAACGTCGTGTCGTATTTTACTAGATATGGTGCGATCTATGATGTCTATTTCCGATTTACCGCTATCGCTTTTGGGGTTATGCTTTAGAGACGGCCGCATTCACGTTAAATAGGACACCGTCAAAATCCGCTGAGACGACGCCTTATGAACTGTGGTTTGGCAAGAAACCAAAGTTGTCGCTTTCTTAAAGTTTGGGGCTGCGATGCTTATGTAAAGAAACTTCAACCGATAAGCTCGAACCCAAATCGAAAAATGTGTCTTCATAGGATACCCAAAAGAGATCATGGGTACACCTTCTATCACAGATCTGAAGGCAAGATTTTCGTTGCTAAATTCGGATCCTTTCTAGAGAAGGAGTTTCTCTCAAAAGAAGTGAGTGGGAGGAAAGTAGAACTTGATGAGATAATCAGATCTCGCTCCCTTATTGGAAAGTAGTTCATCACAAGAAATGGTTCTGTGACAACTACACCAATTAGTGAGGAAACTAATGATGATGATCATGAAGCTTCGATCAAGTTACTACTGAACTTCAGAGGTCAACCAGAGTAAAATACGCACTGAGTGGTACGGTAATCTTATTCGAAGTCATGTTACTTGACCATGGCGAACCTACAAACTATGAAGAAGCGATGGTGAGCCCAAATTCGCAAAATGGTTGGAAGCCATGAAATCTGAGATGGGATCCATGTATGAGAACAAAGTATGGACTTTGGTTGACTTGCCGATGATCGGCAAGCCATTGAAAATAAATGGATCTTTAAGAAGAAGACCGACGCCGATGGTAATATAACTGTTTACAAAGCTCGACTTGTTGCGAAAGGTTTTCGACAAGTTCAAGGGTTGACTACGATGAGACTTTCTCACCCGTAGCGATGCTTAAGTCTGTCCGAATCATGTTAGCAATTGCCGCATTTTATGATTATGAAATTTGGCAAATGGATGTAAAACTGCATTCTTGAATGGATTTCTAGAAGAAGAGTTGTATATGATGCAACCAGAAGGTTTTGTCGATCCAAAGGGTACTAACAAAGTGTGCAAGCTCCAATGATCAATTTATGGTCAGTGCAAGCCTCTCGGAGTTGGAATAAACGCTTTGATAGTGTGATCAAAGCAATGGGTTTATACAGACTTTTGGAGAAGCTCAGATTTACAAGAAAGTGAGTGGGAGCTCAGAGCATTTCTAATATTATATGTGGACGACATATTATTGATTGGAAATGATATAGAATTTCTGGATAGCATAAAAGGATACTTGAATAAAAGTTTTTCAATGAAAGACCTCGGTGAAGCTGCTTATATTGGACATCAAGATCTATAGAGATAGATCAAGACGCTTAATTGACTTTTACAAAGCACATACCTTGATAATTTTTGAAAAAGTTCAAAATGGATCGAGCAAAGAAAGGTTTTTACCAGACACAAGGTGTAAGATTGAGTCGACTCAATGCCCGACCACAAGCAGAAGATAGAGAGAAATGAAAGATGTTCCTATGCTTCACCATAGGCTCTATCATGTATGCAATGCTGTGTACCGCACTGACGATGCTTAGCTGTAAGCTTGGCAGGAAGGTACCAAAGTAATCCAGAGTGGATCATCGGACAGCGGTCAAGAACATCCCGAAATACCGAAAAGGACTAAGGATATGTTTCTCGATATGGAGGTGACAAAGAGCTAGTCGTAAATGGTTACGCCGATGTAAGCTTTGACATCGATCCGGACGATTCTAAATCGCAAACCGGATACGTGTTTTTATTAAACGGTGGAGCTGTCGGTTGGTGCAGTTCTAAACAAAGCGTCGTGGCGGGATCTACATGTGAAGCGGAGTACATAGCTGCTTGAAGCAGCAAATGAAGGAGTCTGGATGAAAGAGTTCATTTCCGATCTAGGTGTCATACCTAGTGCATCGGGACCGATGAAGATCTTCGTGACAATATTGGTGCAATTGCCTTGGCAAAGGAATCCAGATTTCACAAGAGGACCAAGCATATCAAGAGACGCTTCAATTCCATTCGGGACCAAGTCCAAGTGGGAGACATAGAGATTTGCAAAATACATACGGATCTGAATGTTGCGAGACCGCTGACTAAGCCTCTTCCACGAGCAAAACATGATCAGCACCAAGACTCCATGGGTGTTAGAATCATTACTATGTAATCTAGATTATTGACTCTAGTGCAAGTGGGAGATCAAGGAAATATGCCCTAGAGGCAATAATAAAGTTATTATTTATTTCCTTATACCATGATAAATGTTTATTATTCATGCTAGAATTGTATTAACCGGAAACATAATACATGTGTGAATACATAGACAAACAGATAGTCACTAGTATGCCTCTACAAGACTAGCTCATTAATCAAAGATGGTTATGTTTCCTAACCATAGACATGTGTTGTCATTTGATTAATGGGATCACATCATTAGGAGAATGATGTGATTGACATGACCCATTCCGTTAGCTTAGCACTTGATCGCTTAGTATGTTGCTAATGCTTTCTTCATGACCCATACATGTTCCTGTAACTATGAGATTATGCAACTCCGCTTACGGAGGAACACTTTGGTACTACCAAACGCCACAACGAATCGGGTGATTATAAAGGAGTACTACAGTGTCTCCAAAGGTACTTGTTGGGTTGGCGATTTCGAGATTAGGTTTTGTCACTCCGATTGCCTGGAGAGGTATCTCTAGGCCTTCTCGGTGATACACATCACTTAAGCCTTGCAAGCATTACAACTAATGAGTTAGTTGTGAGATGATGTATTACGGAACGAGTAAAGAGACTTACCGTAACGAGATTGAACTAGGTATTGGATACCGACGATCGAATCTCGGGTAAGTAACATACCGATGACAAAGGAACAACGATGTCGTTATGCGGTTTGACCGATAAAGATCTTCGACAATATGTAGGAACCAATATGGGCATCTAGGTTCCGCTATTGGTTATTGACCGAGAATAGTTCTAGGTCATGTCTACATAGTTCTCGAACCCGTAGGGTCCGCACGCTTAACGCTTCGATGATGCTTCATTATGAGTTTATAAGTATTGATGCACCAAGGTTGTTCGAGTCCCGGATGTGATCACGGACATGACGAGGAGTCTCGAAATGGTCGAGACATAAAGATTAATATATTGAAGCCTACATTTGGACATCGGAAGTGTTCCGAGTGAAATCGGAATTTATCGAGTACCGGAGGTTACCGAACCCCGGAACTACATGGGCCATAGTGGGCCTTGGTGGAAAGGAGAAAGGGCCAGCCCTAGGTGGCGCGCCCCTTCCCTAGTCCTATTAGGACTAGGAAAGGTGGGCCGCCCCCTCTCTCTCTTTCCTCCAGGAATCCTAATCCAACTAGGATTGAGGGGAATCCTACTCCCGGAGGGAGTAGGACTCCTGCCGCCCCTCTTGGCCGCCAGCCCCTCCCCTTGGCTCCTTTATATACGGGGCAGGGGGCACCCTAGAACACACAAGTTGATCTACGGATCGTTCCTTAGCCGTGTGCGGTGCCCCTTCCACCATATTCCACTTCGGTCATATCGTCAGAGAGCTTAGGCGGCCTGCGCGCGGAGAAGTCATATCGTCATGAGCTTAGGCGAAGCCCTCGTCGGTGGAGCATCAACATCGCCACCACGCCGTCGTCTTGTGGAACTCATCCCGACACTTTGCTGGATCGAGTCCGGGATCGCCATCGAGCTGAACGTGTGCGTAACTCGGAGGTGCCGTCGCTCGGTGCTTGGATCGGTCGGATCGTGAAGACGCACGACTACATCAACCGCGTTGTTATAACGCTTCCGCTTTCGGTCTCACGAGGGCGTGGACGGACACTCTCCCTCTCGCTGCTATGCCATCACCATGGTCTTGCGTGATCGTAGGAAAATTTTTGAAATTACTCGTTCCCCAACACCGCCCCTCTAGGGGTGGGAACCCTAGAGGGGCGCCTCCCTCCCTTCCCCTATATATATGAGGCCTAGGGGCTGCCCATAACACACGAGAGCCTCTCCTCTCCAGCGCAGCCCTGCCTCTCCTCCTCCTCCTCTCCCTTGGTGCTTGGCGGCCCTTCGGATTGCCACGCCCTCCATCACCACCATGCCGCTGTGCTGCTGCTGGATGGAGTCTTCCTCAACCTCTCCCTCTCTCCTTGCTGGATCAAGGCGTGAGACGCCACCGGCTGTACGTGTGTTGAACGCGAGGTGCCGTCCGCTCGCACTAGGATCTCCGGTGATTTGGATCACGACGAGTCGACTCCTTCAACCCCGTTCTCTTGAACGCTTCCGCTTAGCGATCTACAAGGGTATGTAGATGCACTCTCCTTCCTCGTTGCTAGAATCTCCATAGATTGATCTTGGTGATGCGTGAGAAAATTTTGAATTTCTGCTCGCTCCCCAACAAAGGCATCATGAGCTAGGTCTATTGCGTAGATTCTTTGCACATGTAGAACACAAAGTAGTTGTGGGCGTTGATGATGTTCAATATGCTTGCCGTTACTAGTCCAATCTTGTTTCGACGGTATTGTGGGATGAAGCGGCCCGGACCGACCTTACACGTACACTTACGTGAGACAGGTTCCACCGACTAACATGCACTTGGTGCATAAGGTGGCTAGCGGGTGCCGCCTCCCACTTTAGTCTGAACGGATTCGATGAAAAGGGTCCTTATGAAGGGTAAATAGCAATTGGCATATCACGCTGTGGTTTTGCGTAGGTAAGAAACGTTTTGCTAGAAACCCATAGCAGCCACGTAAAACATGCAAACAACAATTAGAGGACGTCTAACTTGTTTTTGCAGGGTATGCTATGTGATGTGATATGGCCAAGAAGAATGTGATGAATGATATGTGATGTATGAGATTGATCATGTTCTTGTAATAGGATTCACGACTTGCATGTCGATGAGTATGACAACCGGCAGGAGCCATAGGAGTTGTCTTTATTTATTGTATGACCTGCGTGTCATTAAACAACGCCATGTAATTACTTTACTTTATTGCTAACCGGTAGCCATAGTAGTAGAAGTAATAGTTGGCGAGACAACTTCATGAAGACACGATGATGGAGATCATGATGATGGAGATCATGGTGTCATGCCGGTAACGATGATGATCATGGAGCCCCAAAGATGGAGATCAATGGAGCTATATGATATTGGCCATATCATGTCACTACTATGTAATTGCATGTGATGTTTATTATGTTTATGCATCTTGTTTACTTAGAACGACGGTAGTAAATAAGATGATCCTTACAACAATTTCAAGAAGTGTTCTCCCTAATCGTGCACCGTTGCTAAAGTTCGTCGCTTCTAAGCACCACGTGATGATCGGTGTGATGGATTCTTACGTTCACATACAACGGGTGTAAGACAGATTTACACACGCCAAACACTTAGGGTTAACTTGACGAGCCTAGCATGTACGCACATGGCCTCGGAACACGAGACCGAAAGGTCGAGCATGAGTCGATAGTAGATACGATCAACATGAAGATGTTCACCGATGATGACTAGTCCGTCTCACGTGATGATCGGACACGGCCTAGTTGACTCGGATCATGTAATCACTTAGATGACCGAGGGATGTCTATCTGAGTGGGAGTTCATAAGATGAACTTAATTATCCTGAACATAGTCAAAAGATCTTTGCAAATTATGTCGAAGCTCGCGCTTTAGTTCCACTGTTTAGATATGTTCCTAGAGAAAATATAGTTGAAAGTTGAAAGTAGCGATTATGCGGACGAGAAAGCTTATGTCCTTAATGCACCACTCAAGCAGTGTCTTGAACCCCAAACGTCGTTTGTGGATGTTGCGAACATCGGACATACACGCTTTGATAACTACGTGATAGTTCGGTTAAATGGTTTAGAGTAGAGGCACCAAAGACGTTTTCGAAACGTCGCGGAACATGTGAGATGTTTCGAGGGCTGAAATTGGGATTTTTGGCTCGTGCCCACGTCAAGAGGTATGAGACCCCCGACGATTTTCTTAGCCTGCAAACTAAGGGAGAAAGCTCAATCGTTGAGCTTGTGCTCAGATTGTATGAAGTGCAACAATCACTTGAATCAAGTGGGAGTTGATCTTCCAGATGAGATAGTGATGTTTCTCCAAAGTCATTGCCACCAAGCTACTAGAGCTTCGTGATGAACTATAACATATCAGGGATAGATATGATGATCCTTGAAGTGTTCGCGATGTTTGACACATGAAAGTAGAAGTCAAGTAGGAGCATCAATTGTTGATGGTTGGTAAAACCACTAGTTTCAAGAAGGGCAAGGGCAAGAAGGGATACTTCATGAAACGGCAAATCAGCTGCTGCTCTAGTGAAGAAACCCAAGGTTGAACCCAAACCCGAGACTAAGTGCTTCTGTAATGAGAGGAACGGACACAGAAGCGGAACCACCCTAGATACTTGGTAGATGAGAAGGCTGGCAAGGTCGATAGAAGTATATTGGATATACATTATGTTAATGTGTACTTTACTAGTACTCCTAGTAGCACCAGGGTATTAGATACCGGTTCGGTTGCTAAGTGTTAGTAACTCGAAATAAAAGCTACGGAATAAACGGAGACTAGCTAAAGGTGAGCTGACGATATGTGTTGGAAGTGTTTCCAAGGTTGATGTGATCAAGCATCGCACGCTCCCTCTACCATCGAGATTGATGTTAAACCTAAATAATTGTTATTTGGTGTTTGCGTTGAGCATAGACATGATTGGATTATGTCTATCGCAATACGGTTATTCACTTAAGGAGAATAATGGTTACTCTATTTATTTGAATAATACCTTCGATGGTCTTGCACCTAAAGGAATGGTTTATTGAATCTCGATCGTAGTGATACACATTTTCATGCCAAAAGATATAAGATAGTAATGATAGTACCACCTGCTTGTGGCACTGCCATTTGAGTCATATTGGTGTAGAACGCATGAAGAAGCTCCATGTTGATGGATCTTTGGACTCACTCGTTTTTGAAAAGTTTGAGACATGCGAACCATGTCTATTGGTGTATATGCATGAAGAAACTCCATGCAAATGGACCGTTTGGACTCACTTGATTTTGAATCACTTGAGACATGCAAATCATACCACATGGGCAAGATGACTGAAAGCCTCGTTTTTCAGTGAAATGGAACAAGAAAGCAACTTGTTGGAAGTAATACATTTTGATGTGTGCAGTCCAATGAATGCTTTGAGGCGCTGCAGATGGATATCGTTATGTTCTTACTTCACGATGATTTGAGTAGATACTGAGTATATTTACTTGATGAAACACAAGTCTGAATTATTGAATGGTTCAAGTAATTTCAGAGTGAAGTTTAAGATCTTCGTGACAAGAGGATAGAATATCTATGATATGATCATAGAGATGAATATCTGAGTTACGAGTTTTGGCACACAATTAAGACATTGTGCTAATTGTTTCACAATTAATACCGCCTGGAACACCATAGTGTGATGGTGTGTCCGAACATCATAGTTGCACCCTATTAGATATGGTGCGTACCAGGATGTCTCTTATCGAATTACCACTATCGTTCATGGGTTAGGCATTAGAGACAACCACATTCACTTTAATAGGGCACCACGTAATTCCGTTGAGATGACACCGTATGAACTATGGTTTAAAGAAACCTAAGTTGTCGTTTTTTAAAGGTTTGGGGCTATGACGCTTATATGAAAAAGTTTCAGGTTGATAAGCTCGAACCCAAAGCGGATAAAATGCATCTTCATAGGACACCCAAAACAGTTGGGTATGCCTCCTAATTCAGATCCGAAAGCAATAGGGATTGTTTCTTGAATCGGGTCCTTTATCGAGAAAAAGTTCGTCTCGAAAAGTTGAGTGGGAGGATGGTGGAGACTTGATGAGGTTATTGAACCGTCACTTCAACTAGTGTGTAGCAAGGCACATGAAGTTGTTCCCGTGGCACCTACACCAATTGAAGTAGAAGCTTATGATAGTAATCATGAAGTTTCGGATCAAGTCACTACCGAACCTCATAGGACGACAAGGACGCGTACTGCTTCAGAGTGGTACGGTGATCCTGTCTTGAAGGTCATGTTGCTAGACAACAATGAACCTACGAGCTATGGAGAAGCGATGGTGGGCCCAAATTCCGACAAATGGTTAGAAGCCATGAAATCCGAGATAGTATCCATATATCAGAACAAAGCATGGACTTTGGTGGACTTGCCCGATGATCGGCAAGCCATTGAGATAAATGGATCTTTAAGAAGAAGACGGACGTGGACGGTAATATCACCGTCTATGAAGCTCGACTTGTGGCGAAGAGTTTTGCACAAGTTCAAGGAGTTGACTACGATGAGATTTTCTCATCCGTAGCGATGCTTAAGTCCGTCGGAATCATGTTAGCATAAGCTGGATTTATGAAATTTGGCGATGGATGTCAAAATGAGTTTCCTTACCAGTTTTAAATAAGGAAAGGTTGTATGTGATACAATCGAAAGTTTTGTCGATCCTAAGGATGCTAAAAGGTATGTGGCTCCAATGATCCTTTCTAAGGACCGGAGTAAGCATCTCGGAGTTGGAATGTGCGCTTTGATGAGATGATCAAAGATTTTGGGTTTATGCAAAGTTTATGAGAAACTTGTATTTCCAAAGAAGTGAGTGGGAGCACTATAGAATTTCGATGAGTATATGTTGTTGACATATTGATGATCGAAATGATGTAGAATTTTCTCGAAAGCATATAGGGTTATTTGAAAAGTGTTTTCAAGTGAAAACCTGTATTAAGCTACTTGAACATTGAGCATCAAGATCTATAGGATAGATCAAAATGCTTAATGGTACTTTCAAATGAGCATATACCTTGACATGATCTTGAAAGTGTTCAAGATGGATCACCAAAGAAGGAGTTCTTGCACGAGATGTAAGGTATGAAGTTAAGAGTTAAAGCTCGACCACGGCAGAAAAGAGAGAAAGGATTTAAGGTCGCCCCTATGCTTCGAGACATAGGCTCTATAGTATGCTATGTTGTGTACCGCACCGAAGTGTGTCTTGCCATGAGTCACTCAAGGGTACAAGAATGATCCAGAATGGATCATTGGACAGCGATCAAAATTGTCCTTGGAGTAAATAAGGACATGTTTCTCGATTATGGAAGTGATAAAGAGTTCGATGTAAAGGGTTACGTCGATGCAAGCTTTAACACCTATCCGAGTGACTCTAAGTAGCAAACCGGATACGTATAGTGGAGCAACCATTTGGAATAGCTTCAAGTGGAGCGTGAAGCAAACATTTACAATATGACATAGAGAATTGCAAAGCACACACGGATCTGAAAGGTTCGCACCGTTGACTAAAACCTCTCTCACAAGCAAAACATGATCAAACCTCGTAACTCATTGAGTCTAAATCACATGATGATGTGAACTAGTTTACGACACTAGTAAACTCTTTGGGTGTTGGTCACATGGCGATGTGACCTATCAGTGTTAATCACATGGCGATGTGAACTAGATTATTGACTCTAGTGCAAGTGGGAGACTGTTGGAAATATGCCCTAGAGGCAATAATAAATTAGTTATTATTATATTTCCTTGTTCATGATAATCGTTTATTATCCATGCTATAATTGTATTGATAGGAAACTCAAATACATGTGTGGATACATAGACAACACCTTGTCCCTAGCAAGCCTCTATTGGCTAGCTCGTTGATCAATAGATGGTTACGGTTTCCTAACCATGGACATTGGATGTCGTTGATAACGGGATCACATCATTAGGAGAATGATGTGATGGACAAGACCCAATCCTAAGCCTAGCACAAAGATCGTAGTTCGTATGCTAAAGCTTTTCTAATGTCAAGTATCTTTCCTTAGACCATGAGATTGTGCAACTCCGGATCATCGTAGGAATGCTTTGGGTGTACCAAACGTCACAACGTAATCGGGTGACTATAAAGGTGCATTACGGTATCTCCGAAAGTGTCTTGGGTTGGCACGAATCGAGAATGGGATTTGTCACTCCGTAAACGGAGAGGTATCTCTGGGCCCACTCGGTAGGACATCATCATAATGTGCACAATGTGACCAAGGGGTTGATCACGGATGATGTGTTACGGAACGAGTAAAGAGACTTGCCGTAACGAGATTGAACAAGGTATCGGTATACCGACGATCGAATCTCGGGCAAGTACAATACCGCTAGACAAAGGGAATTGTATACGGATCGATTGAGTCCTTGACATCGTGGTTCATCCGATGAGATCATCGTGGAACATGTGGAGCCAACATGGGTATCCAGATCCGCTGTTGGTTATTGACCGGAGAACGCCTCGGTCATGTCTACATGTCTCCCGAACCCGTAGGGTCTACACACTTAAGGTTCGATGGCGCTAGGGTTATAAAGGAAGTTTGTATGTGGTTACCGAATGTTGTTCGGAGTCCGGATGAGATCCAGGATGTCACGAGGAGTTCGGAATGGTCCGGAGGTAAAGATTTATATATGGGAAGTCCTGTTTTGGTCACCGGAAAAGTTTCGGGTTTATCGATAACGTCTGGGACCACCGGAGGGTCCTGGGTCCACCAAGTGGGGCCACCTGCCCTGAGAAGGCTGCGTGGGCCAAGTGTGGGAGGAACCAGCCCCAAGGGGCTGGTGCGCCCACAAGAGGCCCAAGGCGCAAGGGAGAGTGGGAGGGCAAACCCTAGGGCGATGGGCCCTAAGGCCCATCTAGTGGGCGCCCCTCTCCCTCCCTCTTGGCCGCCTCCCCTTTTCCCATCTAGGGCTGCCGCCTCTCTAGGGGTGGGAACCCTAGAGGGGCGCCTCCTCCCTTCCCTATATATATGAGGCCTAGGGGCTGCCCATAACACACGAGCCTCTCCCTCTCCAGCGCAGCCTGCCTCCTCCTCCTCCTCTCCCTTGGTGCTTGGCGAAGCCTGCGGGATTGCCACGCCCTCCATCACCACCATGCCGTTGTGCTGCTGCTGGATGGAGTCTTCCTCAACCTCTCCCTCTCTCCTTGCTGGATCAAGGCGTGGGAGACGCCACCGGCTGTACGTGTGTTGAACGCGGAGGTGCCGTCCGCTCGCACTAGGATCTCCGTGATTTGGATCACGAGCAGTCGACTCCTTCAACCCCGTTCTCTTGAACGCTTCGCTTAGCGATCTACAAGGGTATGTAGATGCACTCTCCTTCCTCGCTGCTAGAATCTCCATAGATTGATCTTGGTGATGCGTGAAAATTTTGAATTTCTGCTACGTTCCCCAACAGGGATGAGGAGACGCGGGACGGCCACGGAGGAGAAGAGGAGGCGGGGATTCGGGGAGGGTCAAGGGAAGAGGAGGCAGCGGATTGGGGAAGGAAAGAGGAGACTCTCAGATGCTCTTCATCGACGGCGAGGATTCTTCTGCTAGTGTGGTCGGCGCTCGACGGCCGCCGCCGCCACGACCTCCGCCACGCCACCATGACCACGGTCTCCTCCTCCTCATGCATCTGCCTCTCCTCTCCTCATGCCCCATGACCCCCGCTTGGCGCTAACGGTGATGGCCGTATCCGCCGCTGGTGCCGCCTCGCCGCCGACCACGAAGCTTGTCGCACCGCCATCACATGCAGCCAGCGGATCCAAGAGAACCGGCGGAGAGGAGAGGAGCCGGCCGGCGGCGGCAAGAGGGGATGAGGAGACGCGGGACGGCCAGGGAGGAGAAGAGGAGGCGGGATTCGGGGAGGGTCAAGGGAAGAGGAGGCAGCGGATTGGGGAAGGAAAGAGGAGACTCTCTGTATGCTCTTCATCGACGGGCCCACGACCACAGGGTCCATCTGTCAGCGATAGAGGCTAGACAGGGCGTGGGGTGAGAATGGACAAAAATTGGAAGTGTTGGCCGTGTGGATGGCCGGAGAAGGGCCGGTAGTTTATCATCCTTTATATGTTCAACTAGTGGCTGGGGCGCGCCCTGGGCGCGCCTCCTATGCGTTTCTGTACGTACCAATCTAGCTTTTGTACTTTTGAAAGTGCATGTTTGATTCAGAGGAGCACAGTTGTTAAAATATGAATACTGTTCAGACGACATGCGGATAATTGGAAGCTAAGATGAAAAAAATAGAGAATGTATCCATACAACCAAACAGTGAAAAAAAGCAGCAGATTTGATTCATAATTATAAATTGGTGATCGAGATTTATCAGGATAACACGATTAATTCATCACCTAAATACGACAATATGCTTGACCGAGATACAACGACAGTAAACATACATGGTGTATATTCTTGAAATAACCGTGTCACCTGTATCATCTCTATGAGAAAACATAGATATCAAGGTTATACACACATAAATCACCCACAAAAAAAGGTTATACACATAAATGTTCAGTGAAAGGAGCTAGCAACTATTCGCTGCAAAAGCAGTGGATATCCACGGCTGAATTATCAAATTTCATATACAAGCAAGGAAGCTAGCATGACATAGTTTAGCTCTTCAGTAAAAATGAATGTAAATAGAGTGATATGCGGTGGTCATCAGTGAAATTAATGTTGGCTTTTGCAGAAGAACACTGGCTCTTTACGTTTTTAGGAGCTTCAGCTAGTGAATGAAGCAATAAGAATTTGGCCAGCACTCTGCGCCGGTGCACCGGCTGAATTTTGGGCCGGTCCGGCCATAGCCGTTCGATTTGGGCTCCAATAGCCGTTAGATCTGGCATCTTATCCTTCTTTGACTTCATCTTCAACCTCCGTCCTCACAAGCCTTCGCCCCGCGCGCCTCCGTCCTCCTGCCCCGCGCGCATCCGCATCCTCTCCCTCGTAAATGCCGCCGTCAGCAGCACCCCACGCCCTCTCCCCTCGTCGTTCGCCGCTCATCGCCGTCGACGCTCGTGCGTGCAGACTTGTCCCCACGGTTGAAGCTTTTTTTGCTTCGGTTGAAACTTCTTCCACCGTTTGAAGCTTTTTTTTCTTATCAATTGAAGCTTTTTCTATGGTTTGGAGCTCCCTCATTTGTCGGTTGAAGCTTTTCCACACACCAGTTGAAGCTTTTTCCGCGATTGAAGCTTTTTTCCACATCCATTGAAGCTTTTTTTCATGGGGTTGAAGCTTTCTTCCATGCCGGTTGCAGCTTCGACGTCCACGCTTGCAACCTCGCCGTCGAAGAGCACAACTCCCATGGCCCCTGTTGGCCGTAGCCAGCCCTAGCATCAGCATTTGCTGTTCGAAGCTTCTTTCAACGCTGGTTGAAGCTTCGTGCGACACCGGATGTAAATTTTTTGTTGTGAAGTGGTTGGTTGCAGCATTTGTCATCGCTGATTGAAGCTTTTTTCCACATCGGTTGTAGCTTTCCAGACCGCCCGTTGCAACATCAGGGGGTGTTTCCCTTGGTGCCGCCAGCTCGTCGTCCACCTCGATCTTGTAAGCCATGGCTGCCCTGCATGTGAGCTCGTAGGACGGTTCGAACATCCTAAATCGCCGGTTGCAGCTCTGGGGTAGTAGCCGATTTGGGGAAGACATGGCCGCTAGAGGTAGGTGATGTTGTGGAGAGAGAGAGAGAGAGAGAGAGAGAGAGAGAGAGAGAGAGAGAGAGAGAGAGAGAGAGAATCTGGTGCTCAAGATCGTCGGTCGCATATGGTGACCAGAGCACAAAAAGAGAGAGCACATGGAGGAGCTGAGCAGGTAGGCAGTCGTGCGGGGGAGCGACAAGAGAGAGAAAGCGATAAGGTAGGGGATGGATGGATGGACTATAGCAGCGGTGTGAAAGGGATAAGGCACGGGATAGTTTTTTTTTTTGCATGGGGCCACTGCTCACTCGTTCGCGCGTGGGAGGCGACCGGCGCAAGCTTCGGCCGGTCCGCCGGCTCGAAACGTTTCCCTAAGAATTTTAAAAAGTAGGCATGCAAATTATAGTGGATCAAACAGAGCAACCCAATATTTTCGCAAAAAAGAAAAAAATAGAGAAACCCAACATTGTTGTATTTATGGATTTGGATCTGTCAGAGCGAAGCAAGTATATAGAAAGAACGAGAACACAACAGCTGAGTTGTGTCATTTGATACATGTGAATTATCAAATTTCATCATTTCTTGGCACTGAAATATTCAAAAAAAATAATACCAGCTGGAGACCTGACTATAGAGAAATGAAGCTCACTTCGAAAGAACGCTCATGCCTGACAAAATAAGAACAAAGTGATAATAGCACTCATTTCATGTGGTAAATCAAAAAAAAGGAGAAGCTTCCCCGATTTTCATGGCTACATTGCTAACTTTAAGGATTTGAACATCAACCTGTTCTAGAAAGCCCACATCCCTGTTCGGCCTCATGTGCAGCACCGCCTCCGCCCTCCGACGGCGGCAGCAACAGCGTCGTCAGGCCCAACGTGGTGATGTACAACACCATGATCGCCATCCACGGCAAGGCGCTGGACTGGAGGACGACAAGGCCGGGAGCCTGGTGCAGCAAATACAGGCCAGCGGCATCCAGCCCAACCCCGTCACCTACTCCACCGTCCTGTTCATCTGGTTGAAGACCGGGAAGAGCTCGACCGCGCCGGGAAGCTCTTCGAGAAGCTGCGGGAGTCCGGCACAGAGATGGACCCGGTGGCCGGTGCTGTGCCAGACGATGGTGGTCGCGTACGGGCGCGCCGGGCTTGTCTCACACTCCAAGCGACCGCTGCGCGAGCTCAGAGACCCGGACCAGGCCATCCTCAAGGAGACGGCCATGAAGATCCTGGCCAGCGCCGGGCGGGTGGAGGAGGACGTGTGGCTGTTCGTACAACAAGCATGGACGGCAGGAGGAGGTAGTAGGGCGTACCTGCACTTGTCGTAGAGGACGGAGAAGCCGCCGGATCGCAGCAGTCAGCCCTTCCTCCACTCCCCCGCCGCCGCTGCGTGGCCTGGCAAGATCTAGTCGAGGATGGTGCTTCTCTCGCGGTACTCACGGCGGGTCCTCAGATCTGGCGACACTGAGGAAGAGAAACGATCCCCGCCAGCGCCGTTCGTGAGAGAAGCGGCGACCCCACCCCCACGCTCACCTGCTTCTCCCTCGTCCGTCATGGGAACATGGCGGCATGGCGCCCATCATACCGCCGCCACCCGGCCACCCGTTCGTGCAAGGGGGTCTGCGTGGGATTTGGGGTGGCTGAGAGAGAAGTAAGGGAGAAGCGTTGCGTGCGCTTGGGACTGAAAATGGAGACGAGGAAAGGGAAGGACGGACGTTTCTCTCTTCAGAGCGCAGTAGTACACCAACGGCCGGCCGCAGTACAACGCTAGTAGTACATTAGTAGGCTGCCCGTGCGTTGCCACGGGCTTTGTAAAATTTGAACTGGTTACATATCGAATTTAATATGGACAGAAAAGATAGCTAATAACATAAAAAAATGATTTAAAATCCCCTTCATTTGCAATGTATTTTAATAAAAAATCGACCGTATAATAGAAAGACCTATCATATCTGATTCACAAAATAAAGAAGGGGCTACAAAGACATTGAACTCTTTATTGTGCTCTGCATTACAAATGATAATAACACTTGAATGCCTTTATTATTTATGCTTAAGATACCATCTCACAAAAGCAAGTGTATTTTATTATCCATTAATTGAAGACAAACACATGGAGTATTTTGTTCCTTTAAACAAATGTTCAAACAAGTTACAACCAGAAACTCAATTCCATAAAAAGAACTTGATTGCAATATGCAAAAGCCTATATTCTAGAACATGCAATTCACCATTTACGTACTACTGCAACAAAACACATCTTGTAGAACATGTTACCTATCTTGGGAGAGGTAAATACATCAATCTTTGATAACATTTATTGTTAAAAAATTGTGTATACATTTATTTGTATTTTGATAATATTGTGATAAATCCATTGATGATTTTCTTCTAGTTTGTTTGAGCAGTGTAACGCCTGATTTGGTGTATCGGTTCAAAAGTAACTCACATAAGACTCAAAAGGAAATGTGTGTTGTAGTGTGAACTCTGACATAAACCGACCGAAGGGAAAGCCTAATTCGGCATACACTCAGACTTTAAGCTCAAATATAAGTGTGAATCACAGGCAGCATCAATTGTGAACAACAAGGCTAAAATTTGCACAGAGAATATGTTGTCGCAAGTTTAAAACATATGTTTTTCCCCGTTTTAGCACAAAACTTGGAAAATACACAGTCGGATTGAGGAGAACACAAGTCTATAAGATTAGTCCTATCAATTGTTCATTATTCTATTAGCAACTAAAATAGAGAGATTGATAGATATATAGAGAAACAATACGTAATCAGATCCCCCAAACATCGTGAGGCAATATAAAATGTCTGAAAAAATATAGTTCTCTGAAATATTGCAAGGGAGCCCCAAGACATTGACATTCTAAATTGCTTAGAGCTTAAATGCTTAATACAATCATGCTTCTCCATTTTGAGCCAATCCACCTAACGTGGACTACTTCATTAATACATGCAACCATTCCAGATAGCCTGCAAAACAAGAGGTAAAAGTCAGTAAATATTGTACAAATAAATTTTTTAGTTGAATTGAAAGGCTCAAATTAAAAATCAACAAATATATGCAGGGTCATTTCATACTGCTAGTTTATTGAGCACCATTAACCTCCTTGTCGGCAGATAATGTATAATCCAAAATCATATTACCAATTTTGGGGCAACTTTATACTACTTGCGAATATAAAGAATAAGATTAACTAACAAATATTGGATTGTAACAGATGTGAAAAAAATACTTCTATACTTCAAGGAATCATATGGTGTGAGTATCGTCTGAAAGCTTTTAGGATAAATAAGGATAGAGGGATGTTTTGTTCAAGGAAACAGAATGACTCTCCTTACACCAAGTCTAAGTTCATCATCATTCATCATTGTTACATGTATAAAACAGGAAAATACACAATGAATAAGAGGAATAAGGATAGAGAGCTGTTAACTTCATCGCACTGTTCATTTGCTTATACTGGAGAAATCTATTTATATTGACAAATGAATTCCCTCCATTTGTCAAAAAGATGCCTATTTGGTTGATCTGGAAGGCAAAGGAGAATTTCAAAACATGTATATGGTACCTTGCTAGAAGGAAAAAAGATAACTGATATACTTGTCTCAAAATGAGAATGGATGATAGAATTACATAGAGCGGTTTGCCCATTTCAAAGATTCTCAGTGTTGTACGGAACTGTGTCAACGAATTCCCACAGAAAATATAGCGTCTGATTCCAGGAAATGATTTATTTCTGTTACTCACAAACAACATGTACAACATTGAGAAGCTCCTCGTGAATCAATCTTACAACACTGAGCATTAGAAAATCATACTCTCTTCTTGCTAGCCGGTGGTAAGAAAACATGTTCTGCAATTAGTATTGAAATGTTCTCCTTGATAGGTTCATGAAGAATGCCGACAATGAGAATCTCATCCAGCATATAGGCCTGAAAATTTCACCATTGGTACTCATGAGAATTAGTCAGTACTAAAAAGAATGGTGTAGCTCTCGCAAGAAATTTCATATAACTCCACTGCTGGTTCTTCGGTGTCCATGGGCCTTTGTTTTCTGATTACACATATATAAATATAATGCATATAGTTCAGCCGGTAGTAAGTCTGTAGTTCCCCGTCAAAATAATATATAATGCATGTGAAAACTTACATGTATAGAAAAGATAACCCGCAACAATTGGAAAATAATTGAAATCCGCTTCACTTGCAATGTAATTTGACGATGTACATACAAAACGGGCAATGATCCAAATAATTATCTTTTACAAACTAAATTCTACTTGCTACGCTTGAGATATTCCCGTACAACACCGGGAATGTTGTCTTTAGCTTCGTTCGCACGCTACTTCAACAAGTACAATAAAATTTTCATTTTCAGCTCATAACCAACCAGCACAAGCAATGTATATAGTTAGCATGAAGATTTCACGTGAAAGATTTAAGAATGTGCAACAAAGAATACTCAGCGTGCATTGTATGTAGAATATGGTTATATATTCTGACCATATATATACAATGCAGTGTCTCACTTTATCCGGATGCCCCTCGATGACTCTCCCATGATGCGGTTTCTCTTCTGGCTCCCACAACAACTTGTTGGGTTGCCTCCACCATGAGTGAATAGAGCATGAACTTTGTAATCTCCCAACATTTTAACACCCGACTAAAAAATTGAATGAAGTAAAAAATAATACTTTTCAATAATATATCCTTAATAGATGGATTTAACTATACAAATTGGCGAGTAAACAACCGTTTTACAAAAACAAAATAGTGAATTAATCTTTATGCCTCCACATAAAAACATTTTACAGTCCATTTTCTAGACGCCTTCACAGATGTAAACCTCTAGAAGTTTTCAGTTATTACTCCTTAATATCAACAAATTGTAGAGATAATTTTTTGAATCAAATTAAAACAAAACATCACATATGATCCTTGCTATCAACTCCTTGCTATCAACCTATGAACCTGCCTAAGCATGTAAGTTAGTAAATTGTTCCATTGGTGATGTGTCTCCAAAGCGACATGTGGTATATTTATTTTTATTTGGATGGATTAGGCATGCTCTTCTCCTTTTTTTTCAGCTCCCACACTTGAGAAGTTGCAGTCCTATCCAAAGATTGAGATAAAAAAACCTGAGAACCCAAAATGGCATGCAGATGCAGACACTCAAAATTGCATGAATCCTAAAAGATTGAAGAATGGGGATTTAAAAAATAAAATTATTTAATTAAAGTGCCCCCTTAGTTGAACTTCTTCTATTTTATTATTCTAAACACATTGACTTATGGTGACTTGCATTGTACAAATTTACTACAACACATGGACAAATATTGTACTACCAAACATCTCCTAATTATCATAGGTTTATGTATGCATCTCCTAACTATCAAAGGTTCCAATCAGCATCTGCGGACCCCATACATGAGTCAGCGTTGCAATGCCGATTTGGCACTTGAAAGACATGGTGTTACTACTTTTCAGTTCTTTAAACAATTCTTTGAAGGACAACTCCATCCTCCATCATGTAATTCTTTAACCAGAACCAAAAGATTAGAATTTAGAAACTAATCATTTGTCGTGAGAGATAAGTGTTTGTATCGTAAAATATTATGTACGCCAATGACATTACCACATGGATTTAGGTACACTGCAGTGAAATTAAATCGTAAGATATATATGAAAATAAACGGGCATCACATCATATGCATGCCTCTGCCACATAGTGCATACCTTTCCCATGACTTTTGCTTGTAAGATGGTAGCAACAACTTCACTTGTTGTCTTCAAGCATCGAGAAACATCAAATAGTTGCTGCGGTTTTCTCTGTTTCCTAAAGAAATGCTTGCTGAAAAAATTGCCAAAAGTTTACAAATAAAATATAACATAAGAGCATGTTCTTAACGACAAATGATATTACCAGAAAATGAAATCTAGCTGACAACAAGAACTGTATTCTGGCTAATATAGTTTCGAACCCTGGTTTTTAACTAAGGTAAGTGAGATGTTTTAACAAAAAAATTACAGTTTACTCGGCTCTTGGTGCTAGTTCTTCTTGCGAAAACTTCAAAGCTTCATGTATTTTTCCCACACGAATCAACACTATCAGATTTTGTGCTTCCAGATGGAAGTATTATAGAGAATTGTCAAAATTTGAGTCAAGATAAGAAGTCAATACCAAATGAAGGCTTCAACTTGTACATATGGTTGTGTCCAAACGCCCAAACCTCTGTGAAAAATGCACAATAAAAACCTACACCCACTTTACAGTAGTTATACAATACTTCACTCAACAGTATACAAACAATATCTTATTCAAACCATGCTGTACAAACCGTATCACCTCCAGGCTCCCGCTAAAAGGAGCAAATACAATTTTTTTATTTAAGCAAAGATATAATTTCTCATACGCATATATACCTTAATTCATGTAGAAAAACAACTTCTAACAAAAAAAGCATTATCTAAAGATAAACCACATTTCTCATACGCATATATACCTTAGTTTCATGTAGAAATACTACTTCTGACCCAAAAAAACATTGTCCACTATGCTATGGGGTCTTTTTCAGATGAGAAACCGGTCGGTAAACATAATGGAGAACCCGGAAGGTCCATTAGCACATATATGACTAATGACAAGAAAGTTAGCCACAATTGTCATATCATTGCTCCAGCTCCAAACTTTTCTGACAGCCCAACAACGAGGTACAAACTGAAATTAGGATCGTGGGGTTAAGATCGTTGATCTTCTCGATAGCCTTCCGAGCATTTCCCTGACTTGCCCACTTGCTTCACCTCCATCCGGTTGGTGATGGTCCACCAGGTAAATGTGAACTGCACACAAAGCTGCATGAATCACACTTCAGTGAGAGTCTAGTGGCTAAATCTCAGGTACTATTCCAGGAGTATTGCAGGAGTAAGACCGGCCAGATTTAAACATTTTATTTTAAATAGCTTGCTATAGCATTTAGAAGATGTCCGCCGCTAAGAGCCTTAGTGCGTTATTAAAACTTTGGGCGTGTGTCTATTACAAAATATTCTTGGAAATGTAAAGTCACAGTTAATGAGAGGTTGTAAACTATGGAAGTACATTAGGTACCAAACAGTCTATCGACAAGTGACTCCACTAATAGTCCAATAAGACATTTGCACCCAAGAGCATCCAAATGGCAAAGTAGTCCTTGAATTGACTAATAGTAAGATTGTTATTTTAAATAGTAGTAGTATTATAGAAATTAAGATAGACGAGAAAATCTGCATGGATGATATGAAAATTTTCTATCTTAAAAAAAACAATTCAACGGGCACTACAATATTGCAAAGTTACTCTTATCTAGCTGTACAAATGAGTAAATCAAGATATTAATTACCTCATCCATGTTGTCATTGCATAGTTCATCCGGCAACTATTAGTCGAGATCAGCATCCAGAACATCACCCTTCTTGATCTCTTGTAGATCTACGCCACAAAAACATTATATCAAACTGCAGAAACATATAGCTAATAAAACGTACAGCGGACATCGACCGTCCTGCAATGCTTATACCGACGAACGACATGCAACGGAGGTGCGCCACCGAGATCCCTTCCAAAAGGGTCTCCAGCGAGATTCCCTTGTTCACCTGCCACGATATAGGCACGAGGCGAAAAGGCGGCGGCGGCATGCGTACAAGCTGCGTGATAAACTGCTCCTAATCGATGCGTGCATTATGGCTATGCATCTTCCAGCTAGGAAGCTGCTGCTAGCTGGGCAGGCCCCTTTCTCTTAGTAAGGATGTGTAGGGAGAAGCAAAACAGGACGATGGCTTAGCAGTCGCTGTGTGTTCCTGGAGGGGGGCCCTGGAACAGATGGCCGATGGCCGGCAGGGGCACCCTAGCGGCCACCATGAAACACGCCACGAGGACGAAAAACCCACTAAAACCAGGATCAGGCGCAAAATAAATGGACGCCCAAATTAGGATTGAGGACCTGGACGTGGGCGAGGCAGGCCGTCATCGGAGGGGCACGCAGCCCATGGCGGCGAGCTCCATGACGCGGCCATGGCGGCACCTGCAGAGAGGAACGACGCGCAGCTCAGAGGAGAGAGATAGGTAGCAGAAAATAGGAGTAGGGGGAGACGGAGGCATGGCGGCGGGGTCCTCTCTGGTGCGCAGGCGAAGTGGACCTGTGGCGCGGCGGCGGGGGAAGGGGTCGTTGGTGCGCAGGGCAGCGGCCGCGGTGGGAAGTGGGGGCGGCGGCCGCGGCTGGATCTGGGCGCGACGGCCACGGTTGGAGCTGGGGCGGCGGCCGCGGCGGGAGGTGGCGGGGGCGGCCGCGACGGGCGGTGGCGCATCGCGAGACGGGTTAGCGTTTGAGGGAGGAAGATGGGGGAGGGGATCGACGGCGGCTGCGAGGGCGAGGGCAACGGCGAGGGGATCTGGTGTTGCGTCGCTCGAGGGCACCTGGAGGCTTCGCTCGCTCGCTCGCTAGTTCGCACGTTGCCAGTCCAAGACGGGTATTTTTTTCGCTAGTTTTCTTTCGACGGTTTATTTTCGTCCGTTTTTTTGGCGTGGAGGGGAGTACCTGGAGGCATCGCTCCCTCGTAACATTGGTTGGTTCGATTTTTTTGGCCTGGAGCGAACTACGTAGGGATGGCACCGCAGGGTTTGGGTACGGGTGGAGATATCCTATATCTTTACCCATCCGCCTTGAGTTTACCCATTACCCGTATCCATACCTATCAATGGGTATAATTTTTTTCCATATCCATCACCCGGTAGGGTAAATGGGTATCCACGGGTAAAAATACCATGTGTATACACATCAACCTAAGTAAGAAATAATCATAAAGGACAGCACACAATGCTCATATATACGTAAATCATAACATGTCTATGTATTGTCTATATACAAAAAAAATCTTACTCATCACAACAGCTATATACAACATGTATAGGCAAAAATCAATGCTTGTATGGATGGTGAGCACTGAAATCACGACCCTCATATATACATTGTAACATCACTACGTATCATATTCATCACATCTCCTATATACATCATACCATCACATCATCTATACATCTACGTACCATCTATGAATGCATCTCACCATCTATATAAAAAAACAAAAACTACAAGATCAATGCCCATATTCATAAAATCATACACAAAAATAAAACTTACCAAGCCAAAATAGCCTTGCTCTTGTTCTTGGTGATAGAAGAGGATCGACTAAGCGGGGTAAGGCAAGGTGGCCGGCTTGACAGGTTGTGACTGTGTTGTACCTTGGATGCCGAGGCAGGTGGTACATGTCCTTTACATTGGCCAAGGGCTTGGCCCTTTCCTAGCGGATGGAGACGGATGGCACCATCGAACAATGGTGCTGCGCCGCGGTGGCCGCCGCCGTCCGACTTAGTCCGCGTGAGCGTGAGCTGCATCTCCTCCCCGTCACTGTCCGCGCGAAAGCTGTGGTCCTTTTCCCCAAGGTCCATGGCGTCCAAGCGGCTGGCGCTGGCGACGGCGAGGCAGTGAGCAGCTGGAGCGTTGGCGGCTGCGACTAGCGATCCTTGAGGAGGCAAGGAGATGAGGAGATGGGTAGGATATCAATCTCCGTCCTAAATATGGAACACGATCACGTAATTATTATTTACCTAAGCGGCTAAGCCTAATCACGTTAATCACGCAGAGAAAGAGAGAGATATGAGATTCCTTCTATCATTCCAGCTATGTTTTTTTGAGCGAAAATCATTCCATCTACGTGCGTGTGTGAGCAAGTCATGTATCTCATCGGCTACATAAGAATGATTTACTGGCAAGTTAGATTAGATTAATGATTGGTGAAGGCCCACTTAACAGATTTTTATGGGTATATGGGTACACGGGTATGGGTTATGCTGTCCCGTGCCCGTACCCACAATACCCAACGGGTTTAATATTTTCCTATTAATATACCCTTGGGTAATTTTTTATCCCATACCCTTACCCTAATAGAGTTTTTACCCGCCGGGTACATGGGTAATGGGTACCATTGCCATCCCTAGAACTACGTCGAAGGTGGGAAGAAGTATCAAAGAAGTACCAAAAAAGACCGGATGAGGTGGGACGAAAATAAAACCCGGAACGCGACGTACCAACTGAGACATTAAGAGTAGAGATCACACAAAGCAAATGGCTTTATAGCTCAGTAGTACAATCCCTGCAACAGTAAATCACGTGTCGTTTTCTATCCTACGTGGACATGCCGAGGGAGCGCTCCTTGCGCGACCGTTCAACAGTAAATTGCGTGTCGTTTCCTATCCTACGTGGACATGCCGAGGGAGCGCTCCTTGCGCGACCGTTAATGGGTTGTATGTTGGGAGGAGGTTTCGCTCTAAGGCTGGTCATAGTGGGGAGTAACTTAGACTAGTAATATGTATATGTTACTAGGCTATGTTACTACCTCTATAGTGGGTAGTAACATATATGTAGTGTCATGCATCACTTCATTTATTACTTCATAGACTCATTTAGCATTGGGAACCGCTAGGTGATGGTAACATATTATGTTACTCTATTTGTCTCTCTCCTCATTAACTACTTGACACATCATTATTTTTGCTTATGTGGCATCTATGTTACTACTTATGTTACTCCCACTATGACCAGCCTAAGGCCACGCGTGGGAAAAAGAGGCATTGAGACAGGATCTAGGCGCAAGGGCTATGCCTCGCCTGTAACGATTACTAATAGGAATCGCCTACGGGTGGATGACTATGGGCCAACCCATTAGGGTCGCTCGATGTCTTCGCTCACCCGCATCCGGTTGCTGTGTTTGATCAGTTCTGTCTGTTTGTTTTCATTTTCATTTTTTTGTTGTTTTCATCTCTAGTTTCGATTTGTTTTTTTACCGGTTTCTTCGGCTTTATTTTTTTCTTTATTATGTTTTGGGCTTTCTTTATTTTATATGGTTTTCTATGATTTTTCTTATCTTTGTTTCTTCCTTTGTTTTTCCAGTTTTTTTAGTTTATATGTTCTTTCCTTTTTGTTTTTCCAATACATGTCTACTTTTTCATAGTTGTTGTACATTTATTGTATACATTATAAAAATGTTTTCATTCTTCAAACAATTTTTTATCATTTGATAAATGTTTTAACATGTATTTAAAAAATATTTAACACATATTCGAAAAATATATTCAAAACATGTTTTTGTAAAATGATGAAAGATTTTTTGACATACATTTTCTAATGTATGTAACAACTTTTTCCCGAATTAAACAAACATTTCTTTACATTTGTATAAACATTATTTGTAAATGTCAACTACATTTTTTAAATGTTTGCCATTTTTTAGTGGTTACAATTTTTTTCATACATATGCTTAACATTTTTTATACACAAGTAACATTTTTCTACTTTTTACATTGAAGTTTATTTATTTTTCATATATATCAAAAACATTTTTCGTATACACGTTTATCATTTTTTGAGTGCAATATTAGAAAATTCAAATTTTTATTGAAAGTGTTTTTGTCATATCTATATTTAGAATATTTCAAAATACAAACAAAATTTTAAAAAGGAGAAAATAAAATAAAAATGCGAAGCAAAAAAGAAGAAATGCGCATGATGTTATCATGACGTGTCCACGTCTGTGTACCTGGTTGCAGGGCCGGCCCAGTTCGAACTGCTGCACACGAGCCGTGCTTTGCCGAAATCACTAATTAGGAAGTACTCGTTGCAAAGAACACTCCACCTTCCAGGTCGCGACAAGTGGCGCACATGCAGCACGCCACTTGTCGCAACCTGAGAGTTTTCCCTTTTTTCGTAGATCTGTTTATTTAAAACATTTCATCTCTTAAACCGTGTGTCGAAATCTCGAACCGTTTTCACCGTTGGATTTTTCGCGTCGAGATCTTTAAAACTAGATCCCATGTTGATAGATTTTGACGAACTTTTTAAAAAAAAAACCGGATGAAAAAACCGAACCGGGAGCACGGGTTTTTTCTCTTTCCGAAAGAGGCACGCCCATGCCTCTCGTGAAATCACAACCGTGCCTCTCGTGGAAGCAAAACCGTGACTCACGTGGAAAAAAAATAGAAAACACGTTTTTTCTTTTTCAGAGAGACACGGCCGTGACTCTCGCGAAAGCACAACCGTGCCTCTCGCGTAAGCAAAGCCGTGACTCTCGCGAAAAAAAACAAAAAACGCGTATTTTTTCCCTCTGTGACTCTCGCGAAAGCACAACCGTGCCTCTCAAGGAAGCAAAGCCGTGAGTCTCGCGAAAGAAAAAAAACAGAAAACGCGTATTTTTTCCTTTTCCGAGAGGCACAGTCGTGACTCTCGGGAAAGCACAACCATGCCTCTCGCGGAAGCAAAACCGTGACTCTCGCGAAAGAAATATATAGAAAACACATTTTTTCCGTTTATGAAAGGCACGACCGTGACTCTCGCTAAAAAACAACCGTGCCTCTCGCGGAAGAGTTTTAATGAATTGTGTGTATCTTGCAGATAAATAAGAGTTTTAATTAATTGTTGGAACCTGACCAGTATCAAAATATAGAACCGCCCATTATTCTGCCACGTAATGTACATTTTAAAGCATATCAGGTGCGCTTCTTTATGTTTGTGCCTTCAAAATATCAAACCAGAGGGTTTGTGCTGGAATAATTTTCTTGGCCTTGCTTTATAACCAAAAAGTGTGTTATTGAAGATTTTTCCTAACTCGATCTGTATGGCTAAATTTTTAATCTTACTTCTCTCCCATATTTCTTGTAAGAGCCATCAACTTCTGACCCCAGCAATCCGCCAACCATGTACCTTCGTCCACATGCAAAATTTTCGCTTGGCTTGCGCTCAGAAACAGATGTTGGACCTCGGATCGCCTTGCAAGGAGGGGGCTACCACACCAGGAGGCATGCCCCTTATGTGACCAGGAAGATGAAACCATCAATCATGTGCTACTCACGTGTGTGGTTGCGACACCGGTATGGGCGGTGGTATGCGAGGCTTTGGGCAAGGTGGAATGGTCGCCGATGGCACATGATTCGCTTGCCCTATGGCTAAGGGACAAGCAGGGATGGACAACAACAATCCGAAGGATCTCCATACTATCTTTCTACTTGTACTTTGGGAGCTGTGGAAGCATAGGAATGCGATTGTTTTCGATGGGGCATCGCCTCCTATTGTTGGACTTATCGGTAGGATTAGGTCGGAGGGAAGGTTATGGTCGCTAGCTGGCAAGTTCAAAGGGAATGTAGACCCCTTCTTCCTTTGGCTAGAGTGGTGGGCGAGTAATGAGTAGTCCATTGTAACGAAACCCTTGTAATCTTGGTGGAGGCATGCTTTTGCCTTTCTTCTCTACTACCTAAAAGAAACATAGTGTTCCCTCTCCCCTCTTACGTCAAACTCTTCGTCCAACCCCCTCTCGTACGATTGATAAAAGAGAGCAATATCTCTGGCGATTTTCTTACTGTCGATATTTTTGCATGCCATAATGGTCCTAGCCAATCGGTAAACAAATCAAAGAAGCAATCACGTGTGTAGGGAAGATAATCGCGGAGATTGGGGGCAGTTAAGGCAGCGTGTCAAAAGCTCTCAATATGGAAGAGAAGGAAATAAATCTCCCATTGACGCCGTGCACATGCGCTCTCAATTTGGATTTTCTGAATACGTGATTCATATATCTCTTTCTTCTCTCTAGCCGATCCTTTGTGTGCACGTTCATGGAAGAGAAGTTGTGGACGCCGTGACCCGATGACAGTCGGGACGATCTCACCGTGTACAACACCTCAAGGTCGTCCTCCGGTGACGTTGCGCCACGGCCGCCGCTGCATCCGTGCTTCGCTTCGCCATGTCCGTCGCACCCTCCGAGGTGAGCTCCTTGCATTGACGTATTTGCAACCGGAGGATCAGCTTCTACATGTGCTTATCCGTGGTAATCGTTGCATGCGTCAAAACACTACCTTCGATCTAGAGATAGAGCGCCATCGATCCCTCTTGCTCATGCAGTATTTTTTTCGTGACTCTCCCACTGGCCGCTTCATAGCTAAAAGCAAGAAAAAAGATGGGTTGATTCGAATCCCACGGCCTGCTCTAGGGCGTGTGATGAGCTTATCACTGCCATAATAGAAAATATTTTGACAGTTTTTGATTTTGAATTCAAATTTTGTTCGAACATTTCAGGAGAAAAAAATCTGAGATTTTTCAAAAACTGGTCATTTCGGTCGATACCAATAAAAAAACGGCAACGAGAAAAAAAGTACCTTGACTTGCATACTTGGATTGAATGTACTCCCTATACAAACAACCACTACATGTTTTTTTATTCATTAAGCTTTACTTATGTCTATGTTGTTTCAAAAGAAAATGCCTGCACTATTACTTTTACAGAAATGAAGCAATACATCATGTCCTTCCCTAGCAAAACCAAGTTGGTGAATATCCATGACACAACCTCCCTAGCAAAACCAAGTTGGTGAATATCCATGACACAACCTTGACACGTCGAGATTTAAAATGTCTTTTAGAAGATGAGATATGGATGGAGAGCGAGGTCAGCTAAGATATACTCCGATGGTCATACTTACACACATCCAGAATGTCTAATTTATTTGTTATTTTTTCTATTGTAGATCATAAATGCATATATTTACTGTCTAAGGGTCCAGGATAAATTTTGTAGAGAGGGTGCACGGTATTCTTGGAAAATACATATGATTCTGGAATACTTAAGTGAGATGGTGAAATAGAGAAGTATACAAATGATTTTGTTATTTAGTTTTGCTCATTTCTTGAAAAAGATTTAAGAAGTATACAATGAGATGCTGTTTACTATTTCTACCCTCAATAGAGAAGTTAAAGATTTTGAATTTGATTTGCATCACGTAATCTAATTGTAGAGAAACTGAATTATTTATGCACAAAATGGTTGTTGTGATTATTTTATCTTGGATTTTGTTATAATCATACATCCAGGGACATTTTGATATGATAATTTACTACTCCCTCTGTTAACAAATAGTCAAATACAAGATGTTTCTCACGAAAAAAATATAAGATGCTATAGATTACTAAATAATATTGTTTTGTACATTTAGACTATATTAGATATATATGATATTTTAAAGAAGTGGCAATGAACATATATGTAACTAAATTAAGATGGCCGATCGAGAACTTAATCTTTTTCTGCCGACCTGTTGACACTGCTATGGTAGTGGTTTCTTCCACGATATTTCGGTTTTATTGTCATGGGAGCGTTTATTCCCGTTGCAACGCACGGGCAGAGACCTAGTCTTTAATATATAATATGCACACTCGTGCATATTCAAGAAAAAAACCATGTACCTTCGTTAGGAAAAACAAGAATCATACCTCATTATCTTGTACTATTAGTATGAATATATTGGGAACACAGAGAGCAAAGAAAAGATCCTTGCGCGATTCTCATCCTGTTAAACCGGCATTCATCACAATGCCCTTTAGAGATAGGATGTGACAGAAACACGATCGCCCACAAAGCACATAGTTTTGTGTTGCAGTAAGCACATGATTATTTGTATAATCTCCTATATTATGCAAAAATGCACTACATAGATATTATATCTGTATCAATATCAACTATTATCTTGTAGGGCATAAACTGCAGCAAACTAAGACTTGCAAGCAAAGGCATCTGTAGGATGTGACACTCTTTCGTGTAAGGGGTAAATTTGATTGCCAAAGAAAAGTATAGAAGATTTAAATGGCTACAGAGTTACGGTGTGGAAAAAAGGGGTAATTAGAAAATGTTGTGTTAACATTTTACCTTGCCATGGTTCTTTCTCATATCAAGGAACTAAAAAGTACCAGCATGCCGAGGCTCCAAGTATACAACAAGGCAGCTAGCTTTTGGAAGAATGCATGTAGTATTTCAGAAGACTGTAATTAGAAGGCCATCAAATGTTGAGAAATAATGAAACATCTACCATTTCTCTTCCACCACCTTGATCTACATAATGGGTAGTACTATCACGGAAAATGTATGACATAGGAACAATCGCATTAGATGTCCCATTTGTTCCTTGAATATAACTCCCTGTGGCAAAAATATTGTGAACCGAGGAGGTCATCCGTGTGTATCCCTAGTTCCCTACTGAAACTCTCATTAACATGTGTTGTGTAGCCTTTTGACGACATTCCCGCCAAACTTTAAGAGGTAAGACCTCTCCAAAGTCATGAAACCTAAGTAGTCATGATCAAAGTCCATGTCGTAAATTATCTCTCTGTCCAAGAAAGCCGCATTCTGGAATTAGATGGCGCAACATTAGAAGCAGTATAAGATGTAATGTCTTCAAACAGAGCAGAGGAGGGCACATTAGAATACATCACATAATCCTATACATATTCATATTAAATGAAATGGAGCGGCAAACTTATAGCAAAAGTTATCTTCAGCTGTCTCCCATATTGATGTACAGAATAAGTTTCTTAAAAAACACTCTTAAAAAACACACAGATCCTTCTTATGTTAATGTCCATCTCTATTTTGACTAACAAGCAATTGAGCAAGTGAGCAAAAAGATTCTAAATATTCCATTAGTAAATCAGTACTAACCGTTGTGATTCGCATTCATGCATATTATGTCGATCGCAGGATCAGACCCGCTGCTGGCACTGGTCAGTACCAGCAAACTGAAGGAAATTAATGTCAGTTAATCTCGATGGACCAAACCATGCTTAAGTACACCTAATCACCCTATTTAACTATTAGCAGCTTAGCATTGTCCAGGAGGTGAACTGAATGAATTTTTGTATACTACCCTCATTACGCAATGGTTTAGGGTTCCCAGTGTTTGTCAATTCGTTCAGTTACAGTCAGAAAAACCACCGTGCCTCTAGCTACACATGATGCAGGTAGTTAGTTGGATAGGAGATTTGATGATAAACCCCCTCCAGGCCACTTAAACCCCACATGTCAGAGACAGCGGCGGGGGGTATATAATCAAGGATTTGCGAACAAGGGGGGTTATCATCAATTATCCCCTTTTTTTCTTTGAACATAGATGAGAGCCGCTGCTTATCAATTAGGGCCGGCGGCACGGGGGAAAGGGGGCGATAGTTCTGCCATGCCATCTCAAGGTATGGTAATTGCAGGTGCATTAAAAATTTCACGAGATTAAAGGGCGAGAGGATTCCGATCCGATTCTTAGATGCGCAAGCCATGGAAGGAAAGGGGTCGGTTTTTAATCGTTTGTTTTGATCATGATTGATTGATTGGCTTACCAATTGTGAAAAGAAAAAGACAAGGAAACAGAAGCCACAAGTCCGTGATCGTCAGATCCTTCGCCTCCAACTCGGCTAACTTCATCTCGATAGCCGCCGGCACCTCTTCACAGATCCACCCTGGCCGGCGCATCCCGTCCCCGTTGTGCTTGTAAGCATGTATTTCCTCATTTGCTAGTACTACTATTTAGTGGTAGCTGCGGATGGAGCAGTTCGAGGCGAGTATTTGACTGATCTCTGACTCGGAAGGAAGATTAATCTTCTTCCTCTTCTTTTGAGATCACATCTACTTCTCCTTGACCCTTTCGTTTCCCACCATCTCTCCATCACAATCAGTAGTGGCTGCCCCCGTCGAGATTTTTTCTTTTTTGTTTCTCCATAAGACAGCAGTGCGATTTACCGATTCCATTTTTTTTGTCATAAAGTATTGTTTTCATTAGCTCGGTCTGAAGGACCAAGGGTTAGATTCCCAGTTTAATGTTCGATAGTACTACTAGTTAGTATTAGTAATCTGAACCGATTAGATTTTTGTGTCCCTTATGCAACCATGCAATTTGGCTATTCCTCTGAGTAGTGATTATTGCATCACAGGGAACTTGTTGAAATCCAATCTGTGTTTACAAGAAAGACAGGATGCATTGGCTGCAAATAGCACTAGAAAATTATATTTTGGAGAACATTGCCATCCCAAGATATTTGAAGTTTTTATATCAAGGATGGGCATTTACTCAAAATGTTTTGGTATTACTTTTAGAAAAGTTTGATTTCTTCTTCTTTTCTCATCTCATCTGCTCTCGTTGACCCTTTCCTACTGTTAAGTGGCTGCAAGTAATTCGACCTCTTATGTCCCCATAGACACTGATTTTTTTATTGATTCTCAATTTGGTGTTCGTTATTAGCAATCAAAATTTTATGATACAATTTTGTACTTCCTCTGCGCGGAATTACTTGCCGCTCAAATGGATGTATCTAGCACATATACATCCATTTGAGCGACAAGTAATTTCGGACGGAGGGAGTTATAAACAAAAGGGAGAATTTAACTTAGGTATTAGTTAACCCAATAACTCTCTCACCTCCCTCTCTGGATATTTCCTCAAACAAGGCCCCCCTCCCTCCTTTGTACATTTTTTCTCTTTCCAATGCAAGCCGGCTATTCCTGTGTGCAGTGACTATGGCATTTGTTGGAATCCAATCTGTGTTCACAAGGAAGACTGAATGCATGCATTGGCTGCAATAGCATTAGAAGGATGAGGCATTTTGTCGAAAAAGTTAAATTCGTACTTATGAGTTCTCATATGTTCCCTTTAGCAAAGATCTAATTCTTAGAAGGGACAAGAAACTATGTTAATGACGTGATAAAAGAACTTGTTTCTAGAAGTATTTATTTTTCTATGCATAGCGCCTACTTTTAAATTTTGCTTTGGCCCTCCAATATCTTGATAGGAGTATGATGCTCCACTAAGCATTTCTGTCCATTTATTCTTTGCTTCAGGGCTGCAAAGATGCCGAGAGAGAGGAGGAAGAGGGGCCATGAAGCCAGTCATGGTGACACTAGCGAAGAACGCATTATAGAGCGAAAGAAGACGAAGAGGGACCAAGAAGCTACTCGCAACTCAGTGGTTTCACGTATTATTTCTAAAAAAATGCAGATATTTTGTCTGTAAGCATCTATTTCCTGATTTAATTTGCTACTCACCACCAGAACGTCTTATATTTAGGAACAGAGGGAGTACTATTTAGTGGTAGTTGCGCATGGAGCAGCTCGAGTCGAGTATTTGATTGATCTCTGAGTCAAAAAGATTTTCTTCTTCCTCTTCTTTTAAGATGTCATCTACTTCTCTTTGACTTACCCAGTATCTCTCCATGATAACCAGTAGTGCTAGGAACTGGCTGCCAATAATTCCACCTCTTTTTCATTTCCCCATGGAATACTTGGATTTTGAGAAATTCGATAAAATAACAGAAAAGTAGGACTTTTCTGTTTTGCTTTCCAACTGATGCCCGGGGATAGGCCCCCAATTTTGTCTTCAATACTGATAATTAATATTAGCAATACTTGAAAATTTATAAATTATAATACAGTTCTTTTTGACAACTTAAAACTTTATTTCTCATATGATGGACAAGTCATTTACAATAAGATGAGAAATAAAGTCGAAAAGATGAGGCGTTTTATTAAAAAGTTAGATTAGTACTTATTAGTTCTCATTTACCTCTTACCAATATGAAATTCATTTAAGGGGCAAAAAAATATTAATGATGTGATAAAAAACCCTCTTTCTAGAAGTTCTTTTCCATGCAGAGGGCCTAACTTTTAATTGGACTTTTTAATTTCATTTTTTGGGCCTCTTATCTACTAGGAACATGATTCTCCACTAAGCATTTCTGGCCAATGATTTTTTGCTTCAGGCCGACAGAGAAGAGCAGGAGGGACTATTTGATGTCAACAGTTACTCCTCGCCAAAGACGCATGATAGAGCGAATGGTGCAACGTGAGTCAGTGTTTTCATGTTTGTTGGTTCTTCCTTCTCTTGCATATATTGCTTTCCCATTATAGTGAACTCGTGCTCGTGGATTAATTACCATGTTCTTTAATTAGTCAACAAGACCTGGGACAAGCTCCATGAAGAATATCTGGAACGATTTGGATGTCCTGATACACCTGTTTCAAATCGGAGTTTTGTAGAGAAGCCATTTGGTTATGCGGCTTCTGATGATTTGTTGTTGACTTCCAGTGTTGTCTCACTTGCTTTATATGATGGTAATTATGCTTCTTTCTGCTTTTGATTTTTCTAATTTGTATCTAACCATTACTAGTTCATGATCTAAATGACAATTTTATACAGGAGATAAGATGTTATTTGCATGTTCGGGCGTAGCTTTAGGACGTAAGGGAAGGGGGTATCCAGTAGTATCAAGATTTGTGACTTCAAAACGTTTGGTTACAGAATTTGAGAAAAACAGAAACAGAGCTGATAATTTGAGGGTTGGTGCTGCTAATCACAGTGTTCTCAGTTTTGGCTTTGTTTTTCAAGGTAAATTTAATCGTTCTGTTGGCTGATGGTTTACTCTTTTCACTATAGATTAATGTGCGCCTTCATGACAAAGAAAGTTTCGATGGGTTCTTGGGACTATATGATAGTCATATTGCTATTGTCACGTCCTTTTGGTTCGCAAATGTACCTCCTGTAGATCTGCATTCTGATATTGGTTGGCAGAATGATCTAGTAGCTTATGGGCGAGCCTTCAGCTCGGGTATTTTGATGGCCACTTCTAATGCCCCAACACAGCTGCTAGGCGCAGATCATCTGATCGAGCATGATCTGATCCCTTTCCCTTGTCCTGTCACAGAGGTAAGCTGTTGATTCTTTCCTAATTTTTTGGGATGATGAAAAAAATGCATAACAAAATTATTGCATTGTAATCCCTACCCCCTTTAATTTTGCCATTCTAACTTTAGGAACCAAAGTAATTTTTTGTTGTTGTCATTTTTCCTTTGTGATGATCCTTACCGCTTTATTATTATTGGTTCTAGGCTGGACTTGGAGGGCCAGTTATTAATCAAGCTGGGTATGTTGTGGGATTGAGCATTAAGGTTGATGTCGACGAGGAGACTACCTATTTCCTACACCGTGTGGCGCTTCTTGCACGCTTGGACTATTTGGAGAAGTTAATGTATGTCTCCTGTGCTTCTAGTACTTATGATTATGAGCTTTATCGTCCTCAATTTGTGTATCTATAGTTGTTTTGTTCAAAACACACCTCCTGTTCTAGTTCCTCTCTTGTAAGGCGAACCATCTTTGTGATACAAGCATTGAAGCATTAAGAGTTCTCACACAACAGTATTCTCTGCAATAATAACAAGTTGGCTTGTTCTAGCTCTCACTGGTGGCACTTGCATCATCTCATGTTGCTAACTAGCGGAATGGAAGTGTGCATGTACTCCGCACTCTAGCATGAGCCCGTTATTAGTTATCATGTAACTATAATTGTTATTGCCCCTGTCTTTGCTTTACAGATTGATGTGTTCTCCTCGGTGTCATGTGTATGGTCTATGGCTTGGCTTGTAGGGATATTATATACTCCCTCCGTTCGGAATTACTTGTCGCGAAAATGGATGTATCTAGATGTATTTTAGTTCTAGATACATCCATTTCCGAGACAAGTAATTCCGAACGGAGGGAGTATCTGGTTGGCTGGGTGTACATGCCTCTATGGTTGTTGGTCTATTTATAGCAGGTTACAGTTGATGTTTTCCGGTTTACGGTGTATGTAAGGATGTGCAAATCCTTTATCTAGGAAAAAGGATGTGCTGGTATGTATCTCACTTTCAAAATGGATGGTCAATAAGCTAGCAGATGTTGTAATGCACAATAAATAGAACAAATCCACCTATTTAAAGACCATATAAAGAATTGAATAAGATAGTATATATAACTTGTTCGAGATTATAAGAGTGGGGAGGAAGAGATTATTCTTCGGTAATAAAGAAGTGCCTATTAGTTTGTATCTCTTGAAAAAGGATGGTCGAGTCATTACATGAAAGGCCATGTTGGGTAACCGCATCTCTTTGCTCGTCCTCCACCCTCGTGTCAACACTAGCGCTATGATCTGCCGCAGCAACAGCAAATAAAAAATATCATATCGATCAATTAACCTATCCGCAAGGATCGGATCGCAGGGAATTCAAATGGATGTGTTGAAGATCATCAAACCTACTTTTATCTGCTCTATCCTCTCATGACTTCTGTTTAGTATTGATAAGCTTGATTTCCATGTCTTCTTTCATACCTTCTTTCCTTCTCTATGACCTGTCTCCCGTGTTGGTTTATGTTGTTTTCCTGTTGGACTAGCACTTCTGTGTATCTATTTATTTATCGTGACAACTAGACATTTTTCTATATTGCAGGCCAAACTCTACCAACTTCCGTGAATATACCTTGCCTGATGGTGTAAACAGCATAGTCCCATCAGGTGTGAATGATCGTTCCAAAATTCCTGAGTACTCGTACGTGGAGGTTGATTTTATTTTACATATCAGCTTGAGTACTCAGATTGGTCATTTTATTGCATCAGGGTTTATGGCACATGTTAACTATTTAAAATCATGCGGATATCCTCAGCCACCACCACTTGTGCTCGAAGGTAAGCCGTTGCTTTCTATGGTTCTGATTTCTATCTTCTGTAACCTTTTTCTAGCTGTGACACAACTTCTGTTCTCGTTTCTATAACCAGCTAATGGGAGATTGCTTAATACATTTGAAGAGGATTTTGGTGAATTATATGGTTATGAGGACTGTGATAGCAATTTCTATGTTCGTAGCTCTGAGGAGCATGTCTGGGATAAACTTCGAAAAAAAGTTGTTACAAATATTTGCCGGCGTGTTGTCTCACTTTCTTCATACGACGGTGATTCTGCAGTTATATGTTGATAAGTTATTCTATTTATTGTAGTATTTGTTTCCACTGACCAATGGCCAAAGTTGTTGTGTGTAGGAGATGTGAGATCTTTTTCATGTACAGGCCTACTTATAAAGTGGCATAAGACTGGTCCGCCTGTTATTCTGACTTCGGCCAGTTTGGTTAGAAGTCGGGTTGATGAAAATGAGATTGATGAGAAACTGAAGGTTGCTGCTCCTAATTGAGTTGATGGCTAATTGCTTTTCTTGTCCTCTGAGTGAGATGATGGCTAATTGAGTTGACTTTACCTACCATTGCAGATTAAGGTACTTCTCCCACCGAAACAGGTCGTTGATGGGACACTGGAACTGTTCCATTCAGATTATAACATTGCTGTCATCAGTCTTCAGAAGCCTCTATATGGTATTCGGCCAGAGTATATTTTCCGCACGGCGAAAAGGCCTCCAAGAGTAGTAGCTATAGGGCGTGGGGCTCAGGATGGATTATTGATGGGGACAATTGGTAAAGCGGTCAAGAAGCTCGCAGGCGACAAACTTCCTTGCGAAGACCTTAAGCTTTCAACTTGTAAAATCACGAAGGTACACCGGTGCCCCCAAATCCCTTTTAAATGGTAACCGATATAGATAGGTGCGACATAATCTATGCGTGTTTTCCCTGTAATCAGTAATCTACCAAGTTATGGTAATCTATCCAAGCCATTACAACTTCTCCATTTTATTTCTTGTACTAGGTTGGGATTGGAGGGCCCCTTGTTAATATTGTTAATGGATTGTTTGCTGGCATGAACTTCTATGGTGAAACTGATGTAACTCCTTACCTGCCGAGGGCAATCATCGTGGACGTTTTATGCGGGATTGATCTCCCATCTCAAAGGTACATCTTTCCCTGTTTTGTCGTCTCATTTATATCTGTCTCGGGTTCTTGTTGTCTAGATATATATCCATTCGGTGTGCTTACATTAATATTTTCTTTCTTTCTATGACAAAGTGGAATGGACCATGCCACTGACATAATGGGTGCCGCAACAGTTAAGAAAAACAGGTATTTGTGCTGTTTCGCACTGTAAATTCATTTAGTATTTGTTTAACATGAATTTGCACTGAAAAGAATTTGGACGACAGGTGGCCGGTGCCTAAGCCATATTGGTACCATTCCCTATTTGATGGTCCTCCTCTACATTTTTATGGAAGGCAACTCCAGTAATCCTATCTACCGCTGCGCCAGTTCCACTGCCTAAGTATTTTATCGTGGTACTTTGTAGATTTATCACATTATTAGGGTGTTCTAATGGTTCTGCATAAAACTTTATATTAAGCATTAGAACGGCTCTGCAGAAGTTGAAGCTGCAGACACTAATCTGGATTGACTTTGTTTGACATCGACTTTTAGTTGTTATTATCACGCATGTGGTCATTACCCACCTTTATCTAACGCGTGATATCATAGGTTGCTCGTGCCGAGCGCTCCATCGGTTGCTCATGCTGGCTCCAGGCGTCTGTCGGTGTGTCTCACCGGCCCAACAACCGCCCTACCTTATCTTTTTCTCCACCTCCACCTCGACCGATCGAACTCCAAACCGTACGACGAGGAGCTGGAACTTTGATATCGATAGTGACAAGTTCATCACATCGACATGGACGGACGGAACTGCGACCCCGCGAATATCTTACGGAGACTGTTGTGTTCCGCGCGTTCCACCACCACGTGCCCGACGGCGACGAGGCTGTCAAACTGGACACTGGCCGTGCAAAAGTGGTTGCGATACGGCTGCACCGTTGCTCCCTCAACAGCACGCCCCTGATCCGTTGTTCGTGATCGTCCCATCCCATCCATGCGCGTGCTCGTAGGCTGACACAAACCGGCGCGAGAGAAGAGGTGTATAAATGCTCGCCCGGTTCGATTTGGGGGTAGGGCAGACGGGAATGGCGGGGGCGCAGAGCGTGCAGACGCTGGCGTGCTCACTGGGCGCGCTCCCGCCCGAGTTCGTGCGGCCGGAGCACGAACAACCGCGCACCACCATGTTCTGCGGGCCACGCCGCCCGAGATCCCCGTGGTCGACATGTCCTCGCCGGGCGCCGCATGGTGGAGGCGGCGAGGGAATGGGGCATCTTCCAGGTGGCGGGCCATGGCGTGCCGGCCGGGGCTGTGGCCGAGCTAGGGCGCGGGTTCTTCGCGCTGCCGCAGGAGGAGAAGCAACGGTACGCCATGGACCCGGGCGATGACAGGACCGAGGGTTACGACTCCACGCCGCGGAACGGCGGAAGGGCGACCTCGAGGGCAAGAAGGCCCTGGGCCGACTTCCTCTTCCACGACGTCGCGCCCTAAGCGGTGGGGAGTTTAGTACTACCTCCGTAAACTAATATAATAATTTTAGAGCGTTTATAGGATACTAAAGTAATAATCTAAATGCTCTTATATTAGTTTACACAAGGAGTACTACTATACAGGATAGTGATAGAGAATGAGACCTTTTATAAAGGTTGTTCTATCACATGTTATTGGGAGTTTAGAAAGAGAAGTTGTACACACGCGCTCCTCCTTCTTCGTTGCCCGCCTCGCCACACTACGCCACGCCACGCCTCGCCTAGTCACGGCGCGCGCGCGCCGCGCATTGAGGAATAAGCCGAGCCGAAACTTATTTTTGTCGGTCAGAAATGGTTAATTAATCTCGGATTAATTGATGAGTTGCTACAGCAGAGCCACCGTCCAAGACGTTAGACCGTGGGCTGTTCGGGGACTCGGCGTTGGCTAGTGGAGTGAAAGCTAACTCAGTTCACTCACTCCCTCTCGCACAACCCGAGCCATCATCTACTGTTCCTCTCTCTGTGCTGCTTTCGGCGAATCCATCCCGGCGATCACGTGCATGGTTGGTCGGGACAGCAGGTGCCTTCGAAGAAAAAGTGCAACATATAATAATTATTGTCTCTTTGATAACCCATATGAAAAAACCTTGAGAAAGGGGAAAACTCATCGGTGAATTCAGAGAACAATAAATATGCTTTGTATGCTTTCTTTTAAAAGTCCCATTGGGTCTAAATAGAAAGTATTGCATATGTCGCCTCGTAAAACCTTTTGTGAGAAATTTTTGAGAGAAAGCTCATAAGGAAAAAGAGTGTGGTCTGATATGTCATTGAAAACACCTTTAAAATCCAGTGGGAAAAATATAAGGAGAAAATGATATGAAATATCATGATAATTCTCTCTTTAACTCAATATAAGAAAATCCATAGAGTTTAGAAGACAATAAATATGTCGTGTATACTTTCCTAAAAACCCGAGGGAAATGATCTTGTGTTAATATTACCTCATTAAAAACCTTGATGAGTAACCTGTAAAAGTAAATTCATAAAGGGAAAAAAATATAATATGATTCTTTGAACATGAGTAATTCAGGAAGATACTCGCCCTGATTCTTGCATATCTTGAAGCCGTCAAATACCAATCCAATAAACATTTTGGGCCGGCGTGACGCGGGTAGCGCCAGCTAGATATGCTGTCTCGAGAGTCGTCACGTACAGGGGCTCAAGAAATCGTAGTGTTTTCGTGCTGAATTTCGTGATCAGCAGCAGCGTTTAGAACTTGGCATCGTGGCTGCGTCCGAGACAGCAAAGCAGCGTCAGGTAACTGAGTCCATACTTCCACCGCGCGCGCACACACAACTGTTTACTCAAGCTTAGCATCTCTCCCTTATCAACCTGCAAAACCCTACCACTTTGGCAGGCTAACCAATCTGGCTGCGACGGCCGTTCTCAGATAGAAGAAATCTAGGGTTGAAGCGATGACTGACCGGTTCTAAAAGGAAAGCTGAAGAGTTGCTGGTTAAGAAATTTTTTTTTGCAGGTTAAAAATGTATTACTCAACTCGAGAAGTTCATACAGTCAATCATAGCTAATTCCGTAGCAACCAAAGGCCCAGAACCAATCCAAGTCATGGTTCTACCTTCTAAACGAGCAAACTTAGCTAAACTATCACTAACCTTATTTTGGCTACGAACGATATGAGTAATACATGATTCACGAATAGACATAACATATCTAATCTCCTTGATAAGCGATGCATAGATTGATCTATCCACCTCTTTTGCCTGGATCATCTTCGCTGCAATAAGGGAGTCCATCTCGATTGCAACTGGAATCTCAGTTCTCTAGATAGCCAATGACAGACCCTCCATACACGCACATAGTTCAGCTTCGAGGGATTCACGACAAGAGAAAAGTTGCCTGCATGACGAGAAAATAATAGCACATTTATCATCTCTCAAAACCATACCGGCACCTGCTGAACCATCGTCCGCAAATGAGCCATCGGTACATAAATTTACCCAGCCAACAATTGGAGCTCTCCATGTAGGTACAGTAGTTATGAACGCATGCGGTCTATTGGTGTCTGTATCATATGTGATGATTGATTTTCCCATGCTTTTATCTGAAGAGAGATCTGTCTTAATGCCAATAAGGGAGTCAAGGTAACTCACCAAGACACGACTAGAAGCTTCCATGGGCGGTGGAGGTTTATTATGTACCACCTCATTCCGGATATGCCAAGCCTGCCATAACAGCATGAGAAGCATAGAACGTTCAATTTCTGGAAGAGGTTCTAACGCATGTAGAAGCCACTCTTTCCCAGTATTGAGCATCGTAAAAATACTTGGCAATGTCAAAACTCCAGTCATTGTATCCCATAGTACACGTGAAAAGGTGCAGCGGCAAAGGGCATGAAAACTATCTTCAGTTTCAGTGGCACATATAGGACAAAGTTCACTAGTCTCAATTCCACGAACATATTTATTCTTCCAGGTTGGCAATGAATCAGTAGCAACTCGTCATGCAAAGTTGCGAACTGTTGGGGGAACATCCGATGACCAGATCAGTTGCCAGCAAGAACGACGTCCATCTGGTCTGTAGCTGGAACCTGTTGCTGACCCCCTGTGCGCTTCATCAAAGCCTAGTTGATAAGCACTTTTTACTGTAAACATACCGTATTTGTCAGGACCCCATGCCAAGGTGTCATCCTCCAACCTGGGCGAGGCTCTAATCTTTATTATCTCTGCTACGTCTGCCAGTACAAAATAGTTTTGCAGTAAAGCCTAATTCCACGAGCCATTATCGTTAAGTAATTCCGAGACAAAACGAATTCTGCACCTTCCTTGAGACGTGATGGGTTTATAGGAGTAGGGACACGGAATCCAACTATCTCGCCAAACTCGAATACTCTGTCCGTTACCCACCCGCCAGATGAGTCCTTTCTTCAAAAGATCAAGACCATAAGTAATGGCATGCCAGGAAGATGACGCATTGCCTGAAAAAACGGTGTCCTCAAGATTACCATCCGGGTAGTATTTAGCCTTTAAAACTTGTGCACACAAACTATCCGTTTTAGAGATCAAACGCCAAGCTTGTCGAGCTAGCAAAGCTTGGTTAAAAATACGGAAGTCTCGAACACCAGCACCTCCTTTACTTTTTGGCTGCAACAAATCGTCCCATGCTCGCCAATGCACTTTCCGTTTACCCTTTTCAGCACCCCAATAAAACCCTCTCACCATCCTAGTAAGTTCATCACACACTAAAAAAGAAACCTTAAATACACCCATAATATATGTGGGCAAAGCCTGAGCATCAGACTTAATGAGAGTCTCTCTCCCGGGCTGAGCAAGATGTCCATCTCCCCACTGAATCAACCGTTTTGTCAAGCTCATTTGAAAGTTTTGGAACCGACCTTTAGACATGCGACCATCCGGAGTAGGAAGGCCAAGATACTTCTCTTCAAAGACTAAGCTAGTCACATTGAGCACCTGTCTAACTTCCTCCTGATTAACAAAAGGACAAATAGGACCAAATAATATCGAACACTTGTCAAAATTCAAACTTTGACCTGTAGCATTGCCATAAATATCCAAAGCCATTTTAACTTTTTCAGCCTGGCCACGTGAGGCCTCAAAAAATAGCAATGTATCATCAGCAAACAGTAGGTGTGAAATACCAGGGGCTCTTCTACACACCTTCACTGGAGAAATATCACCCGCAGCCACATAATGCTTTAGAATTGCTGACAAGCCATCAGCCACAAAAAGGAACAAGAAGGAAGTGAGAGGATCACCCTGCTGAAGCCCACACGACGGTGCAAATGAATCCAAGAGGGTCCCATTAAGTTTGACAGAATACCTCACCGATGTGACACAAGACATAATCCAGTCTACCCATCGTTGAGAGAAACCCAGGTTTTGCATCACCTGCTCCAAGAACTTCCAGTCCACCCTATCATACGCCTTAGAGAGATCAAGCTTGTATGCACAGAAACTTTTCATTGGGTCCTTTTCTTGTTTGATGTGATGAATGCATTCGAAGGCCACCAGTGCATTGTCAGTGATCATACGTCCAGGAATAAACGCACTTTGCTCCGGAGAGACAATATCATCAAGGAGAGGCCGTAGACGGTTCATAAGACACTTAGATATAACTTTATAAAAGACATTACAAAGACTTATTGGCCTGTAATGAGTCAAACTTGTAGGGTTAGGAATTTTAGGAATAAGTACAATAGAGGTAGAATTTACCCCTGCCGGCATGAGTCCTGTAGAAAAAAATTACTTGACTGCTGAAATAACGCTGTCCTTCAGGGTGTCCCAATTGCGCTGAAAAAATCTCGCCGGTAAACCGTCTGGCCTAGGTGCTTTCAAAGGACCAATCTGGAAAAGCGCATCCGAGGTCTCCTTATCACCAAAGGGAGCGCAAAGACGCACGTTGTCCTGATCTGAGACCTTAGCCTCAAGAAGCTCAATAACCAAGGACGCACGGATCCTTCTCATCTTAGCTGCTTTCTGCCTAGTCTCACATAAGAACACAAACATGGGGGAATGCGACTGAGAAATCGTCGCTATTTCACGAACTGTCCGGGGATTCCCCCCACCCCGGCAGTTCCAGCTAATGAGATTCATTGTTCTCGGCGCAGCCCCTCCAGGGAGCTCGCCGATGTCAAATTCTTGTTATTATTCTAACCACTTAAAGGTGAATTCACCACTGTCCTCACTCTTTTTGGATCTTGCCCATCAGAGGAACTTGGAGGAACCACATCTGACTCAACCAGAGGTAGCTGAGTTGTAGAAGCCGAAGGCGTCTCCTGTCAAGAGGGAGCAACTCTCTTCCTACCATCAACAACACCCGGCATACTACTGTTTTTGTCAACTTCCATCGCAGCAAGCACCGCAGAACCATCACCGCCCTCAGAAGCAGCCGGGCCATTGCCCTCTTGTTCACGTGAAGTACCTCTTCCTCTCCCGCTCCAAGCAGCACGAAGCTCTTTGAAAACCAACTTGGATGGAGCATGAACTCCATCACCGTGCTCCGTATGTTATTGAAGTGTGCGAGGGAGCAAGGGAGGCTGAGGTAACTGACGTTTTTTTTTTTGCGAGTGAACTGACGTTTGGTTTTTGCCAGTAAACTGTTTATATGCTATCATGACGCCTATTTTCTGCAACAATAACAATTTTGACTATGCATGCCGACGTACGTTGCTATATGCTTTGAGCAACCAGAGTCCGAATAACCAACTGTTTATTCATAAGTATGTTCGCACGTAGTGATATTTGCCCGAACTGTGATAAAGCGACTTTATTTTACCTGTCCATTGAAAGAAATTTAGTCACGTGCCGCCAGTCCAATGCAATTTTACTTTGTGTATTCAAGAAGAAAAGCAGTTTATGTGATGCCATAGAAAGATCTTTGGCCACGAGCCCACTATCAACATCTTTCTCGCATCGGCTCTCCGTCGGAGATAGTCATCACATTGAGGCGCTGATTGGATTGACGTTTCACAACGTCATACACCTGTAATATATATGGACCTCCATCCATCGTTTTCATCTGCAGGCAAAAGTCAAGCGTGGCCGGTGTTATACACTTGTAAAATAAATACAGGTGTATAAAAATACACCAATACCAAGCGGAGCCTGAAGTGGAGAAAACTTACAAGCTCAAGGAAGAAAGTAGGCATTATTATTGCAGCTGAAACACCTTACCAGTGCCGGATATTGTCTAACAAATCTAGAAGCTGTTCCTGTGACAATGGAAGCCGGGCCTTAAGATACTTATGCATATACCTCCATTCATCTGCATATTCTATAGCAGACATCGAGCAACCAAACATCCTTAGTGCCAGTGGCAACCCTCCACAGGCTTCAGCCATCTGCGCATGCATGGAACTCGATCAAGTCAGTTCATGCAGCAGTTTCAAATCTAACAAAAAGAAAAAGGAACTCTATAAAAGAAGGATTTGCATGCATGCACGGTGATTCTACTCCGTGTGGGCTGTACGTACGTACGTACCTCCTTGGCGAGCGGCCGAATCCGAGAATTTTGGAGGATTTTATCCCCAACGCAGTGTCTGAAGAGGCCCCACGCGTCGTCTTCCCCCAGGCGCCCGATCTCGAGGACGTTGTCCGCGGCGCACCCCATGAGGGCGCACACGTCCGGGGTCTCCGAGGCCACGACCACCTTCTGCCGCCGGCCGCCCTCCCCGAGCGGCATCGGAACGCCGGCCGCCGCCAGGTCGACGGGCGCCCCCAGCCCGTCCAGCAGCAGCAGGAAGCTTCTGCTCGACAGGTCCCGGCGGATGAGGCAGGCCAGGGCCCGCTCGTCCGCCGGCGTCAGCACGCCGTGGCTGTAGTAGCCCAGGCAGATGCCGATGCAGCGCCGCACGTCCGCCACCGAGGAGCTGCCGCCCAGCGCGAAGTAGAGCACGCGGTCGAAGAGCGCGTGGTACGGCCTGGGCTGATGGAGCGGCGTGAGGAGCGACGTCTTGCCGGCGCCCCGCCGGCCCCAGATCCCCAGCCGGTCGTCGCCGGGCAGGTCGCTCTCGAGGAAGTCGTGCATTCTGCTGAGGTGGCTGTCCACGCCTGTCAGGTGGCGGCAGGCCGAGCGCAGCCGGTCCAGCCTCGCCGGACGGTCGTGGGCGCGCGCCGCCGCATCCTCGAGCTTCGTGATGGCACCTTTGAATTTGATCATGTGGTAGATGATCTTGATTAGGAGCCACATGGTGATACGTACGTACGGGGTTCGACGATCGCGCACGAGAGAACCTCACGCCGCGAGAATCAACTCGACTAGCTATAGCGTACTACAATCTCAGAATATGTAGAATTCGTATCAGGACTTCAGGAGGGATCGTATCCAACACGGACATGGCTTCAACTTCAACTTGTATCACACATGACTTGAATTGCTCCTGAAGCCCTGGTGAGTCGAACGCGCGGACGATCAATATATGCTGTCGGGCGCTACTAGCCTGAAGAACTAAAGAGAGAAATTCAGTCAAAATCACTCAGAGTAGCACACTTTGTGGGATGATTGCGAGGAACTTACAACGAATTAGGATATGCACTTAGGCCAACCAAAACATGGCGGCTAGGGTTTATACCCGGTGCAAGCTGGATGTCTCTTCCCCATCGGGATCCTGGGCTGTGTATAGCCTTACATTTTGTAGAAAGTAAAGAGAAACAGAGACTGAAAAGTAAAAGTGCCACAAGTGCTCTTCTCGTAGTTCGAATACACAGGAAGACCGGCATTAGCCGTGATGAAGGGCTGTAGTGCTTCGAGGCAGCTCAACGAAGCCATAAGTTACCGTTAGATGCAGATCCAACAGCTGGGACTGTTTGGTTTCTTCAGCTAAGCAAAACGGAGTGTCAATTTCTTCAGAGATCAAAGAGGATGGGGCCTTACATATGCTATACTTCAGATTCAGAGGGTTATAGGCTCATCACTTACAGGTAAAGAATCGCATTTTCTTTTTAATTTTGACATCAGAACATGGCATCATAACTTCATTCGGGCCAACATAATAACCACGTCAGACAATACGACTACTAAGTACAGCAAACCAACTTCACCACACTGACTGAATGCATACTGCAAGCCCACAGGTACAACAGAGCTTAAGATGACACGATTGGGGCATTCGACCGTCGTCAGATTATGTCTACCAGTCAAACAATGTAACTGAAACAGCGGCAGCTAGATTATTCCGCAGTATGGCTACTGGCATTGCGTTGAGCTTCATGGAAGCCTCGTCCTCTCAGAAGTACGGCCTGTAGCGTGTCGGCCGGCGGAATCTGGGAACTCTCCTGAAAAGAGCATAAAGATAGATGTTAGAACAGAGGATGCAATTAGACGCCCACATTTGTACATGCTCCGGAACTCACCCGTATCCGTATGGCGGGAAATACGGTGCCCCGTATGATCTATAAGGGTATGCATGGTAGGGATTGAATCCGCGTGGAGGACGCTGCTTCATCCCAGGGACGTTAGTCCTCTTTGGTGACACCTGTTGAGCACAACAGAATGAAGGTTGATTCTAAATTCAAGACATTATTAAACAGAGGTAGTAGTGGAAACTCGATGTCTGAATGAAAAGCTGTTAATATCTCTGCACCTTGATCTGGCGACCATGCAACTCAGATTCATTCAGATTAAGAGCCTCCTGAACGGCTTCTTGTTCTAGAAATTCCACGTAAGCAAAGCCTTTTGGCTGTCCAAACTTGTCGGTCAAGATTGTCACTCTGTTGACGGTTCCACAAGCTTGGAAATGCTGCTGCACTTCCTCTGGTGTACACGCATAATCAACCTGCAGTACATGATAATATCAGAAAAACAAATGTCAAATGAATGGACATGAAAGATTAAACAATGGATTATTCGGCTAAAATTAACTGACACAATAAGATTATACTAGATATTGTGTCCACCAGGTTTGCACTTGTGAACTTGAAGGGTAATCATATACTACCTCTGTTCCTAAACATAAGTTGAACTGCCAAAACGCCTTATATTTAAGAACAGATGGAGTAGTTATAAACGGATGTTTACAGCTATATTAGTAAATGGCAAATATAGCTGGTCTTTGCATTACTACACAAGCTCAAGATAAAAACAACTGTGAATGAGATTGTAACCGAGGGAAGGTTAAATTAATATATAGACATGGGGAAAACCATCGCTGATATAGAGATTAGTAAATAATATTGAAGATTTAAATGGTTATTTCTCAAAAGTCAATATGGAAATTACTCATTTTGGAGGTACAAGAGAAACTTCACTAACGTAAGTAGCAGATCCAATACGAACAATAAATGAGATTACATAATCCATAGGGTAGATAAGAAGTCATGAAAAGGTATGATTCACGAGGACATTTGTGGGACGATGCTTTTGTTGAGGAAAAAAAATGATAGTTAACAATCTGAGAATGGTAAAAGTAGAAGCGATGTGGCGGATGACATATGGAAAAGTTACAAGTTAAGAAACACATTTGAAGGAAAACTTGAAAGCCTGTTAAGAGCATAAACTTGCGTGTGGAAGATGAAACTTCTAGATTCTTGTGTGCCCTACAGTCTATAATGCAAGCATTTCAAGAAAAGCAGTTCAAGAAAAGTTCTGTTAGCATCAATGTTTGGTTAATCTTTTGTCCAATTATGCTCCCTTCAAGAATCTTAAGGTAACAAGTACCTCAACAGCAATCTGTTGAAGTAAAGTTTTGTCTTCGGCAATTCCGTATATAAACCCAGCCCTATGGAAAGTACAGAATCTTGGGCAACTTTACTTGCATTTAGAGTTACATGTAATCCTCCAAAACCATTAGAAACACTTTTATGCAAACGTAGAAGGAGACATCACGTTTAGAAAAAGATCAACAATAGACCATAAAGAGAGGGTGCAGGAGCAGCATGATTATGGGTTTCGGTAGCACATGGACAGCCCGGAAGTGAAAAGAGGGAAAAGAAAGAGGGAGAGGAGCGGTAAGCAAGCGCACATTAAGAATGAGCAACATAAGTCTCCATTCTGATGATACACTTACATGTCATACCTATGCACCGTTCAGGTGATTCTCACTGGACCAGTGGTTTAGAATCACACCACATCACACGCACGTCCGAGTCTCAAGCGCCATTTGCAAGTCTGTACAGCTGATTTCTAGACTTCCTTTGCTTCTTCAGGGAGGTAACTAATCCTATGCTATGTAAACTCGTTTTTCTTTTTTCCTTTTTTTCTTTTCCCTTTTTTTCCTTTCCATTTTTCTCATGATATATGTTTTTTTTCCAGGGATTTTTCTCTATCTGCTAATATAGTAAAACACGAGATGGTATTGAACCATCGGCAAGTACTTGATATCAAAAGCCTACCCCTGCGACCATCACATTGTACAGTTAATGCACCAGAGCATTAGAACAGAAGGACATTCCAACATAAAAATAATAATATATACCTTTTCTGAGGTTTTAGCAAACTAGCAAATGATGGTGACAAAGGCAAAAACAAATCTAAACAATAGTGCAAAATTGCAAATGGAAATTATCCTTTGCTGTGAGGAACGGCATTAAGCATGAACTACAGTTAGGAATGGCATTAAGCATGAACGGCACTGACTGCCTGCAGCAAAGATAGGCAGGAACAGAGCAATTTCAGTATTCACTCCATACTAGGTATTGAACATTTGAACAAAGAGAAGTTGAGAATAAATCAGACCTTTTGGCGCAAGTATCTATTATCTAAGTTAAGTGCACCAAAGACATTTTCGACTAACTAGCAGTCAGTATCCAGTATCTAAATGAAGTCCATATATCCACACTTTTTATGCTACATAGCCCAATAACTAGAAGAATACCTAGACAAAGCAAGTGTAAATCTATCATAATACCGACCCAACATTTGGCATGTGTGCGGCCACCGGCCATGCGTGTGTGACAACTGACAAAGAGAGAGATTAGGAAATCTTACATTTCCAACATAAACAGAGCGAGCATCCACCTGCTCCTTTGCCTCAGCTGTAGACGCATTGGCATCTCCTCCTACAAAAGAAAATGAGTAACTGCATAAGACAACTGGTAGCAGGTAAAAAATAAGGCACTAAAACACTGATACAAATAAATCACGTCGTGTTAGTAAACTTTCTGTCAGCACTAACCGATCCATCATAAATAAGAAGGCAGTAAACCCTAAATCAAAAATCTAAAGCTCATCCTGACATATATTTAATGAGAAAAATGTCCAACATTAGACCAAAAAAAACATATGGGTAATCATGGAAAATATTCTGAAAGACAGTTTTTACCACAAGCTCCAAATAAGTATCAATGCCAAAGCAAAGGTAATCCAAGGCAAGCAACACAATTGTGCCACTACTTGAACTACAGAAGCAAGACACCACAAGGCAATTGTTATGACCGGTTTGGTCTATACCAGAAAGAGGCCCACCGGGCATTAGTATTAGGGGCTTGGCCCACAAGTTATCTTAGGCAAGTTATCTTAGGCTAAAGTTATAAATACTCGTGTAAGACACTGTTTGAGATCAAGCAATAAAGATATTATAATCTTCTGTTGCCCGGCTCCCAAGGAGCCGGAACCCTAACCGCCTCTCCCAACCCTAGCAGCGGCGCGCCGATCGCCAGCGCGCCTGCCCAGCCTCCGTCCCTCCTCCTTGTCCATACAACCTACGCCAGAGGCCTGGTAGGAACCCTAGTCCTACCAATTTGGTATCCAGAGACACCAGGCCGATCATGTCGCTTCCTCCACCACCGCCGCCGCCGCTGCCATCCACCTCCGCCACCACCGCTGCCGCCACCTCCTCGCCGATGACGGCGATCATGTCCGGACCATCACCACCACCGCGCCAGCGCCGATCACCACCACGGCGGATCCGCCCCGCCTCACGCCCGAGGAGATGCCGGGCACCTGCGGAGCTCGTCCAAGCCGTCCGGGGCATCAGCCTCTACCTCGCTGGGAACTAGCCCCCGCCGCCGACGGCCGCCACCACCGCCTATGGGCCGCCGCTACAGTGGCCGCCCAGCCTTCTAGGCGCCCTACGGGCGCCTCGCCGCCGCTCTGCTGCCGCGACTACCCGCCGCGAAACGCCTTAGCCAAGATGGCCGACCGCCACCGCATCAGCGGGGGCCCGCCTCGTGATTCCTCCCGGCGCCACCGCCGCCCCCACGACGCAGACGCCAGTCAAAGAAGACCACGGCGCCATCGCCATCGACAAGACCACCACCGCGCGTCCGCCAATCGGCGGCCCGCACCAGTGCAATTTCCGCCGCCATCGCCGATTCCAGCGTGGCGGCCGCTCATCCGGACCGGTGTATACTACGGCGCCGAACACCCGATGCCCTCCTCCGATTTGATCGTCCTCCACCGGCGACCTCGCCCGAGATCACCGACTCGGACACGCGCTACCGTTGATTGCAGCCCCGCACGGTGGTCCGACACCTCGCCGCGCCAAATCCGACTTCGCCACTTACGGCGGCACGGAGGACCCCTAAACCGCTCAACCAAGGCGGCAGTTCTTCCGGGGCGGCGGGCGCTTCGCTTCGGATCGCACTACGCTCGCGTCCTATCATCTCCGAGGCGCGGCGCAGACTTGGTACTACGCCTCGGCGGGGCGAGGAGGCATGCCACCATGGGGCGCTTAGGGAGCTTTGTCTCCTCCGGTTCGGGCCTCCTATCCGCGAGAGCCGATCGGCGGCCCTCGGCCGCTTGCCGTTCACGTCCACGGTGTAGGACTACGCCGACCGCTTCGAGCCTGGCATGCCACGCCGCGGGCGTCTCCGCGACTTCAGCGGCCGAAGTTATTTGTGGGCGGATTACGGACCATATTCGCGTGGGCGTCGAGCTCCGGATCCCGACCTCCAGATGGCCATGTACTACGCCGGGCCTTCGACGGCGGGCTCGGCGCCAGAAGAACCGGCCGGCCGAGGCGGCCGCCATTCCAATCGACCAGCGCCGACCCGCCATCACCGGCGGCCTCCTCCACCACGACGACCGCGCCTCCGGCCACCACCCGGACCTTCCGTCGGTTGTCACCGCCGAGCAGCGAGGAGTGTCGCCGTCGGGGCCTATGCTTCAACCGTGATGAGCCCTACACGCCACCCATGTGCGCCCGCTTATTTTACTTGGAGACGATCGACTACACCAAGGCGGATGACTCAACCGACGAAACCACCACCGCGGCAGCCGCAGACCCGCCGTGGATTCCACGGCGACGGCGTCGTCGTCTCCTCCACGCCCTCGCCGGCATCCGTGGCGGCGGACCATCTTGTTGCGGTGACGGTCCATGGCGGCGGTGGTGGCCTGCTGGATCTTGGCTCCACCCATAACTTCACGCCATGGCGACCATACGTCGGCTAGCACCGCCCGCCACGGGCGAGGCGCTTGTCGATCACGGTGGCAGCGATCGCCTCCGGTGTCATGGGATCGCCGTGGCGTTCCCATCTCCATCGGTGGCGAGGACTTCTCCATTACTGCGAGGATCGACCTCGCCTGCCGACTTCATCCTCGGGTGGATTTTCTCCGGACCCTCGGGCCCATCTGTGGGACTTCGACGCGCCACGATGGCGTTACGGCGGTGGGCGCCCGATCCGTGGGGCGGCCTTAGAAGCGCCAGCGCCCGTGCCGTGCCACACCTCCACCGCCCGCGTCCCGGAGGCCGAGCACCTCTTTGGATCCCCTTCGCGGCGAAGACAATGACCTCTTCGATGAGCCACGGGTCTTCCGCCCGCCGGGTGTACGACCATCATATTCACCTCGTCCGGGCTCCACTCCCGTGGCGGTTCGCCCTACCGCTACCCTCACCGCGAAGGATGAGTTGGGCGACAGTGTGCCCTTATGCTCGGCGAGCATCATCCGGATATCCACGCCGCCTTCTTCGGCGCGGTGCTTCTCGTCCGCAAGTCGGATGGCACGTGGCGTTTCGCATCGACTACAGGCGCCTCGAACGCGCTCACGCTCAAGGACAAGTTCCCTATACCGGTGGTCGACGAGCTCTTGGATGAGCTCCATGGGCGCGCTTCTTCACCAAGCTCGATCTCGGTCGGGCTATCATCAAAAGCGCATGCATCCGCACGACATCGCCAAGACGGCGTTCGCACCCACCATGGCCACTTCGAGTTCTTGGTGATGCCCTTCGGCCTCGCCAACGCCCGGCAACTTTCCGGCCCACGATGAGCGACGCCCTTCGACCCTACTTACGGCGGTTTGTGCTTGTTTTCTTTGATGACATTCTTATCTCTGGCGCCGCTGGCCGAGCACCTCCAAAGACGTCGCCATCGTCTTCAACGAGCTTGGGCGCACCACCTCCACCTTAAGCGCTCGAAGTGCTCGTTCGGGACACCTCGATCACCTACCTCGGCCATGTCATCTCGGCCGACGGGTGGCTATGGACGCCGACAAGGTGGCGGCCGTCTCTGCATGGCCGACGCGTCGCTCGCCGAGGGCTCTCCGCGGGTTCCTCGGCCTCGCCGGCTACTACCGGAAATTTATCCGGGAGTTCGGGCTCATCGCGGCGCCACGCGGTTGCCGCGCGGCGACGCTTTCGCTGGGGCGACGAGGCGACAACGGCGTTCGAGGCCCTCAAGAGGCCCTCACGACGGGCCCGTCCTCCAGATGCCCGACTTGACCGCCTGTTCGTGGTGGTATCAGCGCCTCGGCGCGGGTTCGGCGTCGTGCTTCATCGAGCGATGGGCCCTCGCCTTCTTCACCGGCCTTTAGCCCGCGCCATCTTAAGTCGGGCGGCATCGGCGGGAGCTCATTGGCCTTATCCAGTTGTTCGTCATTGGCGGCCGTGACTTGTGGGGACGATCCTTCCATATTCGCACGGACCATTACTGACTGAAGTTCTTGCTGACCAACGGTTGTCGACCGTCGCGCGCGATGGATCGACAAGCTCTTCGCTTCGACTTCTCCGTCGAGTATCGGCCGGGCCGCCTTAACATCGTGGCGACGCTACGTCCTGTCGCGACTCGACCTCGCTTCCTCCACCGACGAGTCCACGGGCGGCCTGTGCATCCGCTCCGGCCGACGTTCGATCTCTTCGCCGACATTCGCCAAGCGCCATCGCGACGGCGCCGTCTTCTTCGGCGGCGGCTCGCGGCGGCGACTGGAGGAGCCTTGGCGCTTCTCGACGGATCGCTTCTCCATGGTGCGGATCTTTGTTCCGGCGCATGATGATCTCCGTCACCGGTGTTACTGTTCCGCCCTCGGCGGGTCATGAGGTGTCTGAAAACCCTCCATCGTCTTCGCGCCGACTTCTACATCCCACGGCGATCGCGCTACTGTCCGCGATCGGGTTCGGTCTTGTCGGACATGCCGGTATAACAAGACGGAGACCCTAAGGCGGTGGGTTACTTCAGCCCTTGGAGGTGCCGTCTCGGGTTTGGGCGGATATATCCATGGACTTCATCGAGGGCCTTCCCAAGGTGGGCGGCAAGTCGGTCATTCTCACGGTGGTCGACCGCTTCTCCAACATCGCCCACTTCATCGCGCTCGGCCACCCGTGCAGCGGCGTCGATGGCGGGCCTTCTTCGGCGGCATCGTCCGTCTCCACGGGTTCCCCGCCCGATCGTCGCGATAGGGACCCGGTGTTCACGGGCCATGTCCGCGCGACCTCTTGAGATGGCGGTGTCGGCTCCGCTTTGTATCGGCGTTCCATCCTCGCATGGATGGTCATCCGAGGTGGTTAACAAGGTCATTGCCATGTATTTGCGTTGTGTGACGGTGATCGGCCTCGCGCTTGGGTGGATTAGCTCTCTTGGGCGAATCTCGCTACAACACCTCTTATCACTCCGCCTGCAGCGCGCGCCATTTGAGGTGGTCTATGGTCGACCGCCCCGCCTATACTTCCAGTGGACCGGAGATGGCTCGGACGGAGGTTGCGGTGACCTTATCCGCGCTCGTGGCGAGATGCTTGCCGAGGTTCGTCGGCGTCTCGCCAGAGCAAAGCGGTGGCCAAGCACTACTACGACGGTCATCATCGCGGGCGGAGTTCGCGGTGGGTGATTGGGTGTGGCTGCGTCTTCTCCACCGCTTCTCGCATCACTCGACCAAGACGCTGCGCAAGCTCGGCCCTCGTTCGCCGGGCCCTTCCCTATCTTGGGCGCATTGGGAAGGTGGCCTATCGTCTTGACTTCCGGCCAGCGCTCGCATCCACGACGTCTTCCATGTTGGGCTGCTCAAGCCTTTCCGTGGCGAGCTACCGGCGGCTCCTCCGGCGCTTCCTCCAATCGCCGATGGTCGCATTCTTCCCGAGCCGGCAAAGGTGTTACAGGCGCAGCTCCGTCGTGGCGTCTGGTTCATCCTCGTTCACTGGGCGGGCCTTCCGGAGGAGGAGGCTACTTGGGAGCAGCGTGACGAATTCCGCCAACACTATCCAGACTTTCAGCTCGAGGACGAGCTGTTTGCGCAGGCGGGGAGAGATGTTATGACCGGTTTGGTCTATACCAGAAAGAGGCCCACCGGGCATTAGTATTAGGGGCTTGGCCCACAAGTTATCCGGAGGAGGAGGCTACTTGGGAGCAGCGTGACGAATTCCGCCAACACTATCCAGACTTTCAGCTCGAGGACGAGCTGTTTGCATGACGGGAGAGATGTTATGACCGGTTTGGTCTATACGGAAAAGAGGCCCACCGGCATTAGTATTAGGGCTTGGCCCACAAGTTATCTTAGGCAAGTTATATTAGGCTAAAGTTATAAATACTCGTGTAAGACACCGTTTGAGATCAAGCAATAAAGATATTATAATCTTCATTTCCGGCTCCCAAGGAGCCGAACCCTAGCCGCCTCTCCCAACCCTAGCGGCGACGGCGCCTCGATCGCCAGGCGCCCGCTCCAGCCTCCGTCCCCCTCCTCCTTGTCCATACAACCTACGCCGGAGGCCTGGTAGGAACCCTAGTCCTACCAGCAATCTTCATTGCACAGACCTAAATTCACTGTTGGTGATATTATGAAAATTATGAAGGAATAGAAAGATTGGAGATGAGTGAGTATTATATATATAGAGAGAGATAAAAGAGCAAGGGTCCCAATACGGTCTAAAATACTGAAAAATAAGAGAAGAACTTTGGAAGATGGCGACAGTTTAAAAGTAAAATGTTAGCACAAAATAATTTTAGAAGTGCATATCCTGGATATAGTACATGGCAAAGTGCCTGGAAGAACCAGATCTCTAGAGTCTATGCCAGGATTGCAAAGAGTAAAGTAGTCAAGAAAAAATAAGATACATTTAAGTCAATAGTTGTGCAAAAGGAACTTAAAACATACTGCTAGTGTAAGGATGCAGGTAAGGATCATCCAATTTATTTTACCTACTCAACACTACAGAATGGACCACAAAGTTACAAACAACACCTACAATAGTTGCAATTTCACGTGTAAAAAAACCAGTAATCTGGTCAGATTTAAGAGTACCAATCTCAAATTCATCAAATTGCCTGACAGCCTACTGCGCGTGGGATTGCAAGACCATCACGAGGCATCCCCAAATAGATCAAAAGCGGCTAAAACCAACCTAAGCAAATCGCGACAAGTACAAGGAGGCGCATCTAGAAAGACAACCTTGCATCTCCTTGGCGACCTTGGCCTGCATGTCGCGCAGGGCGGCGGCCTCCTCCTCCATCTCCTTGAGCCTACGCTTCATCTCGTCGAGCTCCTGCAGCCGCGAGAAGCGCACGGTCAGAACTAAACTAGGTTTAGGGTTTAGCGCGGAGACAGGGATCCGAGGGATGGGGATGGGGATGGGGTGGGGGCAGGGGTGGACCTTCGCTGCGTCGTCTCCGGCGGCGGTCATGTCGACGTCGGCGCCTTCCATGTCGCCGTCCACGGGGATCTCCTGGCCGTACACCTCGTGCTCCTCCTCGTCCATGGCCGTCTCTCCCCGATCTAAACCCAATTCGGTGGATTTTTTTTTTTTTGAGTTGATCCGATTCGGTGGATTTGGGATCGGAGGCGGAGAGGGAGCGGGTGGGCCTCCTCCGCGTATGCTTCAGTTGGGCTTATGGGCCTCGTACCATCATCGGTGCTCTTGGGCTTATGAGCTTATAATGGACTATACGCCCATTGGGTCTGGGCCTGGCAGGTGGGCCCAGGCATCGCGGGGAAAAGTGCCGGATGCATTCCCGTGCCTTCTGGACTGTTCGGAGCGCAGCTGCGCGGCGGGGCATTCGCGAAGCTTCTAAATCCTTCCCCAAGCAACGCTGCTGTATAAATCTCCAGAGTCCCCGGCGATCTGCGTCGTACTCATCGCAGCAAAATCCAGAAACATCCGACGAAGACAGGCAGGGCGAGAAGATAGAGCGTGGATAATGGCATCAAGGGTGGTGTTCTCCAACAGGATCCCACTGGTGCGCGCCATGGAGAACCTCCTGGCCGCGTCCTCAGGATCGGCTCTCAGGCCGGCTGCCGTCGCCGGCGGCGTCCGCGGGTACAACGCCGGCGCGCCCCTCCGGAGCTACGATAGGGACGAGGCGGTCGAAAACACTCGCCGCGGCGGCGCGCGCGAGCGCGACGTCGGTGTGCCCAGCTTCTTCTCAGGTAGTCGTCATCTCGCACCATGCCTGTCAGTCCAACGCGTTTGGTTCGTTTCTCTACTGCGCGATCTGAACCAGATTGCAATTGCGGCAGCGTGCGTGACAGAGCTGTGCTGACTTGTTCATGTGCTGAATTGCAGATGTGTTCCGTGATCCGTTCAGCGCGCCGCAGAGCCTGGGCCGGCTGCTGAGCATGCTGGACGACGTGGCGGCGGCGTCCCCCGACGGCGCCGCGCGGGCGGCGCCGCTCCGGCGCGGGTGGAACGCGAAGGAGGACGCGGACGCGCTGCGGCTGAGGGTGGACATGCCGGGGCTGGGCAAGGAGCACGTGAAGGTGTGGGCGGAGCAGAACAGCCTGGTGATCAAGGGCGAGGGGGAGAAGGAGTCGGAGCAGGAGGGCGCCGACGCGCCGAAGTACAGCGGCCGGCTCGAGCTCGCCGGGGACGTGTACCGGATGGACCAGATCAAGGCCGAGATGAAGAACGGCGTGCTCAGGGTGGTCGTGCCCAAGGTCAAGGAGGAGGAGCGCAAGGACGTCTTCGAGGTCAACGTCGACTAGGCAGGATCATATGCCCAAGTTTCGCGTCACGGAATAGCCGAGTCGTCTCGTGTGAGCCGAGTAATAACTAAAAATAACTCTTAAGCTTTTTTGTTTGTCGTGTCGGGTCTGGATGTGATGGTCTCGTGTTACGTGCCTGTACGAGTATGAATCGATCAAACAATAGATCCGGTTTTCTTGGTCTTTCTTCTGAAGCAATTTTACAGATCTTATAAGAGGGCCACAGCCGGAGTCGGACACGTATCGCCGTTCATAAATAGAGTGAAGTCTATTTTAAACCTTAAGAATATAAAGCATGACGCAGATGAACCCAACTTTCAAATTCCTGAAATCCATATCCAACCTTCTTGATCACGACGCAGATGAACCCGACTTTCAAATTCCTGAAATCCATATCCAACCCTTGATCACGGTTGTTTTTGACCTTCCTAAATTCTTCTTAGTGCACGCTCAATTTTCCGTCGACCCGAGCGGCCGGCTAGTGACTGCACGATCCCGCCAAGAACAATCGCGCGCGTGGTCAGATGCTATTTTGTCGGCGCTCTCAACCATGATGCGGACGGCTGGCGTTTGTTGTCATTATTCACCATTGCGCACAAACCTTCCTCCCCATTCCCTCACGTCTGCCGCCGCCTCCAAACCTCGCGCTGGCCGCCTTCGCCCCAACTTGCACCGGCGGCCGGCGACCCACCTCCAAGCGCGGCGGCGCATGCCGGTGCAATTTATAGGAGCTGCGGGTGACACGGAGCAGCGACATGAGAAGGAGAAGGACTAGGCATGTGGGGTCAAGGTGCTCGCCGACAGTGACCGACGTGGTTCTCGATCCTCGCGGTGTTGTTTATCCGTTTAGAAGTAGCAGCAAACGAAGCGATTGATTCGTAACCATAAACGATGATAACCTTATTTCTTTGGTTCTTTTGCATTTTTGTCCTCACTTTGTATTGAATGTATATGTCTCTCTATGTTTTGTAAATTATCATCTCATAATTTTTGGAGATTATAAGACTTGCACAACCATATTTTTAGAATTGCACATTGACCGTCAGGTAGTTTGGTTGGGTGGCAGCAGAACTTGCACATCATACTGGAAGGGCTAGTTCAGGGGTGCCACTGGTGAAAACTGTACGTCAAGGGCAGGGAAAAGGTTGCACACTCTCGTCAGCGTGGTAGTTCATGCACGGCCGCAGAGTTTCACACTCTCGTCGACATAGTCGCACACGTGTGTCCGTGGAGTTGCACACTCTTGTCGACATGTCGCACAGTCTCGTCGGTATTGTCGCACACTCACAGCTGCAGAGTTGCATCTCGTCTCCATAGTTGCACACGCAAGACCGCGGAGTTGGACATTCTTGCCGACATGTCGCACAGTCTTGTCGGTATTATCGCACACCCGTAGTTGCAGAGTTGCATACTCTTGTCTTCATTGTTGCACACGCAAGACCGCGGAGTTGCGCGCTCTTGTAAACATAGTTGCACATGTGTGTCCGCGGAGTTGCACACTCTTGTCTGCACAGTCGCAGACGCCCCGCTGCGGGAGGTGCTCATGTACGTCAGCGGGGTTGCACACTCTCGTCGGTATAGTCGCACATGTGTGGCCGGAGTTTCACACTCTTATCCGCATAATTGCACACACACGGCTGCCAAAGGTGCTCATGGACGGTTGCGGGATTACACAGTCTCGTCCGCATAGTTGCACACGGCTGCGGCAGAGTTGCACACTCTTGTCGGCATAGTCGCACATGCGTGGCTGCGAAGTTGCATACTCTCGTCTGCATGGTCGCACACGCACGGCTACGAGAGGGGCTCAAGGGCGGTTGCGGAGTTGCACAGTCACGCCGCGGAGTTGCACGCACTCATCTACATATTCGCACACGCACAACCACGAAGTTGCACACTCTCGTCGGCATAATTGCACATACGTGACCACGGAGGTGCACACTCTCACCTGCATAGTCGCACAGGAATGGGTGCAGGAGATGCTCACACACGGGTGCGGGAGATACTCACGCACGGCCGTCAAGTTGAAGATTCTCATCGGTGTAGTCCCACATGCCCACATGTGTGGTCACGGGGGGTGCACACTCTCGCCTACATAGTCGCACGCGCATGGCTACGGAAGGTGCTCACGCACGATCGCGGAGTTGCACACTCTCATCTCTATTCCTAGTGCCTGAGTTGGTTGAATATCCACGGTTTATTTTTATCCCACCACTTTCGCCTGGTTTTTTCTCGTCTGGTTTTTTTCGTCCTATTTATTTTTGTCTGGTTTAGTTTTGTCTCACCTTCCATCTTCATATCCCCACGTTGATTTTTTCACAATCCCAATAAAAAACTTTCTTAACATTTGCAAACTTTCCTAACTAGGCACGTCACAAACAGGTAGATACTTGATATCACGTTATCAAACAATAAAACCTTATTTTCATGAAATCAATTCAAAATCCTAACTTTCCTAACACATCGTTTGGTACCTTTTTCTAATTTCTACTTCTAAAAAGGATTCTACGGCAGTGACGGTACGTTTCATAGTAGTTTCGTTCGTCTTCGTCTTTCTTGGTACGTCCCCTCCTCCTCCTCGATTTCTTTTCTGCCTCTTCGTGTCTTCTTTTTCTTGTCAAACCGAAATGTTTTCGTTTCGGTCTTCACCCTCCAACCCAACCCTATGTCTTATGAGGACGACGGAGATAACGACCCCCATTGGCGGCTGTCTCCCGCACGCGACCTCGAAATCCCGCCGCCCTCGTCGACGGCGATTAGGCTCACGCCTCCATCTCGCCTATGTCCAGCAAAAAAATGACGGAAAAAAACGAGCCTCACACATAGCCTGATCCAATCTGCCGCTGTGCCTCCCCACACGCTCCCACGCCGCCGGTGGTACTATGTCACCGCGCCCGCGGCGGACCCAAATTTTCTCTCCTTCTTCTTTACCATCGCGTCCGCTCCCCTCCTCGGCCATCACATGCGCAGCGCAGCCGCCTCGTCGCCACGCTCCCTCTTCGACTCCATCTACTACGAGCTCTGCCAGGTAACCGAGATACATCCGTCCCCTCTCCTCTCTCCCTGAATTGGACTCGACGTGTGCCTCCTCGTGATTAATTATGTGCTGCTCATTTGGATCTGAGGATCCGCCTCGTGATGGGTTCGTGCAGGGTCGCTTTGATCAATCTAGCGTTCATGGATTTAGTTGTCGCATGGTTGTTGGTGAAGCAATCCAATCTGAATTGGTGCCTCTCTGATGATGCGTGAGTAGTTCTTTGTAGACCTTAGGGTCCGTGGATAGTAGCTAGATGGCTTCCTCTCTCTCTTTTGATTCTCAACACAATGGTCTCTTGGAGATCCATATGATGTAACTCTTTTTACGGTGTGTTTGTTGGGATCCGATGAACTTCGAGTTTATGATCAGTTATATCTTTTTATATCCATGAAAGTTATTTGAGTTTCTTTGATCTCTTATATGCATGATCTCTTACAGCCTCGTATTTATTCTCCGATATTTGGGTTTTGTTTGGCCAACTTGATCTATTTATCTTGCAATGGGAAGAGGTGCCCGGTAGTGGGTTCGATCTTACGGTGCTTGATCCCAGTGACAGAAAGGGAACCGACACATATGTATCGTTGCTACTAAGGATAAAAAGATGGGATCCATATCTTCCGCAATAGATAAACGGATCTTGTCTATATCATGTCATCGTTCTTATTGCATTACTCCGTTTTTTCATGAACTTAATAACTAGATGCATGCTGGATAGCAGTCGATGTGTGGAGTAATAGTAGTAGATGCAGGCAGGAGTCGGTCTACTAATTTTGGACGTGATGCCTATGTATTGATCATTGCCTGGATATCGTCATAATTATTTGAAATTTTATCAATTGCCTAATAGTAATTTTTTTACCCACCGTTTGCTATTTTTCTCGAGAGAAGCCACTAGTGAAACCTACGGCCCCCGGGCCTTCTTTACCTTTGCAATCTACGTTTTTCCTTGCATTTACTTTCAGATTTATTAAACCAAAAATACAAAAATACCTTGCTGCAATTTATTCTTATTTATTTTGTTTGGCGTTCGATCTATCAATCTACTAAATTTTCCTCATGTCCGTTTTGCCTATCTTGAGGCGTCGTACCCCGAAAGGGATTGACAACCACTTTAACACGTCTGGTTGCGAGGATTTGTTCTTTGTGTGCAGGCGTTGTTTACGTTGTGTTGCTTGGTTCTCCTACTGGTTCGATAACCTTTGTTTCATATCAGAAGGAAATACCTACCGCCGCTGTGCTGCATCATCCCTTCCTTTTTGGGGAAATACCGACGTAGCTTCAAGCGACATCAAAAGGAATTTCTGGCGCCGTTGTCGGGGAGGATCTTCAACATATACCAGGTTCTGATACGTCTCCAATGTATCTATAATTTTTTATTGTTCCATTGTATTATATATTCTGTTTTGGATGACTAATGGGCTTATTTATACACTTTTATATTATTTTTGGGACTAACCTATTAACCGGAGGCCCAGCCCAAATTGCTGTTTTTTTGCCTATTTTAGTGTTTCGCAGAAAAAGAATATCAAACGGAGTCCAAACGGAATGAAACCTTCGGGAACGTGATTTTTGGAACAAACGTTGTAAGGGCATACTTATCCCTAAGGTGTTTTGGTGATTGATGACAATGCTTTTGCGGACTAATCGTGTGCCTTGAGTTTCTCAGACGTTTCATCGCTGGGCACAAGACGGTTTGGTGCCCCTTGAAGACTATTGAAGGCGACGTTCTTTTTACGTTTCTTTTTGGTGGAATTGAGTCGTAGGAAAGCCGTACTATCAAGAGGGGGTCCGCCTCGAAAAGATTTGGGTGGAATCATCACGTACACGTTTTCTTCCTCGTCTCCTCCTTTCCCCCTGCGCTTTGGAGCATCCTCCGTTTATCCTCTATGCGTTTTGTCTTGGCTGCTGATTTTGGGCTTGCGGTAGTACTGCTCCCTAGAGCGGTAGTACCGCAGGCACCTGCGGTAGTACCGTAGGAGCCCACGGTAGTACCACTCCTCTGGAGCTGTAGTACCGTGGACCCCAGGCCAAGTGCCGCTGCGCTGCGGTAGTAGGGGCGGATGTAATTTTTTACATCCGCGCCCTCCGCGGTAGTACCGCACCCAGGTGCGGTAGTACCACAGCCTAGTGCCGCTGCGCTGCGGTAGTAGGGGCGGATGTAATTTTTTACATCCGCGCCCCCGTGGTAGTACCGCATGCTGTGCACGGTAGTACCGCGTGCCCTGGCCTGGCTCATCTGCCACGCGGTAGTACCGCTCCTCCAGCTGTACTACCGTGTCAGATTTGTGAATCGACTCCAACTCAGCGGAAGTTGCTACGGATGTAATTTTTTATGTCCGTGCCTCCCCGTTCTCTGGACCTTCCTTGCCTTGCGGTAGTGCCGCAAGGTGATGCGGTAGTATCGCTTGTGCGGTTCTACCGCTCTCCGCTTCAGTGCGGTTGGGCTGTCTGATACATCTCCAACGTATCTATAATTTATGAAGTATTCATGCTATTATACTATCCTTCTAGGATGTTTTATATGCATTTATATGATATTTTATATGATTTTTGGGACTAACCTATTAACCTAGAGCCCAGTGCCAGTTTCTGTTTTCTCCTTGTTTTAGAGTGTCGTAGAAAAGGAAAACTAAACGGAGTCCAATTGACGTGCCACTTGACGGAGATCATTTTTGGACCAGAAGAAGCCCACGGTGTACCAGAAGCAGGCCAGAAGAGTCCCGGGCTTCCCACGAGGGTGGGGGGCGCGGCCGCCCCTACCTCGTGGACAGCCCGGAGACCCCCCTGACGTGAAATCAACGCAAAACTCTTCTATATATACCCAAACTTCCAGAAAGAAACCTAGATCGGAAGTTCCGCCGCCGCAAGCCTCTGTAGCCACGAGAAGTCAATCTAGGCCCTCTCCGGCACCCTGCCGGAGGGGGCCATCATCACCGGTGGCCATGGGGGAGTATCCCGGAGGGGCCATAATCATCATGAAGGCCAAGGACCAGAGGGTGGAGGCCATGGAGGAGGAAGCACAAGGGGGAGAACCTCTCCTCCTCTCTTCCGGTGGCGCCGGAGTGCCATCGGGAGGGGAATCATCGCCACGGTGATCATCTTCATCAACATCACCATCATCATCACCATCCTCATCTCTTTTACGCGGTCCACTCTCCCGCACCGCGCTGTAATCCCTACTTGAACATGGTGCTTTATGCCACATATTATGATCCTATGATGTGTTGCCATCCTATGATGTTTTGAGTAGATATCTTTTGTCTTTGGGTTGATTGATGATCTAGATTGGTATGAGTTGTATGTTTTACTTTGGTGCTGTCCTATGATGCCCTCCGTGTCGCGCAAGCGTGAGGGATTCCCGCTGTAGGGTGTTGCAATACGTTCATTATTCACTTATAGTGGGTTGGTGAGTGGCTGAAACACAAACCCGAGTAAGAGGGATTGTTGCGTATGGGAATAAAGAGGACTTGATGCTTTAATTCTATGGTTGGGTTTTACCTTAATGATCTTTAGTAGTTGCGGATGCTTGCTAGAGTTCCAATCATAAGTGCATATGATCCAAGTAGAGAAAGTATGTTAGCTTATGCCTCTCCCTCATATGAAACTGCAATAGTGATTACCGGTCTTGTTAACGATTGCCTAGGACAATTCCGTACACCGATCCACCATTATTCCACACTTTCTATTTATAATATTTAGTAATATATTCTTACTTTATGATAACAGCACCTACTTTTATATTTTAGCTCTCCGATATCATGCAAAGTTATCCTCTTCATACCCACAACATAGTTTTATTTCTCATTTCTAGTTGGAAGCAAACGCTTGGTGTACGTAGAGTCGTATCAGTGGCAGATTGGGCTTGAGAGATTATTGATCTTACCTTTAGCTCCTTGTGGATTCGACACTCCATACTTATCACTTCCACCTTTGGAATTTGCTACGATGATGATTCCCTGCACTTGGGGATTATCAAGCTCTTTTCTGGCGCCGTTGCCGGGGAGCAATAGCGTGGGGTTGATATTCTCGTGTTTGCTTGTTTGCTTTCTTTACTTAGTAGATTTTGTTTTTCCTTTTTGTTTCTGTTTAGTTGTAGGTGAAAAATACAAAAAAAATTAAAAGAATGAAAATACAAAAAAATTACTTGCCTTTCATGCCTAAAAAGTTTTTCAAAAAGAGAAGTGATTGGAAAGTGATGTATTGAAGAAGTGAGGGCCGACCTTGAGCACTTGTGCTCATGCTCACGGAAACAATGTATAATTTTTCATGGAAGTTTCTCTGTAAATAATTATCCCCTTGTATATATTCATTGTATTATAAAAATAATGTGCCAAGCTTTGGTTTTAGGATGATTAGATTGCTTGTTTACTATGTGCAGAACAAAAACAGAAACTTTGGATGTAGTGCGTGAATTTACATTTTTTTACTGGAAAGTCAAATGGGTCTGAAATTTTTTGCACATTACTTATGTACAATTTTTTCAAATTTTCATATTTATTTCATAATTTTAGGAGTTACAGAAGTTTACTAAACTTCCAGATTACTACAGACTGTTCTGTTTTTTAACAGATTCTGTTTTTCGTGTGTTGTTTGCTTATTTTGATGAATCTATGGCTAGTAAAATAGTTTATAAACCATAGAGAAGTTGGAATATAGTATGTTTAACACCAATATAAATAAAGAATGAGTTCATTACAGTACCTAAAGGTAGTGATTTGCTTTACTACACTAACGGATCTCACAAGTTTTTGTTAAAGTTTTGTGTGAATGAAGTGTCCGAAGGTCGAGGAGCTATCAATATGAGAAGAATAAAGAGAGGCAAGAGTTCAAGCTTGGGGATGCCCAAGGCACCCCAAGTAAATATTTCAAAGGATACTCAAGCATCTAAGCTTGGGGATGTCCCGGTTGGCATCCCATCTTTCTTCTTCAACAAATATCGGTATACCTCGGTTTTTGTTCACATGATTTGTGTCCGTTGTGTTTTTGTTTTTCCTTTAAGAACCATGATAGCATGAGATAGCACTTCATTGATTTATAGAATACTTCATGTGCTTCACTTAAATCTTTTAAGTATGATCTTATAGAATTGCTCTTTGTGCTTCACTTAAATCTTTTGAGTATGGTTTTATAGAATGCTTCATGTGCTTCACTTATACATTTTGAGCTCGGATATTGGTTAGTCTATGTTAATTGTAGAATGCTCCATGAACTTCACTTATATATTTTGGAGTATGAATAATACTATCATTTAAAGTGGGTTTGGAAGAGTGTCAACTTTAGGAATTAGTGATCCCACTATTCTGGAGGATGTTGAATCTTAGTGTGATATTTATGAAAGTGGATTTGGAAGAGTGTCAACTTTAGCTAGTAATGATTCCACTATTTCGGAAGAGGTTCCAATTGAGTATGATAACAAATTTGCTATCCATGATGCTACTGAAAATTATTATGAGAGAGGAATACATGCTTGTAGGAGTTACAATAATACCAAGTTTCCTCTCTATGTGCTTAAAGTTTTGAAGTTATACTTGTTTTGCCTTCCTATGCTAGTTGATTCTTGTTCCCATAAGTTGTGTGCTCACAAAATCCCTAGGCATAGGAAGTAGGTTATATTCAAATGTGCTAGTCATATTCTTCAAGATGCTCTCTTTGTGTTTCAATTCTTGTCTATTATGTGAGCATCATTGAAATCATCATGCCTAGCTAAAAGGCATTAAAGAAAAGCGCTTGTTGGGAGACAACCCAATATTTACCCTTGCTGTTTTTGTGTGTTTACATGATTAAGATACTGTAGTAATCATGTTCTATAGCTTTTGTTTCAATAAAGTGCCAAGTAAGACCTTTGGGAAGACTTGGGTGAAAGTTAATGTAATCTTGCTGTAAAAAAACAGAAACTTTGCGCTCACAAGAATAGATGTCATTTTTTACAGAAGAGTTCTTTTTAGTTGATTATTTTTGAATAATATTAATAGACAAATTCCTCACGTCCACCAATTTATTTCATAATTTTTGGAGTAGCAGAAGTATGGTTATTGTTCAGATCATTACAGACTGTTCTGTTTCTGACAGATTCTGTTTTCATTGCATAGTTTGCTTGTTTTCTAGTTTCTATGGCTTATATTCCTCAATATAAATTGTAGAAATGATATGGTACAGTAGGAATTGTGTGAGAACAATTATGAACCTTGTCTTTGACAGTACCATAGTGAATGGTTTGCTCTTTATCATACTAACCTATCTCACGAAGTTTGGTTAAGTTTTGTGTGATTGAAGTTTTCAAGCTTTGGGTGAGATATCGTTATGAGGAGAATAAGGAGTGGAAAGACCCTAAGCTGGGGATGCCCAAGGCACCCCAAGGTAATATTCAAGGAAGACTCAAGTGTCTAAGCTTGGGGATGCCCCGGAAGGCATCCCCTCTTTCGTCTTCAAAACTATCGGTATACCTTACTCGGAGCTATATTTTTATTCATCACATGATATGTGTTTTGCTTGGAGCGTATTTTCAATTTTACTTGCTGGTTGAATAAAATCATTGGATCTGAAATACTGAATGAAAAAGAATCCTCCCATGTCTAGTTAATTATTTGACTACTCAGTGTTCTTCACTCATATCTTTTGGAGTAGTTTGTCATTTGCTCATGTGCTTCATGAATATCCTATGAGTAAATGGTTGAATAAAATGAATGTCATAAACCTTAATTTATATATGTTTCATATGCTTATAACATGGGGAGTAATGACTTCACACATAATAAGTATAGGTAGTAAACTTATTGAAATTTAGCAAACGTAGAATTGGTCACTTGAACAATTCATGAAATAATATTGAAGGAAGAGAGGTTTCACATAAAAATATACTATCTTGGACATCTTTTATGATTGGGAGCACTCATTAAAATATGACATGCTAAAGAGTTAATGTTGGACAAGGAAGACAACGTAATGGGTTATGTTTTCTTATATCTGAAATAAAGTATATTGTCATGGATCATCCAACATGTTGAGCTTGCCTTTCCCCCTCATGCTAGCCAAATTCTTTGCACCAAGTAGAGATACTACTTGTGCTTTCCAAATATCCTTAAACCAAGTTTTGCCATGAGAGTCCACCATACCTACCTATGGATTGAGTAAGATCCTTCAAGTAAGTTGTCATCGGTGCAACCAATAAAAATTGCTCTCTAAATATGTATGATTGATTGGTGTGGAGGAAATAAGCTTTATACAATCTTGTGATGTGGAAGAAATAAAAGCGACGGACTGCATAATAAAGGTTCATATCACAAGGGGCAATATAAAGTGGCGTTCTTTCGCATTAAGATTTTGTGCATCCAACCCTGAAAGCGCATGGCAACCTCTGCTTCCCTCTACGAAGGGACTATCTTTTATTATTATCTTCTACCTTATGCAAGAGTCATGGTGATCTTCACCTTTCCTTTTTACATTTTATCCTTTGGCAAGCACAGGGTGTTGGAGATCCTGATATATATATCTAATTGGATGTAAGTTAGCATGATCTATTATTGTTGACATTACCCTTGAGGTAAAAGGTTGGGAGGCGAAGCTATAAGCCCCTATCTTTCTCTGTGTCTGATTAAAACTCCATAACCACAAGTATTGCGTGAGTGTTAGCAATTGTGAAAGACTAAATGATAGTTGAGTATGTGGAGTTTGCTAAATCAGAGCTCTGACATAGACCCTTCCTGAAAATAAGATGAATTTCAATTGTTTGATGACTGAGGATATTGTTTGTTAGTTTTCAAGAAAGTTTATGATCTATACTTTAGCATGTGACTTGCTTGTTACTTGATCATGAAAAGTTTTTTGAGATGAGCTATTGTTATGACATATAATGATGCTAGAAAAAGTGATTGGAATTATCATTGATCAAACTTATGCACTTGCTAGCATTCACACTTCATAAATTATTTCTTTTATCATTTACCTACTCGAGGACGAGCAGGAATTAAGCTTGGGGATGATGATACATCTCCAATGTATCTATAATTTATGAAGTATTCATGCTATTATACTATCCTTCTAGGATGTTTTATATGCATTTATATGATATTTTATATGATTTTTGGGACTAACGTATTAACCTAGAGCCCAAAGCGGTTTACATTTTCTCCTTGTTTTAGAGTATTGTAGAAAAGGAAAACTAAACGGAGTCCAATTGACGTGCCACTTGACAGAGATCATTTTTGGACCAGAAGAAGCCCATGGAGTACCAGAAGCAGGCCAGAAGAGTCCCGGTCTTCCCACGAGGGTGGGGGGCGCGCCCCCCTACCTCGTGGACAGCCCGGAGACCCCCCTGACGTGAAATCAATGCAAAACTCTTCTATATATACCCAAACTTCCAGAAAGAAACCTAGATCGGAACTTCCGCCACCGCAAGCCTCTGTAGCCACGAGAAGTCAATCTAGGTCCTCTCCGGCACCCTGCCGGAGGGGGCCATCATCACCGGTGGCCATGGAGGAGTATCCCGGAGGGGCCATCATCATCATAAAGGCCAAGGACCAGAGGGTGGAGGCCATGGAGGAGGAAGCACAAGGGGGAGAACCTTTGCTCCTCTCTTCCGGTGGCGCCGGAGTGCCATCGGGAGGGGAATCATCGCCACGGTGATCGTCTTCATCAACATCACCATCATCATCACCATCCTCATCTCTTTTACGCGGTCCACTCTCCCGCATCGTGCTGTAATCCCTACTGAACATGGTGCTTTATGCCACATATTATGATCCAATGATGTGTTGCCATCCTATGATGTTTTGAGTAGATATCTTTTGTCTTTGGGTTGATTGATGATCTAGATTGGTATGAGTTGTATGTTTTACTTTGGTGCTGTCCTATGGTGCCCTCCGTGTCGCTCAAGCGTGAGGGATTCCCGCTGTAGGGTGTTGCAATACGTTCATGATTCTCTTATAGTGGGTTGATGAGTGACAGAAACACAAACCCGAGTAAGAGGGATTGTTGCGTATGGGAATAAAGAGGACTTGATGCTTTAATTCTATGGTTGGGTTTTACTTTAATGATCTTTAGTAGTTGCGGATGCTTGCTAGAGTTCCAATCATAAGTGCATATGATCCAAGTAGAGAAAGTATGTTAGCTTATGCCTCTCCCTCATATGAAACTGCAATAGTGATTACCGGTCTTGTTAACGATTTCCTAGGACAATTCCGCACGTCGATCCATCATTATTCCACACTCGCTATTTATAATATTTAGTAATATATTCTAACTTTATGATAACAGCACCTACTTTTATATTTTAGCTCTCCGATATCATGCAAAGTTATCCTCTTCATGCCCACAACATAGTTTTATTTCTCGTTTCTAGTTGGAAGCAAATGCTTGGTGTACGTAGAGTCGTATAAGTGGTAGATAGGGTTTGAGAGAATATTAATCTTACCTTTAGCTCCTTGTGGGTTCGACACTCCATACTTATCACTTCCACCTTTGGAAATTGCTACGATGATTCCCTGCACTTGTGGATTATCACTGTCCAGGGCTGTGCTGTTCAGGCGGTAGTACCGTAGGGCCCCACGGTAGTACCGCGTCTGCCTGCGGTAGTACCGCTGCACCGGCGCGGTAGTACCGTGCTGCGCAGAATGGGTTGGTGGGTAACGGTTGGATTTGTCTCTCCACTATATAAGGGGTGTCTTCTTCCCCGAGTTGACTACCTCTTCTATCCCGAAGCTTCATTGTTGCTCCAAGCTCCATTTTCGCCCGATCTCACTCCCTAGCCAATCAAACTTGTTGATTTTCTCAGGAGTGGTTGAGAAGGCCCCGATCTACACTTCCACCAAGATAAATTTTATTCCCCCCACTAATCCCTTGCGGATCTTATTACTCTTGGGTGTTTGAGCACCCTAGACGGTTGAGGTCACCGCGGAGCCATAGTCCATTGTGGTGAAGCTTCATGGTGTCATTGGGAGCCTCCAATTAAGTTGTGGAGATTGCCCCAACCTTGTTTGTAAAGGTTCGGTTGCCGCCTCCAAGGGCTCCAATAGTGGAATCACAGCATCTCGCATTGTGTGAGGGCGTGAGGAGAATACGGTGGCCCTAGTGGCTTCTTGGGGAGCATTGTGCCTCCACACCGCTCCAACGGAGACGTACTTCCCTTCAAAGGGAAGGAACTTCGGTAACACATCCTTGTCTTCACCGGCTCCACTCTTGGTTATCTCGCGCCTTTACTTGTGCAAGCTTATTTGTGTTATATCTCTTGCTTGCTTGTGTGCTTATTGTTGTTGCATCATTTAGGTTGCTCATCTAGTTGCATATCTAGACAACCTACTTTGTTGCAAAGTTTAAATTGGTAAAGAAAAGCTAAAAACTGTTAGTTGCCTATTCACCCCCCCTCTAGTCAACTATATCTATCCTTTCAATTTGTATCAGAGCCTCATCTCGTTATTAAGGACTTTACCGTCCGAAGAGTATGGTTGACGTCGTAGAAGGTGTGGAGGAGCACTCCGATGCGAATACGGTCTCTTCTACGGGTGATAGGGGAACCGCGGTCTCTCGTGAGGAATTCAATGTGGCGTTGGACACATTGAAAATCTCCATGACGACCGAGGTCGAAAGCATGTTTAATAAATTCTTTGAAGGGCTTAAACTTTCCACGGCACCGTTGAAAGTGGGTGATCTCGCCAACAAGGTGACGGATGCTACCTCCGACAAGAGGGAAGCTACTAGCGAGAAAGCCCCTTCTTCTAGTGGTAAAAATGGCATCGGCATCTTTGCCCATGTGGAACCTCCACTTGTCTATGGTGGACCGCTTCCTTCCACTCATTTGAATCATGCCGGCCCGGCCCCTAATATTGATAAGAATGTAGAATTTGATTCTTCGGTCTATCGTTTTAACCGTCATTTAAATCATGTGAACACTAACCTTTGGAGAATCATTGAAGAAGGTTTCTATCCGCATGACCGAAGCAACCTCACTCCTAGAGAAGCCGTGGATAATCAATTCAATGAGAATGCTCTCTTCATCATCCAAGAAGCAATCCCACCCGAAGATCTTCCTCATCTCCGGCCCTACTCCTTGGCCAAAGATGCTTGGCACCAAGTGGTTTCCCTCTATCGGGGAAGCGCAAGCATTCAACGCTCCAACTATGAAGTGGTGCAAGATGAAGCCGATGAGTTTGCAATGAAAGAAGATGAAGAACCTCGTGAGCTTTATCGGAGGGTAACCAAACTCGCGGTCTCTCTCCGAGATCATGGAAGTAAGGACACGGATGACAATTGGATCAAGCGCAAATTTCTCAAGGCAATGATGCCCTACCACAAAGCCATGTCCTCCGTCATTCGTCAAAGGCCGGACTTCCACACCTTGTCCTCAAATGATGTGTTGGATGAGTTCCTTGCTGTGAGCATCTTGGACAAGACCGCCGACAATGCGGTTCTCGCTCTCAAGGAGTAAAGAAACCCAACCTTTCTCTAAAGGCCAAGGTTAGTATGGAGGAAGAGGATGAAGAGGAAGAAGAGGAGAGCAACCTCGAAGATACGAAGTATGCCTATCATGAACACATGGCCCTTGCTTCAAGGCAATTTTGGAGCAAGAATAACTCAAGGCCCAACTTCAACAAGAACAATTCAAGTGGCGCAAAGGGCAAGCAACGAGTGAGGACTTGCTTCAATTGTGGCAATGTGAGCCACTTTTGGAGTGCCCTTATGAGAAGAGTGAAGACAATGGTGGCAAGCTCATCCGGAAGGACAAGGCCAAGTCGTTCCCCAACAAGAGCAACTTCACCAAGAAGACTCCTCCCAAGGCATTGGTGGTACAAGAAGAGTACAATGAGGATGATGACGATGATGAAGATGGTGAGTCAGTTGCCATGGCCTCCGTTGCCATTGCGACGACTCCACGGGTGTCTCTCTTCGACTCACCCAATGAGAGCATCACCGTCAAGTGCCTCATGGCTAAAGCCACCAACAAGGTAACCCCCAACATCAAAACTACCATCATTAATCATCCTTCTTCGATGGATAGCATTGATGAACATGAGGGAACTAATGTGGAGGAGAATGAGTTTGAGGCCTTTATGGGTAAACTCAAGGGTAAATCCAAGAAGCACTTCGTTGCTCTTTTGGAACAACTTGGTGAAGCCATCGAGTCTCACGAAGATACCATCTCTAAGATGGAGGGGCATAGTCGTGACTATGACGATGAGATTTCGGATCTTTCCAATGCTCTTGAGGAAGAGTGTGGTCTTCTTTTGGCTCTTGAGGAGTCACACAACGATGATCATGCTAAATTAAAGAAAGATCTTGATCATGCTCTTGTTGTTTCTCGTGTGCTAAACTCCGAGAAGGCAAAGCTTGGGGTTGATCTTGTTGGTGAACGTAGTAATTTAAAAAAAATTCCTACGCACACGCAAGATCATGGTGATGCATAGTAACGAGAGGGGAGAGTGTTGTCCACGTACCCTCGTAGACCGAAAGCAGAAGCGTTAGCACAACGCGGTTGATGTAGTCGTACGTCTTCACGATCCGACCGATCAAGTACCGAACGCACAACACCTCCGAGTTCAGCACACGTTCAGCTTGATGACGTCCCTCAAACCCCGATCCAGCCGAGCTTTGAGGGAGAGTTCCGTCAGCACGACGGTGTGGTGACGATGATGATGTTCTACCGACGCAGGGCTTCGCCTAAGCACCGCTACGATATTTTCGAGGTGGATTATGGTGGAGGGGGGCACCGCACACGGCTAAGAGATCCAAGGGATCAATTGATGTGTCCCTGTCCAATTCGGACCAGAAGGGGGGCGCATGCCTCCTTCCTTTTGGCCTCTCTCCTCTATTCCCGTATGGCCCAATAAGGCACATATACTCCCCGACGAATTCCCGTAACTCTCTAGTACTCCGAAAAATACCAGAATCACTCGGAACCTTTCTGAAGTCCGAATATAGTCGTCCAATATATCAATCTTTACGTCTCGACCATTTCGAGACTCCTCGTCATGTCCCCGATCTCATCCGGGACTCCGAACTACTTTGGTACATCAAAACTCATAAACTCATATTATAACCGTCATCGAACTTTAAGCGTGCGGACCCTACGGGTTCGAGAACTATGTAGACATGACCGCTCCCACATATTGTACGAAGATCTTTATTGGTCAAACCGCATAACAACATACGTTGTTCCCTTTGTCATCGGTATGTTACTTGCCCGAGATTCGATCGTCGGTATCTCAATACCTAGTTCAATCTCGTTACCGGCAAGTCTCTTTACTTGTTCCGTTATACATCATCCCGCAACTAACTCATTAGCTGCAATGCTTGCAAGGCTTAAGTGATGTGCGTTACCGAGTGGGCCCCGAGATACCTCTCCGACAATCGGAGTGACAAATCCTAATCTCGAAATACGCCAACCCAACAAGTACCTTCGGAGACACCTGTAGAGCACCTTTATAATCACCCATTTACGTTGTGACGTTTGGTAGCACACAAAGTGTTCCTCCGGTAAACGGAAGTTGCATAATCTCATAGTCATAGGAACATGTATAAGTCATGAAGAAAGCAATAGCAACATACTAAACGATCAAGTGCTAAGCTAACGGAATGGGTCAAGTCAATCACATCATTCTCCTATTGATGTGATCCCGTTAATCAAATGACAACTCATGTCTATGGTTAGGAAACATAACCATCTTCGATTAACGAGCTAGTCAAGTAGAGGCATACTAGTGACACTCAGTTTGTTTGTGTATTCACACATGTATTATGTTTCCGGTTAATACAATTCTAGCATGAATAATAAACATTTATCATGATATAAGGAAATAAATAATAACTTTATTATTGCCTCTAGGGAATATTTCCTTCAGTCTCCCACTTGCAGTAGAGTCAATAATCTAGTTCACATCGCCATGTGATTTAACATCAATAGTTCACATCTTTATGTGGTTAACACCCATAGTTCACATTGACATGTGACCAACACCCAAATGGTTTACTAGAGTCAGTAATATAGTTCACATCGCTATGTGATTAACACCCAAAGAGTACTAAGGTGTGATCATGTTTTGCTTATGAGATAATTTTAGTCAACGGGTCTGTCGCATTCAGAACTGTAAGTATTTTGCAAATTTCTATGTCTACAATGCTCTGCACGGAGCTACTCTAGCTAATTGCTCCCACTTTAAATATGTATCTAGACCAAGACTTAGAGTCATCTAGATTAGTGTCAAAACTTGCATCGACGTAACCCTTTACGATGAACCTTTTGTCACTTCCATAATCGAGAAACATATCCTTATTCCACTAAGGATAATTTTGACCGCTGTCCATTGATCTACTCCTAGATCACTATTGCACTCCCTTGCCAAACTTAGTGGTAGGGTATGCAATAGATCTGGTACATAGCATGGCATACTTTATAGAACCTATGGCTGAGGCATATGGAATGACTTTCATTCTCTTTCTATCTTCTGCCGTGGTCGGGTTTTGAGTCTTACTCAATCTCACATCTTTGAAACACAGGCAAGAACTCTTTCTTTGACTGTTCCATTTTGAACTACTTAAAAATCTTGTCAAGGTATGTACTCATTGAAAAACTTATCAAGCGTCTTGATCTATCTCTATAGATCTTGATGCTCAATATGTAAGCAGCTTCACCGAAGTCTTTCTTTGAAAAACTCCTTTCAAATACTCCTTTATGCTTGTCAGAAAATTCTACATTATTTCTGATCAACAATATGTCATTCACATATACTTTATCAGAAAGGTTGTAGTGCTCCCACTCACTTTCTTGTAAATACAGGCTTCACCGTAAGTCTGTATAAAACTATATGCTTTGATCAACTCATCAAAGCGTATATTCCAACTCCGAGATGCTTGCACCAGTCCATAGATGGATCGTTGGAGCTTGCATATTTTGTTAGCACCTTTAGGATTGACAAAACCTTCTGGTTGCATCATATACAACTCTTCTTTAATAAATCCATTAAGGAATGCAGTTTTGTTTATCCATTTGCCAGATTTCATAAAATGCGGCAATTGCTAACATGATTCGGACATACTTAAGCATAGATACGAGTGCGAAACTCTCATCGTAGTCAACACCTTGAACTTGTCGAAAACCTTTTGCGACAATTCTAGCTTTCTAGATAGTAACACTACTATCAGCGTCCGTCTTCCTCTTGAAGATCCATTTAATCTCAATGGCTCGCCGATCATTGGGCAAGTCAATCAAAGTACATACTTTGATCTCATACATGGATCTCATCTCAAATTTCATGGCCTCAAGCCATTTCATGGAATCTGGGCTCACCATCGCTTCTTCATAGTTCGTAGGTTCGTCATGGTCAAGTAACATGACCTCCAGAACAGGATTACCGTACTACTCTGGTGCCGATCATGCTCTGGTTGATCTACGAAGTTCTGTAGTAACTTGATCCGAAGTTTCATGATCATCATCATTAACATCCTCTCTTGTTGGTGTAGACATCACTGTAACTGATTTCTATGATGAACTATTTTCCAATTCGGGAGAAGGAATAATTACCTTATCAAGTTCCACTTTCCTCCCACTCACTTATTTCGAGAGAAACTCCTTCTCTAGAAAGGATCCATTCTTAGCAACGAATTTGCCTTCGGATCTGTGATAGAAGGTGTACCCAACAGTCTCCTTTTGGTATCCTATGAAGATGCATTTCTCCGATTTGGGTTCGAGCTTATCAGGATGAAACTTTTTCACATAGGCATCGCAACTCCAAACTTTAAGAAATGACAGCTTAGGTTTATTGCTAGAACATAGTTCATATGGTGTCGTCTCAACGGATTTAGATGGTGCCCTATTTAACGGGAATGCAGCTGTCTCTAATGCATAATCCCAAAATTATAGTGGTAAATCGGTAAGAGACATCATAGATCGCACCATATCTAATAAAGTACGGTTATGACGTTCGGATACACCATTGCACTGTGGTGTTCCAGGTGGCGTGAGTAGTGAAACTATTTCACATTTTTTTAACTGAAGGCCAAACTCGTTAACTCAAATATTTTATTTCTGCGATCATATCGTAGAAACCTTTATTTTTCTTGTCGCGATGATTCTCCACTTCACTCTGAAATTCTTTGAACTTTTCAAATGTTTCAGACTTTGTGTTTCATCAAGTAGATATACTCATATATGCTCAAATCACATGTGAATGTCAGAAAATAACGATACTTGCCGCGAGCCTTAACACTCATCGGACCGCATACATCAGTATGTATTATTTCTAATAAGTCAGTTGCTCGCTTCATTGTTCCGAAGAACGGCGTTTTAGTCATCTTGCCCATGAGGCATGGTTCGCAAGCATCAAGTGATTCATAATCAAGTGATTCCAAAAATCCACCAGCATGGAGTTTCTTCACGCGCTTTACACCAATATGACCTAAACGGCAGTGCCACAAATATGTTGCACTATCATTATTAACTTTGCATCATTTGGCTTCAATATTATGAATATGTGTATCACACGATCGAGATCCAACAAACCATTTTCATTGGGTTATGACCATAGAAGGTTTTACTCATGTAAACAAAACAACAATTATTCTCTAACTTACATGAATAACCGTATGCAATAAACATGATCAAATAACATTCATGCTCAACGCAAACACCAAATAACACTTATTTAGGTTCAACACTAATCCCGAAAATATAGGGAGTGTGCGATGATGATCATATCAATCTTGGAACTACTTCCAACACACATCGTCACCTCACCCTCAACTAGTTTCTGTTTATTCTGCAACTCCCGTTTCGAGTTTACTACTCTTAGCAGCTGAACCAGTATCAAATACCAAGGGGTTGCTATAAACACTAGTAAAGTACGCATCAATAACATGTATATCAAATATACCTATGTTCACTTTGCCATCCTTCTTATCCGCCAAATACTTGGGGCAGTTCCGCTTCCAGTGACCAGTCCCTTTGCAGTAGAAGCACTTAGTCTCAGGCTTAGGTCCAGACTTGGGCATCTCCACTTGAGCAGCAACTCGCTTGCCGTTCTTCTTGAAGTTCCCCTTCTTCCCTTTGCCCTTTTCTTGAAACTAGTGGTCTTGTCAACCATCAACACTTGATGTTTTTCTTGATTTCTACCTTCATCGATTTCAGCATCACGAAGAGCTTGGGAATTGTTTTCATCATCCCTTGCATATTATAGTTCATCACGAAGTTCTAGTAACTTGGTGATAGTGACTGGAGAACTTTGTCAATTACTATCTTATCTGGAAGATTAACTCCCACTTGATTCAAGCAATTGTAGTACTCAGACAATCTGAGCACATGCTCACTGGTTGAGCTATTCTCCTCCATCTTGTAGGCAAAGTACTGTCAGAGGTTTCATACCTCTCGACACGGGCATGAGTATGAAATACCAATTTCAACTCTTGGAACATCTTATATGCTCCGCGGCGTTCAAAACCTTTTTGAAATCCCGGTTCTAAGCCATAAAGCATGGTGCACTAAACTATCAAGTAGTCATCATATCGAGCTTTGTCAAACGTTCATAATGTCTGCATCTGCTCCTGCAATAGGTCTGTCACCTATTGGTGCATCAAGGACATCATTCTTCTGTGCAGCAATGAGGTTTATCCTCAGATCACGGACCAAGTCCGCATCATTGCTACTAACATTTTTCAACTTATTTTTCTCTAGGAACATATCAAAATATAAACGGGGAGCAACAACGCGAGCTATTGATCTACAACATAGATATGCTAATACTACCAGGACTAAGTTCATGATAAATTAAAGTTCAATTAATCATATTACTTAAGAACTCCCACTTAGATAGACATCACTCTAATCCTCTAAGTGATCACGTGATCCAAATCAACTAAACCATGTCCGATCATCACGTGAGATGGAGTAGTTTCAATGGTGAACATCAATATTTTGATCATATCTACTATATGATTCACGCTCGACCTTTCGGTCTCCGTGTTCCGAGGCCATATCTGTTATATGGTAGGCTCGTCAAGTTTAACCTGAGTATTCCGCGTGTGCAACTGTTTTGCACCCGTTGTATTTGAACGTAGAGCCTATCACACCCGATCATCACGTGGTGTCTCAGCGCGAAGAACTTTCGCAATGGTGCATACTCAGGGAGAACACTTATACTTGATAATTTAGTGAGGAATCATCTTATAATGCTACCGTACATCAAAGCAAGATAAGATGCATAAAAGATAAACATCACATGCAATCAATATAAGTGATATGATATGGCCATCATCATCTTGTGCTTGTGATCTCCATCTCCGAACCACCTCCATGATCACCATCGTCACCGGCACGACACCTTGATCTCCATCGTAGCATCGTTGTCGTCTCGCCAATCTTATGCTTCTACGACTATCGCTACCGCTTAGTGATAAAGTAAAGCATTACAGGGTGATTGCATTGCATACAATAAAGCGACAACCATATGGCTCCTACCAGTTGCCGATAACTCGGTTACAAAACATAATCATCTCATACAATAAAATATAGCATCACGTATTGACCATATCACATTACAACATGCCCTGCAAAAACAAGTTAAACGTCCTCTACTTTGTTGTTGCAAATTTTACGTGGCTGCTACGGGCTTAGCAAGAACCGTTCTTACCTACGCATCAAAACCACAACGATAGTTTGTCAAGTTGGTGCTGTTTTAACCTTTGCAAGGACCGGGCGTAGCCACACTTGGTTCAACTAAAGTTGGAGAAACTGACACCCGCTAGCCACCTTTGTGCAAAGCACGTCGGGAGAACCGGTCTCGCGTAAGCGTACGCGTAATGTTGGTCCGGGCCGCTTCGTCCAACAATACCGCCGAACCAAAGTATGACATGCTAGTAAGCAGTATGACTTATATCGCCCACAACTCACTTGTGTTCTACTCGTGCATATGACGTCTACGCATAAAACCAGGCTCGGATGCCACTGTTGGGGAACGTAGTAATTTTTAAAAAATTCCTACGCACACGCAAGATCATGGTGGTGCATAGCAATGAGAGGGGAGAGTGTTGTCCACGTACCCTCGTAGACCGAAAGCGGAAGCGTTAGCACAACGCGGTTGATGTAGTCATACGTCTTCACGATCCGAACGATCAAGTACCGAACGCACGGCACCTCCGAGTTCAGCACACGTTCGGCTCGATGACGTCCCTCGAACTCCGATCCAGCCGAGCTTTGAGGGAGAGTTCCGTCAGCACGATGGCGTGGTGACGATGATGATGTTCTACCGACGCAGGGCTTCGCCTAAGCACCGCTACGATATTATCGAGGTGATTATGGTGGAGGGGCACCGCCTGCGGCTAAGAGATCAAGGATCAATTGATGTATAACGCCCGGATTCGATCGCCAGTGTTTGCCGCTTATTATTGTCTTTGCCATGTCATGTGCTTGCGTGTTGCACTTTGCCATGTCATCATCTACATTTTATCATGTCATCATGTGCATTTCATTTTGCATACATGTTCGTCTCATGCATCCGAGCATTTTCCCCGTTGTCCGTTTTGCAATCCGGCACTCCTATGTCCTCCGGCGCCCTCCTTTTACCTCGTTTCGTGAGTGGCCGAAAAATGTTCTCGGAATGGGATGCAACTTGGCATGCGGTCTTATTTTAGTGTAGACAGAGCGCCTGTCAAGTTTCGTCGCATTCGGAGTCCATTTGATAGCCCAACCGTTAAACCTACTACCGCAATATAGCGGTATATTAAATCGACGTTCCGGTCTCCGAAACTGCTGTCGGGCCTCTCTCTCTTCTCAGCCTAGCCCATCTACACAGCCCCCCAACCCCTCACCTAGTCCCTCTCCGCTCCGGAGCCGCCCGATGGTGATCGTATGGTCCGAAACGTTCTCAAACCCCCCTAACCCTAATAAATCTGCTATAAGTAGACCCCCTAGTCCATTTTTGGACATCCCTAGCCTAAATCTAGCCCTCCACCTACCTCCTGCCGCAGCCTCCAACCCCTCCTCGAGCCCCGCGCCACCAACCTCCCTCCGTTTCCGCGCCCGGTCAGCCATCCACCGCCACTTGGCGCCGTCCCAGTGGCAGCGCCGCCACCAGCGCCGCCGAAGCCGCCCTCCTCCTCCAACCCACGCACGCCACGTCGCCCCGACCTCCTCCCTCCGCCGCGGCCCGCCAGGAACCCAGATCGGGCCCTGGGAAGCCCATCTGGGCCCCGAGATGCCCAGCTCCTGCGCCCGAGCGCCTCCCGCTCCGAAGCCCCGCCGCCCGACCTCACCAGCGCCACCTCGTCCGCGCCGCCTTCCCCGCCGTGCCCAGCCACCGGAGCCGCCGCGCGGCGACGTCGAGCCAGCCAGCGCCGCCCTGTTCCTCTCCTTCTCCTCCCGGCTGGCTCCCTCTCAGGCCCTCTCTCTCCCGCAGGGATCTCGCAGGAGCCGCCGCCGGAGTTCCTCCGCCTCGCCGTCCCATCGCCGTCCGGCCTCGTCGGTGCCGGGAATGGCCTTCCCGGGGCCAGAGCCGTCCGGATCCGTCCGGGACCGCCGCCCCATGGCCTCCTCCGCCCTCGCCGGCCTTGCCGGATCCCGCCGCCGCCATGGTTGAGCTCGGGAGCGAGCAGAGGAGCCGCTCGCTCCCCGTGCCCGTTGACTGCGCTCCTCCGAGTGGGCCGGCCCAGCAGCGCCCAGCGCGCCGGCCCAGCCCGACCCTTCCGCCGCCCAGGCCTGCCTCCTCCTCCGTCATGGGCCAAAGCCCAGGGTGAGCCGCCCCCTATCTCACGCCCTGAGCGCGGCATAGTTTCCCCCCGCTCACTGTTTTCGTTGTAAAAATGACTAAGTCCCAGATCTGCTAATATTTTCATGCTTTTTCATCATGCCATAACTCTGCATCCGTAGCTCCGTTTCGTGTGTGTAATATATCAAAATGTTCGCCTCGAAGAGTAGATCATTTCATCTCATTGCATCATTTTCATTTGAGCTCATCTTGATGCCCGAAATGCTGTTGGAAGAGTGCTATGTGATGTTAGTTTCGATTTTATCGAACTTGCACTTTTGTCATTTTTGCCATGATTGATGTGTGCACCCTATGAACTTGAGTCCTACATGTGTTTTGTAATATGCCATGCCATCTTTACAGGGGTGTATGCCATGTATTTTTGTGAACTCTGTGGTGACTAGCACAAGCATGCAAACTAGGCTTCATGATGTTGCTGATTTCAGCCCTGTTTTGCTGATATTTTTATGCCATGTTAACTTGATGCTACCGAGAGATCCATGCATATTTTGAGATACTTCAGTAAGGATGTTTTGTTAAACATGTCTTGCTCTATCCATCCATGCCCTTGTTTGCAATTATGGAGTGCCATAGCTTGAGTCAATCGAGCTCTACTTTTGCTATAAAATGTTTCCTGGCAGATTGTTTACATGTTATTCAATTTTGCCAAGGTTGTTGTAGTTGATCCTTGCATGCTATGATGTTGTTCTTGCCACGTATAGCCTCTATGCCATGTCTTCTTACTGTGAGTTGCCTTGCCATGCCATGTATTGCTCTGTGGTGAGTGGTTCAAGCTCACCAACATGCCTACTTATCGTTGTTCCTGCCATGTATGAATCTGTAATATAACTTGCTATGTTTACATGGGTGCCATCATATTTTCTGATCCTTTTTGGCTTATGGTCACTAAAGGACTTTTGTCCTATGCTTTGAGTATATTCATGCCATGCCTTTGTTTGCCATGATAAGTTCCTGTAGCATGTTGTTTGATAGCTCTAAACATTGCAACCTGATGTTATTTCTGCTAAAGTCTGAAACTGTTATTATTTGCAATCTTGCCATGTCATTTTGAGCATGTTCTAGTGATTTCTGGAGATAGCTCAGTGTTCATGTTTTGTAATGCTTTACCTGTACATCATGCCCATGCCTTTTGTTTTCACGTTGAGATGCTGTAGTATAGTGTTTTGATGCTTGCAATATGCCTAGTTGCTGTTTTGGACAGATTGTTGTCATAACTTGTATAGGGTGTATGTGTTGATCCGTTGCTCCGTTTTGAGTGTGCTCTATATGAAACTTGCTTGTTTTTGCATGTAGTTTCATATTATCATGTTGCATCCATGTTTTGAGGTGTTTGCTTGATGTTTGTATGCATTTTGCATCAATGCCATGTTTAACTTGTCTTGCTCATATCTTCTAGGCCGTAGCTCCGAATCTAATGAACTTTATATGTAACTTGACTAGAATTTCGTGTAGATCATCATGGTGCATCTTAAATTGCTGTTTAACAACTTGAACTTAAGGTTTATTCAGATCTGGACCAATTTCGAAATTTGCATATGAGGACTTACCGGAATTGTTATATGTTGTTTCCGGCCTCATTTAAACTTGCCATGATGTGTTGCTCTTGTTTGCATCATCTCTTGCCATGAGTAGATTCATCTAGATTTGTCATGCATCATGTTTGTTGTTCATCATGTCTTGTTCATGTGTGGTGTGTTTACTATGTTCTGTGCTTCTTCTTGTTAGTTCCTGTTTCGTTGCGATCGTGAGGATTCGTTCGTCTACGCTTGGTTCGGCTTCATCCGTTCGTCTTCTTCATGGACTCGTTCTTCTTCCTTGCGGGATTTCAGGCAAGATGACCGCTACCCTGGATCTCACTACTATCATTGCTATGCTAGCTGCTTCGTTCTATCGCTATGCTGCGCTACCTATTACATGTTTATCAAGCCATCCCAAATTGCCATGTCGACCTCTAACCTTTTGCACCTTCCTAGCAAACCGTTGTTTGGCTATGTTACCGCTTTGCTCAGCCCTCTTATAGCGTTGTTAGTTGCGGTGAAGATGAAGATCGTTCCTTGTTGGAACATGGAGATGTTGTTCCTTGTTGGAACATGTTTACTTGTTGGGATATCACAATATATCTTATTTAATTAATGCATCTATATACTTGATAAAGGGTGGAAGGCTCGGCCTTATGCCTGGTGTTTTGTTCCAATCTTGCCGCCCTAGTTTCCGTCATATCGGTATTATGTTCCCGGATTTTGCGTCCCTAACGCGGTCGGGTGATTTATGGGACCCCCTTGACAGTTCGCTTTGAATAAGACTTTTCCAGCAAGGCCCAACATTGGTTTTACCATTTGCCTCACCACCACCTATATTTCCCTTGGGAGTAATTAACCCAAGGGTCATCTTTATTCAGCCCCCCCGGGCCAATGCTTGTCTAAGTGTTGGTCCAAACTAGAGTGCTTTGCGGCGCCCCTCAAGGAAACTTGAGGTTTGGTTTTAGTTATACGGACTGCTCATCCGGACGTGGCACGAGACGAGATACTGCTGGCTACTATCGAGGTGTCGGCACGCCGGGAGGTCTTCTGGTCTTGTTTTATTCTTTGTCGAAATGTCTTGTAGCCGGATTACGAGGCTGATCGGGTCTTCCGGGAGAAGGAATATCCTTCGTTGATCGCGAGAGCTTATCATGGGCTAAGTTGGGACACCCTGCAGGTATAAACTTTCGAGAGCCGTGCCCGCAGTTATGTGGCGAGATGGGAATTTGTTAATATCTAGTTGTAGTAAACTTGAAGCAAACTCTTCTAAAATACACCAACCGTGTGCGTAACCGTGAGTGTCTCTTTTGGGGTTGATCGAGAGGAGAACACGGTTTCGGGTTATGTCGGCGTAAGTAGGAGTTCAGGATCACTTCTTGATCATTACTAGTTGACGACCGTTCCTTTGTTTCTCTTCTCGCTCTCATTTGCGTATGTTAGCCACCATATATGCTTAGTCGCTGCTGCAACCTCACCACTTTACCCCTTCCTTTCCCATTAAGCTTTGCTAGTCTTGATACCCATGGTAATGGGATTCTTTGAGTCCTCGTGGCTCACAGATTACTACACCACCAGTTGCGGTACAGGTTTGCGATGATCATGGCGTGAGGCGATGTTTGCTTGTCTTGGAGTTCTTCTTCCGCTTCTTCTTGATCGGGGATAGGTTCGGTCGACGTACTGGGCTAGCAGGGTGGATGTCGTTTGAGTTTCTGTTTATGTTCCAACCGTAGTCGGATGTTGATCTTGTATATGATGTTGTTGATGTATTCTTGTGGCACTTGTGTCTTATGTATGTATCCCTATGCTTTATGTAATGTTGATGTAATGATATCCACCTTGCAAAAGCGTTTCAATATGCGGGTCTATCCTTGGTGGGACCGTCGAGTTCCTTTTGGATATGGTCGCATATTGGGCGTGACATGATGTGTCCCTGGGATGCCCCCCTGCCCCCGTATATAAAGGAGCAAGGGGGGAGGCGGCTGGCCAAGGAGGAGGGCGCGCCAAGGGGGGAGTCCTACTCCCACCGGGAGTAGGACTCCTCCTTTCCTTGTTGGAGTAGGAGAGAAGGAAAGAGGAGGAGAGGGAGAAGGAAAAGGTGAAGGTAATATGCCCTAGAGGCAATAATAAAGTTATTATTTATTTCCTTATTTCATGATAAATGTTTATTATTAATGCTAGAGTTGTATTAACCGGAAACATGATACATGTGTGAATACATAGACAAACTGAGTGTCACTAGTATGCCTCTACTTGACTAGCTCATTAATCAAAGATGGTTATGTTTCCTAGCCATGGACAAAGAGTTGTCATTTGATTAACGGGATCACATCATTAGGAGAATGATGTGATTGACTTGACCCATTCCGTTAGCTTAGCACTTGATTGTATAGTATGTTGCTATTGCTTTCTTCATGACTTATACATGTTCCTATGACTATGAGATTATGCAACTCCCGTTTACCGGAGGAACACTTTGTGTGCTACCAAATGTCACAACGTAACTGGGTGATTATAAAGAAGCTCTACAGGTATCTCCAAAGGTACATGTTGGGTTGGCGTATTTCGAGATTAGGATTTGTCACTCCGATTGTCGGAGAGGTATCTCTGGGCCCTCTCGGTAATGCACATCACTTAAGCCTTGCAAGCATCGCAACTAATGAGTTAGTTGCGAGATGATGCATTACGTAACGAGTAAAGAGACTTGCCGGTAACGAGATTGAACTAGGTATTGAGATACCGACGATCGAATCTCGGGCAAGTAACATACCGATGACAAAGGGAACAACATATGTTGTTATGCGGTTTGACCGATAAAGGAGTTCGGAGTCCCGGATGAGATCGGGGACATGACGAGGAGTCTCGAAATGGTCGAGACGTAAAGATCGATATATTGGACGACTATATTCGGACATCGGAAAGGTTCCGAGTGATTCGGTATTTTTGAGTCTGGGAGAGTTACGGAATACGTATTGGGCCTTATTGGGCCATACGGGAAAGAAGGAAAAGGGCCTCAAGGGTGGCCGCACCCCTCCCCTTGGTCTGGTCCGAATTGGACTAGGGAAGGGGGGCGCCCCCTTCCTTCCTTCTCCTTTTCCCTTCCCTTTCCTTCCCTCCTACTCCTACTACTTGGAAGGGTCCTAGTTCTACTAGGAAAGGGGGAATCCTACTCCCGGTGGGAGTAGGACTCCCCTAGGGCGCGCCATAGAGAGGGCCGGCCCTCCCCCTCCTCCACTCCTTTATATATGGGGGCAGGGGGCACCCCATAGACACACAAGTTGATCTTCGTGATCGTTCCTTAGCCGTGTGCGGTGCCCCCTCCACCATATTCCACCTCGGTCATATCGTCGCGGAGTTTAGGCGAAGCCCTGCGTCGGTAGAACATCATCATCGTCACCACGCCCGTCGTCTTGTGGAACTCATCCCGACACCTGCTGGATCGGAGTCCGGGATCGTCATCGAGCTGAGCGATGTGCGAGAACGCGGAGGTGCCGTGACGTTCGGTGCTTGGATCGGTCGGATCGTGAAGGCGTCGACTACATCAACCGCGTTGTTATAACGCTTCGCTTTCGTTCTCACGAGGGTGCGTGGACACACTCTCCTCTCGTTGCTATGCATCACCATGATCTTGCGTGTGCGTGGGATTTTTTGAAATTACTCGTTTCCCAGCGGTGGCATCCGAGCTAGGTTTTATGCGTTGATGTTATATGCACGAGTAGAACACAAGTGAGTTGTGGGCGATACAAGTCATACTGCTTACCAGCATGTCATACTTTGGTTCGGCGGTATTGTTGGATGAAGCGGCCCGGACCGACATTACGCGTACGCTTACGCGAGACTGGTTCTACCGACGTGCTTTGCACACAGGTGGCTGGTGGGTGTCAGTTTATCCAACTTTAGTTGAAACGAGTGTGGCTACGCCCGGTCCTTGCGAAGGTTAAAACATCACTAACTTGATGAACTATCGTTTTGGTTTTGATGCGTAGGTAAGAACGGTTCTTGCTCAGCCCGTAGCAGCCACGTAAAACTTGCAACAACAAAGTAGAGGACGTCTAACTTGTTTTTGCAGGGCATGTTGTGATGTGATATGGTCAAGACGTGATGCTATATTTTATTGTATGAGATGATCATGTTTTGTAACCGAGTTGTCGGCAACTGGTAGGAGCCATATGGTTGTCACTTTATTGTATGCAATGCAATCGCCCTGTAATGCTTTACTTTATCACTAAGCGGTAGCGATAGTCGTAGAAGCATAAGATTGGCGAGACGACAACGATGCTACAATGGAGATCAAGGTGTCGCGCCGGTGACGATGGTGATCACGACGGTGCTTCGGAGAAGGAGATCACAAGCATAAGATGATGATGGCCATATCATATCACTTATATTGATTGCATGTGATGTTAATCCTTTATGCATCTTATCTTGCTTTGATTGACGGTAGCATTTTAAGATGATCTCTCACTAAATTATCAAGAAGTGTTCTCCCTGAGTATGCACCGTTGCCAAAGTTCGTCGTGCCCAGACACCACGTGATGATCGGGTGTGATAAGCTCAACGTCCATCTACAACGGGTGCAAGCCAGTTTTGCACACGCGGAATACTCAGGTTAAACTTGACGAGCCTAGCATATGCAGATATGGCCTCGGAACACGGAGACCGAAAGGTCGAGTGTGAATCATATAGTAGATATGATCAACATAGTGATGTTCACCATTGAAAACTACTCCATCTCACGTGATGATCGGTTATTGTTTAGTTGATTTGGATCACGTGATCACTTAGATGACTAGAGAGATGTCTGTCTAAGTGGGAGTTCTTAAGTAATATGATTAATTGAACTTTAATTTATCATGAACTTAGTCCTGGTAGTATTTTGCAAATTATGTTGTGATCAATAGCTCGCGTTTTTGCTTCCCTATGTTTTTATATATGTTCCTAGAGAAAAATTATGTTGAAAAATGTTAGTAGCAATGATGTGGATTGGATCCGTGATCTGAGGTTTATCCTCATTGCTGCACTGTAAGAATTATGTCCTTGATGCACCGCTAGGTAGCAGGACCTATTGCAGGAGCGGATCAGAGACTTTATGAGCGTTTGGCTAGCTCAATGTGATGACTACTTGATAGTTTAGTGCACCATGCTTAACAACTTAGAATCGGGACTTCAAAGGCGTTTTGAGCGTCATGGACCATCTGAGATGTTCGAGAGTTGAAGTTAATGTTTCAAGCAAATACCGAGTTGAGAGATAGGAAATCTCCAACAAGTTCTATAGCGAAAAGATGGAGGAGAATCGCTCAACTAGTGAGCATGTGCTCAGATTATGCAGGTACTTCAATCGCTTGAATCAAGTGGGAGTTAATCTTCCAGATAAGATAGTGATTGACAGAATTCTCTAGTCACCCTTACTAAGTTACTAGAACTTCGTGATGAACTATAGTATGCAAGGGATGACGAAAACGATTCCCGAGCTCTTCGTGATGCTGAAATCGACGAAGGTTGAAATCAAGAAAAGAGCATCAAGTGTTGATGATTGACAAGATCACTAGTTTCAAGAAAAGGGCAAAGGGAAAGAAAGGGAACTTCAAGTAGAATGACAAGCAAGTTGTCACTCCATAAAGAAGCCCAAAGCTGGACCAAAGCACATGTAACACCGGATGATTAATGAGCAGAAACACCCGATTCTTGTGCCAAACCTATCTTTGATTGAACCCGCTCTAAAACAAAATCAAAACAAAAGCAAAGATAAAAAGTTTCAAAACAAAAACTAAAAATGTTAGGGGTTGTCTAAAATAGCAAACCTAATTATGGTGGGGTGCACTAATTTTTTGTAAAATGCTTTGGCATTTTAAATAAACTAATAGCAGAAAAGGTAAAAGAATAAAAGAAAAGAAAGACAAAAAAAAGAGGGGAGGGAAAACCCCCTGGCCCATTCCCCCTCCCCACCTGGCCCCTCGCCCCTGGCCCACTTCCCCCCCCCCCTGGGCCGGCCCGTTGGCCCAACCGCCCCCACCCTCACTCCCTTTTCCCCCTCGGTCCACGCCGACCCCCCACCGACAGCCTCACTCCCCCCTTTGAAATATCTCCTCCTCCCCGATCTGGATCGGAGGAGACCCCGACCGAGTCGCCCCTCGCCCACCTCGTCTCCAGCGGCCCCGTCGCCACCACCACGCCGCTCCCCCGCTTTGGACCTCGCCGGACCTCCTCCTCCTCCTCTACACCGCCGCCCGGGGCCCCTCCTCCCCTCCTCGCCCCACGCTCGGGGTTCGCCGCCGCGGATCGGCCCCCTCCCCTCCCCGCCGCCAAGACGCTCCCCGCCCGCCTCCTCGCGGTCGTCACCGACCTTCACCACGCCCGCCGCCTAGTCCCCACGTTCCCCACAGTGAGCTCGCCTCTCCCCTGCTCGTTCCCTCTCCCCTCCCGACAGCCTTGCCCCGAGCCCGTCGCCCGCTCCGTCTCGGCTCCGCCACCATGCCACCGCCCGCCTCCCCCCCTCCTCCCGCTCGGTGGCGCCCACAGTCGCCATCGCGCCAGCCATGCACTGTTGCCCTTCCCGTGCCCGGTGTGCCGCGCCCCCTCATGCGGCTCCCCTCTTGCCGACCAGCGCCACCAGGCCATCCAGGCCACCGACCCCCCCTACTTCCCGGCTCTGCCGTGGTCGCCGGCGCCCGGTTGGTTTGCCCATGCCGGTCGCACCCGCAGCGCTCATACGGGCTGCGCATGTGCCCGACGCCCGCTCGCCCGCCTGCCCGCTATGGCCCCTGGGGCCATTGACATGTGGGGCCTAACCCCAGAACGAATTAAGAGAATAATAATAATAATAATAATAATTAATTAATTAATTAATTAATTAATTAACTTAATTAATTAAGTTTAATTAACTCGATCACTTAGTTAAACTAATTAACCTTGTTTAATTAATCGAGCCTATGATGAGATAGGCCCCACCGCCTCTAAAACGTTTATTAACTAAAAGAATAAGAAATAAAATATTAAATAGTTAATTAATTAATTAACAGATTAATTAACTTAATTAATTATGCTTAATTAACCTAATAACTAGTCAACCAAATTAACTACGGTTAATTAGCTAAGCGATCCACGGCAGTGGGACCCACATCCAAAGTTGACTGGTCGGCGATCAACGTTGACTGCTGATGTCAGCATGACATCATGCTGATGTCATAAATGCATTTTCGAGATTAATTAAATTCCAGAAATTAATAAAATCTTTTAAAAATCATATCTTTTAATCCGTAATCCGGATTAAAATAATTTCAACATGAAAGTTACTCGAGCGGCGAGGCGAATCCGGATCGCGCAGTCCGTTCGTCCACCACACCTCTAACCTATCGAACTCGCAAACTTTCCTCTCGGTTCATCATGTATGACAGACGTCGGGCAGGAAAACTTCCGGATGTTTTCCCCTAACGATACCCTCCTCATACCACGTTAGAACACGCCTAGCATCGCTTCTTGACATGTCATGCATCGATATGCATCTGTTTATTTGGTATTCATTGTTTCTTCCCCTCTTCTCTCCGGTAGACTACTGAGACCGACTGCTGCTTTGGCGGTTCGACTACGGTGTTGTGACCCCTCTCTCTTGCCGGAGCAACCGGGCAAGCCCTCCCCCCTTGATCACGGATATCGCCTACTCTTATCTACACTTTGCTTGCATTAGAGTAGCATAGCATATTCTTGTTTTCGAGATACTCCTATCTTTCTGCATAGCTTTGTCCTTGTAACCATTGTTACCTTACCGCAATCCTATATGCTTAGTATAGGATGCTAGTACTTTCATCTGTGGCCCTACTTTCTTGTCCGTGCGCCGTGCTATACTATCGGGCCGTGATCACTCGGGAGTTGATCACGGTATATACTATATACTTATACATGATACATGTGGAGACTAAAGTCGGGTCGGTGATGGAGCACCATGAGTGGATCATTGTGGCGGAGCGGCAGGCAGGTTGAGACCGCCTAGGAGAGAGGTGGGCCTGGCCCTGTTCGGTGTTCGCGGATACTTAACACGCTTAACAAGGTCTTGGTATTTGATCTGGGTTGGCTACGAGCTTATACGCACTAACCATCTACGCGGGAGTAGTTATGGGTATCCCGCGTCGTGGTATCGGCCGAAGCACTTGAGACGTCGTGACGAGCGGCGCTGCGCCGGATTGGACTGGAGCGCTTTCTTGGGCTAGGTCTGCTTCGGCCACGACATAGCGTGCGGTGTGCTTTCGAGGCGATGGGCCCGACCCTGCGGCGCTTAGGTTTAGACCGGCGTGTTGGCCTCTCTGTTGTGCCTAGGTGGGGCTGCGGCGTGTTGATCTTCAGCGGCGGGCATGACCCAGAAAGTGTGTCCGGCCAAATGGGATCAAGCATCTTTGGGTAAGATGGTGCACCCTGCAGGAAGTTAATCTATTCGGATAGCCGTGATCTTGATAACAGGGCGACTTGGAGTTGTACCTTGAGCTTATGACAACTAGAACCGGATACTTGATAAAACACACCCTTCCAAGTGCGACATACAACCGTTGGTCGCTCTCGCTCGGGGTTATGAGCGAGGATTGCGGGTAGGATTATTGCTATATGATGTTACTTGGAGGACTTCCGTTCGTCCTCTTACATGCATTGCAAGGCAGGTGTCGAGCGTAGTCTTCGTTAAGACTAGCTATCCCCTCTTATTCGGCATTCTGCGATTCAGTCCTTGATATGGCCTTTACACATATATCCATGCATATGTAGTGTAGCTCCTTGCTTGCAGTACTTTGGATGAGTACTCACGGTTGCCTTGTTCCCCTTTTCCCTATCTCTACTCGATTGCTGCAACAGACGATGGAGCCGAGTCGACGCCACCGCCTATGGCGACTACTACTCGGGCGCCTACTACTACGTGCAGCCCGGCGACGACGACCGGGAGTGACCTAGGAGGATCCTGGCGGAGGCCTGCTCCTATTCGTCTGTATCCCGGTTTGTGCTAGCCATCTTATGGCACCTTGTTTAACTTATGTGCGTACTCAGATATTGTTGCTTCCGCTGACTTCGTCTATGATCGAGCACTTGTATTCGAGCCCTCGAGGCCCTGGCTTGTATTATGATGCTTGTATGACTTATTTTATTGTAGAGTTGTGTTGTGATATCTTCCGTGAGTCCTTGATCTTGATCGTACACATTTGCGTGCATGATTAGTGTACGATTGAATCGAGGGCGTCTGAAGTTGGTATCGAGCCATTGCTGTAGGAATCCCCTTCCACACTCCTTGGCGAAGTCGAGTCTAGACATTGCAAAACTTTTACTAACTTGGCTGTGTGCCTTACGGCCCACGCCGCCATCGGGTGGTACTAGGATCTTTTACTCCCGACCTTTACTCGGGACTCGAACTCTCTTCTACTCGGGTTAAGCGATTTTACTAGCTAACACTAGGATCCGTGACCACATTCACCCCAAAGTTGGATATAGCCTTAGTTTTTCTTGGAATTGTATTTGAGCAATTTCCACCTTGTCATTTGACTCCTTTGAAGCGTCTTTGTTTTCAGATGGAACCCACGAGGCAGGTCGTGCGCCACACGACGGCCATTGGTGCCTCGGGATCACTGCGGTGCTAGCCGAGATGATGACCTATCTGGTTATCGCTGCACCACGAGTACACCGTCTATGAGGAGTACCAGACTATAACCGAGGAGCGATGCAGCGCCATCGTCCACCTCTACTCTCGGAGTGAGTCCACTCTTGTGCTGCACACCGCACATGGTGTTGGAGTGACTATCGATATGGCAGTCCACGATCTTGCTTATGCTGCTCGACACGTCTTCATGCAGAGTATCGAGAGTTGGACACCTCCCCTTCGGCACATTGCTATCGCGTCGATGTTGGTGAGGAGGTTACTACTGCTGCTGCCTACGCCATCGTCACGAGAGAGCCCTTCCACCATCGAACTTTGTTACGCATGCCGATGGGCTGGATCGAGTTAACCGGGCTCTTCGCCACGAGTTGTACATCACCCGTCGGCACCTCTACCGTGCTCGACGCTGATGCACCCTTTGTCCGATCCGGAGAGCTGCGCGTTCTGCGATCTACCCAGCCAGACCCGTGATGCCCCAAGGTGTCGGTTGGCGGGCGTGGGAGGCTACTCTCCGCGCTTGGCCCTTTCACGCCACACGGGCGTCGGATTCAGCACCGAGTATCCGCGGCCCCAGTCACCGGCGTGGAGGACTATCCACCGCCGACTATCGACTTTCAGGCTACTGCTACCTCCAGCGATGCGCGTGGGACTGATGTAGACTTGCTTGTTAGTGTTTGATGTATTCGTCATGAGCTCTGCGTGCCGCCTATGATGTAGTAGTCTATGTCTTCGGACTCTATGTATCGAACTCTATGCATGATTCCTTTTGTAAGACATGCCAACTACTATGTAGTTCCCATCATCTTGCTTTCATTATGCATGTTTCATCATGAATGATTCTGTCTCTTGCTTAATTTCTCAAATCTTTGAACTACCTGTTATATAATAGCAGGATGGTTAGGCCAGCAGGTCATGGTCGTGGTGCCAACTATCCACCACCGCTTTGAGTACATGGCTGGTATGATCCAACAGCTCGAGATGAATCGCCAGTTCATGGAGAACATGATGGCTCAGTTCCTCGCCGAATATGCACCAGCACCCAAGCGGAACAACTCTGCAGGATTTCATACGCTGAACCCCAGTGTACCGCAGCTCAACTCAGCCATTTGGATGTCGATGGTCGGCTCCGTGACATCACCTATGAGATGGAGTCTGCTGATGTAGCCCCTGCCACTATGTCACCTTTGCTTCCTTCTTCTGAAGGGACCCGCAGCTCAATGGTGGGACAGCCACCGCGTACTCTGCCGCTTGGAACACTCATCACTGGCGGACTTCCGGGCTGCCTTCCGTGCCCGCTTCATCCCTCAAGGGGTCATGGACGGAAGAAGCGTGAGTTCCGCAACCTCACCCAAGGCAACAAGACTGTTGAAGCCTATCAGTGAGAGTTCTTGGACTTGTCTCGCTATGCTGAAGAGGATATTGCAACTGATGCACGCAGACAGGAGAAGTTCCGTGACGGTCTTCAAGCTGACATCAAGCTCGCACTTCTAGTGCACGACTTTGCTGATTTCGCCACCTTGGTGAACAAAGCTATCAATGTCGAAACTGGTCTGCAGGAATACCAGAGCTCTAACAGGCGCAACCGTGACACGGGCTCATCTTGAGCCCGTCCTCGCAGCGCAAGATATGGATTCCCAACAGCATGTACCGGCCGAATGCACCTGCTCCAAAGCAGAACTATGCTACACCTCGTCTGCCTACAACTAAGCAGCCGAAGCTTCCAGCTCCACCACCCCAAGCTCCTGTTCCCACTCCCAATAATGGCTTATGCTTCAGGTGCGGACAGCCAGGGCACCGTGCTAGAGAATGCAACCAGAACCAGAATCAATCGCCCTTCCGGCGGTGGCCGTGGAAACACCTGAACCGCAACAACACCGGCAAGTCTTATGGGCAAGCTCAGGCCAACCACGTTGATCCGAGCGAAGCTCAAGACCAGCTGCTTCTTGTGATGGGTACACTCCTCGTAAATTCAAGACTGCATCTGTTTTATTCGATTCAGAGCATCGCATTCATTCATGTCGAAGACTTTGCATACAAGCACGACGTTAAGTGTGAAGAGATGAACTCTTCGGTAGTGGTAAAACCCCATTGGGACAATGTCAAACCTCCATGGTTGGCGTCGGCGTCCCGTGGAAATCGAAGGGCTGGAATTCTATGCCTCCCCCATTATCCTGAAGACGTCTAACATCGACCTTATTTTGGGGATGGATTGGTTGAAAGCGCATACGGCGTCAATCGTTTGCGCCACTAAGACCGTCCATCTGCTTCACCCTTCTGATGAAATAGTAAGCTACAATGCTCGTCTGGTTCAAAATGCCGAGGCAAGGCTCTATGCACTGAACGCATTGAACGCTGCACCCCTCGAGGGCATTGAGAACATTCCTGTCGTTTGCGAATTCCAAGACGTCTTTCCTGAAGAACTTCCAGGGATTCCCCCTGCTAGAGCTGTCGAATTCGTCATCGACTTGAAACCGTGCACCACTCCTATAGCCAAGCGACCATACAAGATGCCGCGCATGAACTCCTTGAGCTAAAGGAGGAAATCGACAAATCTCTTCAAAGCGGCTTCATTCGCCCAAGTTGCTCTCCTTGGTGAGCACCTTCTCTCTTTGTCAAGAAGAAGGATGGGACAAACCGATTGGTCCAAGACTATCGTCCTATAAATCAAGCTACCATTCAGAATAAGTATCCTCTTCCTCGGATCAATGATCTTTATGATCAATTGGCTGGTTCGTTAGTGTTCTCGAAACTTCGACTTGAGGTTGGGTTACCACCAGATCCGTGTTCGTGAGGAGGATATCCCCAAGACCGCATTCGTGACTCGTTATGGTTCTTACGAGTACACCGTCATGTCTTTCGCTTAACCAATGCTCCAGCCACCTTCTCTCGCTTTGATGAACTATATATTCATGGATTACCTCGACAAGTTAAGTGGTGGTTTATCTGGATGATATCCCGATCTTTTCCAAGAATGAAGAAGAACATGCTGAACATCTTCGTCTTGTCTTTGGAAAAGCTACGAGAGCATCAACTCTATGCCAAGTTCTCCAAATGTGAATTCGGCTTCCGAAGTAACCTATCTTGGGCATGTCATTTCTAAGGATGGTATTGCCGTCAACCCCGAAAGAGTTCAGGCCATTCTCGATTGGACTCCTCCAAGAACGTTAAGCAAGTCGGTTTTCTCGGTCTCGCCACTATTGCCGTCGATTAAATCGAGAACTTCTCCAAGATTGCCGAACCTCGACTAACTTTGTTGCATAAGGCGTCAAATTCAATGGATGAGATAAATGTCGGGAAAGTTTCCGAGCACTTAAAGACAAGTTGACGTCTGCCCAAAGGCTAGCTCCTCCCGATACTAAGAAGGACTTCGTCATTTATCGCGACGCATCTCATCAAGGTTTAGGCGGTGTCCTAATGCAAGAGCGCAGAGTGGTTGCTTATGCCTCTCGACGATTCGCCCTCACGAGGAGAACTACCCAGTTCATGACCTCGAACTTGCTGCCGTCATTCATGCACTAAAGCGGTGGCGACATTACCTTCTCGTAATCGTTGCGAGATCTTCACCGACCACCAAAGTCTGAAGTATCTGTTTACTCAGCCAGACCTGAACCTCCGTCGCCAGAGATGGATGGAGACTGCTGCAGACTTTGATTTGGGTATTTCCTATCGCCAGAGCAAGGCTAATGTAATGGCTGATGCCTTGAGCCGCAAGTCTTCTCAAAACCACCTTGAGTTCACCAAGTTCAGCCCCACTTGTTGAAGAATTCAGAAAGCTGAACCTCCATATTGTTCCTCCGGTGCACTCGCTCCCCTCCTCCGGAGTTCCGCAAGATGAATCTCCGTGTTGTTCCCTGTGGTTCCCTCTATACCTGGCTGTTGAACCCGATCTCGTGGGCACCATAAAGACAATGCAGGATTTGACTCAGGTCTATAAGCTTAAACAAGACATCAAGAAAGGAAATCCTCATCCTTCACTATTGCGATGATGGCGCCTTGTACTTCAAAGGCCGCCTAGTGGTGCCTCAGTAAGAAGGAAAATCTGAATATGACTCGAAAGGTTATGAAAGAAGCTCATGATACGCCTCTATGTATCCATCCCGGCAGTACAAAGATGTATCAAGACATTCGCCGAGATTACGTGGTCTAATATGAAGCAGGACATTGCTCGCTATGTTTACGAGTGTGACGTTTGCCGTCGTATCAAAGCGTAACATCAAAGGCCTCTTTGGAACTCTGCAACCTATCTCTATTCCCGAATGGAAATGGGACCATGTTGAAATGGACTTCGTCCACCGGATTTCCCAAATCGCAGAAAGGTAATGATGCTATTCTTGTCGTCATTGACCGGCTTTCTAAAGTTGCACATTTTCTCGGCGGTCAAAGAAACGATCACTTTGCTAGCCAGCTTGCAACGCTCTATATGTCGAAATTGTTTCACTTCACGGTATTCCACTGGTTATCGCTTCGGACCGTGGCAGCTTATTCACTTCAAGATTCGGGCAAGTTTTCAAGAAGCTATGGGAACTCATTTATCTTTCATCTGCGTTTCATCCGCAGATCTCAAGGGCAAGTCGAGCGTGTCAACCAAATTCTCAAGACATGCTTCGAGCTTGTGTTGTTTCCTTGACAAGAAATGGGAGGAATCTCTCCGTATGCTGAGTTCTCTTATAATAATAGCTATCAAGCTAGTCGAAGATGGCCCCCTCGAAGTGTTATATGGACGAAAGTGCGAACCCTCTGAACTGGTCGAAATCGGGAACGTCCACTCTTGGTCCGGATATTATCCAACATGCGAAGAACAAGTCCGCATTATTCGCGAGAATCTCAAGACTGCTCGATCGGCGTCAAAAGAGTAATTATGACCGTCATCACAAGGACATGGTCTATCAACTTTGGCGAAAAGGCCTATCTTCGCGTTACACCAATGAAGGTGCTCACCGCCGGATCAAGGGCAAGCTAGCTCCTCGCTATATTGGCCCTTTCACTATTCGGAAAGCGTGGAAAAGTGGCTTATCAACTGGAGCTTCCGTCGAACCTCTCTCGGAGTTCACGATGTGTTCCACGTGTCACAACTCCGACGCTTCTTCAAGGACCCAATCCGAGCGAAGGACCATGAAGTGCTCGAATTGCAACAGACCTCTCCAATAAAGAGCATCCGGTCCGCATTCTCGACCAAGCTGAACGCCGCACACGCCGGAAGGCGATCAAGTTCCTCAAAGTCCAATGGTCGAATCACTCAAGAAGGCGAAGCCACACAACGCGAGGATCATCTTCGAGATGAATATCCTGCACTCTTTCCTTCTACCTCCTAAATCTCGGGACGAGATTTCTTGTAGTGGAGGAGATTTGTAACACCCGGATGATTAATGAACAGTAAACACCCCGGTTACTGTGCCAAACCTCTCTTTGATTCGAACCCGCTCTAAAACAAAATCAAAACAAAAGCAAAGATAAAAAGTTTCAAAACAAAAACTAAAAATGTTCGGGGGTTGTCTAAAATAGCAAACCTAATTATGGTGGGGTGCACTAATTTTTGTAAAATGCTTTGGCATTTTAAATAAACTAATAGCAGAAAAGGTAAAAGAATAAAAGAAAAGAAAGACAAAAAAAAGAGGGAAGGGAAAACCCCCTGGCCCATTCCCCCTCCCCACTCCGCCCTCGCCTTCCCCCCACAGGCGGCCCGTTGGCCCAACCGCCCCCACCCTCACTCCCTTTTCCCCCTCGGTCCACGCCGACCCCCCCACCGACAGCCTCACTCCCCCCACCCCGAAATATCTCCCTCCTCCCCCGATCTGGATCGGGAGGAGACCCCCCCCCGACCGAGTCGCCCCCTCGCCCACCTCGTCTCCGCGACCCCGTCGCCACCACGCCTGTGCTCCCCGCCTGGACCTCATGGACCTCCTCCTCCTCCTCTACACACGCCGCCCGGGCCCTCCCTCCTCCTCCCCACGCTGGGTTCGCCGCCATGGATCGGCCCCGCCTCCCGACGCCGGCCAAGACGTTCCCCGCCCGCCTCCTCGCCGGTCGTCACCGACCTTCACCACGCCGCCGCCTAGTCCCCACGTTCCCCACAGGCTCGCCTCTCCCCGTCGTTCCTCTCCCTCCCGACGCCTTGCGCCCGAGCCCGTCGCCCGGCCGTCTCCCGGCTCCGCCACCACGCCACCGCCGCCGCCCCCCCTCCTCCCGCTCGGTTCTTGCCACGGTCAGTCGCTGCACTGACTGCCGCCAAGGGCTGCCTTCTTCCCTTCCCGTGCCCGGTGTCAAGCCCCCTCATGCGGCTCCCTCTTGCCGACCAGCGCCACCCAGCCATCCTGTGCCACCGCCCCCACTTCCCGGCGCTCTGCCGTGGTCGCCGGCGCCTGGTTGGTTTGCCCATGCAGTCGCACCCATGCGCCCATATGGCTGCTGCGCACATGCCGACGCCCGCTCGCCCTTTGCCGCTATGGCCCCTGGGGCCATTGACATGTGGGGCCTAACCCCAGAACGAATTAAGAGAAATAATAATAATAATTAATTAATTAATTAATTAATTAATTAACTGAATTAATTAAGTTTAATTAACCTGATCACTTAGTTAAACTAATTAACCTTGTTTAATTAATCTGAGCCTATGACAGATAGGCCCCACCGCCCTAAAACGTTTATTAACTAAAAAGAATAAGAAATAAAAATATTAAATAGTTAATTAATTAATTAACCAGATTAATTAACTTAATTAATTATGCTTAATTAACCTAATAACTAGTCAACCAAATTAACTACGGTTAATTAGCTAAGCGATCCTGATGGTGGGACCCACACGTCGAGTTGACTTGGTCAGCGATCAACGTTGATCGCTGATGTCGACATGACATCATGCTGATGTCATAAATGCATTTTCGAGATTAATTAAATAATTAATTAAATTCTAGAAATTAATAAAATCTTTTAAAAATCATATCTTTTAATCCGTAATCCGGATTAAAATAATTTCAACATGAAAGTTACTCAGAACGACGAGATGAATCCGGATCGCAGATCCGTTCGTCCACCACACCTCTAACCTATCGAACCTGCAAACTTTCCTCTCGGTTCATCATCGAGACAGACATCGGGCCGGAAAACTTCCCCGGATGTTTTCCCCCCTAACCAGTACCCTCCTCATACCACGTTAGGGCACGCCTAGCTTCGCTTCTTGACATGTCATGCATCGATATGCATCTGTTTATTTGGTATTCATTGTTTCTTCCCCCTCTTCTCTCCGGTAGACTACGAGACCGACGCTGCTGCTTTGGCGGTTCGACTACGGTGTTGACGACCCTCTCTCTTGCCGGAGCAACCAGCAAGCCCCCTTGATCACCAGATATCGCCTACTCTTATCTACACCGCTTGCATTAGAGTAGCATAGCATGTTACTTGTTTTCGATACTCCTATCTCGCTGCATAGCATGTCCTTGTAACTTCATTGTTACCTTACCGCAATCCTATATGCTTAGTATAGGATGCTAGTACTTTCATCTGTGGCCCTACTTTCTTGTCTGTCTGCCCTTGCTATACTATCGGGCCGTGATCACTCGGGAGTTGATCATGGGTATATACTATATACTTATACATGATACATGTGGAGACTAAAGTCGGGTCGGCTGATGGAGCACCCGCGAGTGGATCATTGTGGCGGAGCGGCAGGGCAGGTTGAGACCGCCTAGGAGAGAGGTGGGCCTGGCCCTATTCGGCGTTCGCGGATACTTAACACGCTTAACGAGGTCTTGGTATTTGATCTGGGTTGGCTACGAGCTTATACGCACTAACCATCTACGCGGGAGTAGTTATGGGTATCCGGCGTCGTGGTATCACCGGCACTTCAGACGTCGGCGACGGAGCGCCGCGCCGGATTGGACTGGAACGCTTTCTTTGGCTAGGTCTGCTTCGGCCGTCACAGAGCGAACGCAGTGTGTGCTTTCGAGGCGATGGGCCCAGACCCTGCGCGCTTAGGTTTAGACCGGCGTGTTGGCCTCTCTGTTGTGCCTAGGTGGGGCTGCGGCGTGTTGATCTTCCGCGGCGGGCATGACCCAGAAAGTGTGTCCGGCCAAATGGGATCAAGCGTCTTTGGGTAAGATGGTGCACCCTGCAGGAAGTTAATCTATTCGGATAGCCGTGATCTTGATAACAGGACGACTTGGAGTTGTACCTTGAGCTTATGACAACTAGAACCGGATACTTGATAAAACACACCCTTCCAAGTGCGGATACAACCGTGGTCGCTCTCGCTCGGGGTTATGAGCAGGGATTGCGGGTAGGATTATTGCTATATGATGTTACTTGGAGGACTTCCGTTATTCCTCTTACATGCATTGCAAGACAGTGTCCGAAGCGTAGTCTTTGTTAAGACTAGCTATCCCCTCTTATTCTCGGCATTCTGCAGCTCAGTCCATCGATATGGCCTTTACACATATATCCATGCATATGTAGTGTAGCTCCTTGCTTGCGAGTACTTTGGATGAGTACTCACGGTTGCCTTGTTCCCCTTTTCCCCTATCTCTACTCGATTGCTGCAACTGCACGATGGAGCCGAGTCGACGCCACCGCCTATGACGACTACTACTCCTGAGGCGCCTACTACTACGTGCAGCCCACGGCGACGACCGGGAGTGACCTAGGAGGATCCCGTGCGGAGGCCTGCTCCTATTTCGATCAGATCCCGGTTTGTGCTAGCCATCTTATGGCACCTTGTTTAACTTATGTCGTACTCAGATATTGTTGCTTCCGTGACTCGCCTATGATCGAGCACTTGTATTCGAGCCCTCGAGGCCCCGGCTTGTATTATGATGCTTGTATGACTTATTTTATTGTAGAGTTGTGTTGTGATATCTTCCGTGAGTCCTTGATCTTGATCGTACACATTTGCGTGCATGATTAGTGTATGATTGAATCGAGGGCGTCACAGCCTGAAACTGAGTGCTTACACTACAAAGGAAATGGTCACTGGAAGCAGAAATACCCTGAATATTTGGTGGATAAGAAGGATGGCAAAGTGAACAAGGGTATATTTGATATACAGGTTATTGATGTGTGCCTTACTAGTGTTTATAGTAGCCCCTGAGTATTTGATACTTGTTCGGTTGCTAAGATTAGTAACTCAAAACAGGAGTTACAGAATAAACAGAGACTAGTTGAAGGGGAAATGACGATGAGTGTTGGAAGTAGTTCCAAGATTGATATAACCATCGCGCACTCCCTATACCTTCGGGATTAGTGTTAAACCTAAATAAATGTTATTTGGCGTTTGCGTTGAGCATGAATATGATTTGATCATGTTTATTGCAATACGGTTATTCATTTGAAGTCAGAGAATAATTGTTGTTCTGTTTACATGAATAAAACCTTCAATGGTCATACACCCAATGAAAATAGTTTGTTGGATCTCGATCGTAGTGATACACATATTCATAATATTGATGCCAAAAGATGCAAAGTTAATAATGATAGTGCAACTTATTTGTGGCACTGCCGTTTGGGTCATATCGGTGTAAAGCGCATGAAGAAACTCTATAAAGATGGACTTTTGGAATCACTTGGTTATGAATCATTTGATGCTTGCGAACCGTGCCTTTTGAGCAAGATGACTAAAACTCCGTTCTCCGGAACAATGGAACGAGCTACTGACTTGTTGGAAATAATACATACTGATGTATGCGGTCCAATGAGTGTTGATGCTCGTGGCGTGTATCGTTATTTTCTGACCTTCACATATGATTTAAGCAGATATGGGTATATCTACTTAATGAAACATAAGTCTGAAATATTTGAAAAGTTCAAAGAATTTCAGAGTGAAGTGGAAAATCATCGTAACAAGAAAAATAAATTTTCTATGATCTGATCGTGGAGATGAATATTTGAGTTACGAGTTTGGTATTTATTTGAAACAATGTGAAATAGTTTCGCAACTCACGCCACCTGGAACACCACAATGTAATGGTGTGTCTGAACGTCGTAATCGTACTTTATTTGATATGGTGCGATCAATGATGTCTCTTACTGATTTACCAATATCGTTTTGGGGTTATGCATTAGAGATAGCTGCATTCACGTTTAATAGGGCACCATCTAAATCCGTTTGAGATGACATTGTATAAACTATGGTTTAGCAGTAAACCTAAGCTGTCGTTTCTTAAAATTTGGGGCTGCGAGGCTTATGTGAAGAAACTTCAACCAGATAAGCTCGAACCCAAATCGGAGAAATGTGTCTTCATAGGATACCCAAAAGAGACTATTGGTTAAACCTTCTATCACAGTTCTGAGGGCAAGATTTTTGTTGCTAAATTCGGATCCTTTCTAGAGAAGGAGTTTCTCTCGAAAGAAGTGAGTGGGAGGAAAGTAGAACTTGATGAGGTAATTGTACCTACTCCCTTATTGGAAAGTAGTTCATCACAGAAATCTGTTCATGTGATTCCTACACCAATTAGTGAGGAAGCTAATGATGATGATCATGTAACTTCAAATCAAGTTACTACCGAACTTCGTAGGTCTACCAGAGTAAGATCCGCACCAGAGTGATACGATAATCCTATTCTGGAAGTCATGTTACTTGACCATGGCGAATCCGCGAACTATGAGGAAGCGATGATGAGCCCAGATTCCGCAAAATGGCTTGAAGCCATGAAATCTGAGATGGGATCCATGTATGAGAACAAAGTATGGACTTTGGTTGACTTGCCCGATGATCGGCAAGCCATAGAGAATAAATGGATCTTCAAGAGGAATACGGACACTGATAGTAGTGTTACTATCTACAAAGCTAGACTTGTCGAAAAAGGTTTTTGACAAAGTTCAAAGTGTTGAATACAATGAGATTTTCTCACTCGTATCGATGCTTAAAAGTCTGTCCAAATCATGTTAGCAATTGCCACATTTATGAAATTTGGCAAATGGATGTCAAAACTGCATTCCTTAATGGATATATTAAAGAAGAGTTGTATATGATGCAACCAGAAGGTTTTGTCAATCCTAAAGGTGCTAACAAAATGTGCAAGCTCCAGCGATCCATCTATGGACTGGTGCAAGCATCTCGGAGTTGGAATATATGCTTGATGAGTTGATCAAAGCATATGGTTTTATCTGAGACTTTTGGAGAAGCCTCAGATTTACAAGAAAGTGAGTGGGAGCACTACAACATTTGTGATAAGTATATCTGAATGACATATTGTTGATCGGAAATAATATAGAATTATTCTGCAAAGCATAAAGGAGTATTTGAAAGGAGTTTTTTCAAAGAAGGACCTCGGTGAAGCTACTTACATATTGATCATCAAGATCTATAGAGATAGATCAAGACGCTTGATAAGTTTTTCAATGAGTACATACCTTGACAAAGATTTTGAAGAAGTTCAAAATGGAACAGTCAAAGAAAGAGTTTCTTGCCTGTGATACAAGGTGTGAAATTGAGTAAGACTCAAAGCCCGACCACGGCAGAAAATAGAAAGAGAATGAAAATTCATTCCCTATGCCTCGATCATAGGTTCTATAAAGTATGCTATCTTGTGAACTGGACCTATTGTATACCTTGCTCGAGTTTGGCAAATGAATACAATTTTGATCTAATAGTAGATCACTAGACAACGGTCAAGAATATCCTTAGTGAGGACTAAGGAGATATTTCTCGATTATGGAGGTGATAAAAGAGCCCGTCGTAAAGAGTTACAACAGTGCAAGCTTTTACACCGATCAAGATGACTATAAGTCTCAATCTGGATACATATTGAAAGTGGGAGCAATTAGCTATAGTAGCTCCGTGCAGAGCATTGTAGACATAGAATATTTGCAAAATACATATGGCTCTGAATATGACAGACCCGTTGACTAAGCTTCTCTCACGAGCAAAACATGATCACACCTTAGTACTCTTTGGGTGTTAATCACATAGCGATGTGAATTTCTTCAGGACATCTTTGAGGTATTTCTCCACAAGGCCATTTTCATCTTGCTTGTTGCGGTAGATCCACTTTGTGCCAATGATATTATGCTTGCGAGGATCTGGACGTTTGACCGGTTCCTGACATTGTTGAGCTCGAACTGATGTAATTCTTCTTGCATGGCCTGAATCCACTCGGGCTCGAAAATGCTTCATCTACCTTGGTGGGCTCTGTGATAGAGACAAAAGCATAGTGCCCACAAAAGTTAGATAAATGTGAAGCTTTTGAGCGTGTGAGAGGACTCCGGCGCTCAATGTCATCAATGATCTTGTCAACTTGCACTTCTTTTGCAACACGAGGATGAGCTGGTTGTCGTCGAGGAATTTGATCATTTTCCTCAAAGACCATTGTCTTGACATTATCTTGAGTGCATCACCGGCGTTCTTCAGCGTCAGAATGAATTCTTCAATGATTCTTGATGAGGAATGACATCCTCGGTTGCCTTGAACTTGATAGATTCCTCGGTGCTGGTTCATCTAACACGTAGGTAGGTGCTCTCTTTGCGAGCCATTAGTTTCATCGAACCGCACATCTACAGATATCAACGATCTTGTGAAGAGCGATGTTGAAGACTCTGTAGTGTGCGAGTCCCTTCCGTAACCAAGCATAAAACCTTCATGTGCTTTCGGTGCAAATTTAGAATTGTGATGAGGATCTCTAATCCAGCATTTAGCAATCAAGACTTTAAAATAACTCACATTGGGTTTCTTGTCGTTGAGGAGTTCATAGGCAGTCTTCTTGAAGAATTTGTGAAGATATACTCTGTTGATGATGTGGCACGCAGATCAATTGCATCAATCCAAAAAGCGACTAGGCGTTTTGTATTCATCAAGCATAGTGCGAGCCATCTCAACAAGAGTTATGTTCTTGCGCCCACGACGCCATTTTGCTTTGAGGAGTATAGGGAGCAGATAACTCATGAGTAATACCAAGTTCATCAAGATAGGCATCAAGACCGAATTCTTGAACTCAGTTCCATTGTCACTCCCGATGTGTCCGATCTTCACACCAAAGTTAGTTGAAGCCCTTGAGGAAAATCGTTTGAAGACTTCACGCACTTCATTTTTGTAAGTAACAATGTGTACCCATGTGTAACGAGAGTAATCATCAACAATAACAAAGCCATATAGAGATGCATCATTTGTGAATGCTGAGTAATGATTAGGACCAAAGAGGTCCATGTGAAGCAATTCAAGGGACGAGTAGTGGTCATGATAGTCTTATTGGATGCTTGGCCTTGGTCATTTTCCAGCTTCACGGGCTCCACACAAGTGATCCTTGAGGAATTTGACATTCTCAATGCCAATGACATGCTTCTTCTTTGCAAGCGTGTAAATTCCTCATGCCTGCATGACCAAGTCGCCAATGCCATAGCCAGCCTTCTACGAAGCTTTTGCAAGTACACACACAGCTGGTTGTGGTCACAGTAGAAAATCAACGATATACAAGTCTCCTCTCCTAAAGCCTTTGAAGACTTTGGAATTGTCACTTCCATAATCACAACACAACGATACTTGCCAAAGATAACAACCATATCAAGATCACAAAGCATTGAGATCGACATGAGGTTGTATCCTAAGGACTCAACAAGCATGACTTTGTCCATGTGTATGTCCTTAGAGATCGCAACCTTACCAAGACCCAATACGACTTTTGCCTTTGTCAAGAAAAGATGATATGCTTGAGATGCGACGGTGATAAGGAGCATCCACCAATAGATTCTTGTCACCAAATCATGTGATTTGTACATCCACTATCGAGAACCCACTCGGTGGCTTTGGGTTGATCATCCTTGGCACCCTTTGCCATGAAGCAATAGGTGGGGCGTAGTCATCACCATCTTCATCAGCTTTGTTGGTGAGGTCATTTTCTTGAGAGTTGAAGATGGACTTGTTGACGAAAGCGATGGCGAGAGCTAGACTCGCCACACCGCACTCAGATTCTTCGATGCCTCCTCTTCCTCATGTTCCTCATTCAGCTTGAGTCCATTTCCTTGCCAATGAATGCCCGAGCCTTCTTGGAGCTGCTTTTCTTGTGAGAAGAGGGCTTTGAGGATTTTGATGATGAAGATTTGACGATTTCTTCTTCTTCTTAGCGTCATCGAACTGTAATCCTTGTGTTTCTTCTTCTTTAATTCCTTTTCCCATCGAGGACAATCTTGAATGTAGTGACCAGGTTTCTTGCATTTGTGGCAAAGTCTTCTCTTATAGTCCTTTGGATGAGGAATCACTGCTCCTTGAGGATTTTCCAAAGCGACCACGTCTTGAGAACTTCGGAATTTCTTCACAAGCAAAGCTAGCTCTGGCCTAATTCTTCAGGATCTACAAGGCTACTACCATAGTCTTCACACTCGATTCGAGACACAGCCTTGGCCTTGAGGCACGTGTTTTCCATAACTAGAACCATAGAGATCTCTCTTTTCACAAGTGGAACTCATGAGTATTTAGCCTTCGAGGATATCAATGGATTAAGTGACTTGTAGTCAAGACGCTCTTGTATCATCAGTGCCAGAGTATCAAATGAGGAATCAAGCAATCTCAACAATTTCTTCACCACTTCATGGTCGGTGATGTCAGTGGCACCAAGCGCTTGAAGCTCATTTGAGATGTCAGTGAGGCGATCGAAGGTTTGTTGAACATTTTCGTTGTCGAGTCTTTTGAAGCGGTTGAAGAGATTTTGAAGAACATCAACTCGAGAGTCACGCTGAGTTGAGACTCCTTCATTTACTTCTGACAACCTGTCGCAGATGAGCTTGGCAGTTTCCAAAGCTCTCACTCTTCCATATTGTCCTTTGCTCAGATGGCCACATATGATATTCTTCGCTTGAGAATCGAGTTGCTTGAATCTCTTCACATCGGCAGCGTTCAGAGAAGGAGTGACTGAGGGAACACCATTTTCCACAACATACCAGAGATCGTTGTCAATTGCCTCAAGATGCATTCGCATCTTGTTCTTCCAGTAGGGGTAGTCCGTCCCATCAAAGGTAGGACACCCTGCTGAGACCTTGATCATACCTGCGGTCGACATAACTAAAACTCCAGGTGGTTAAACCAACATCACACAGAACAAGGGAGTACCTTGCTCTGATACCAACTGAAAGTGCGTTATATCGACTAGAGGGGGGGGGGTGAATAGGCGATTTTTATGAATTCTTCACTGAGGAATTTGCCGGTGAGGAAATTCCTTAGCAAAGAACTACTTGCAGCGGAATAAGTACTCAGAAGTAAGCATAAGAGAATGCGGGCATGGTCATCATGATGAAATGAAGACAATCAAAGAGTACAGAGAGCGTAAACACAGGATAGCACAAGATGAAGACAAACATACTGAAGAAATTGAACTGAGGAAATTGAGAAAGTCTTCAGTCGAAGTCTTCAAACACAGATATGAACGAACACTCAACACAACAATGAGGAAATGAAAGGGTTGAGGAAATAGAACCAGTAAGGTTGGTGAAGACAATGATTTGGTAGACCAGTTCCAACTGCTGTCTCAGTTGTACGTCTGGTTGGAGCGGCTGAGTATTTAAACTCGAGGACACACAGTCCGGACACCCGATCGCTGAGCACGCAGCTCGGGACACCAAGTCCTCACCGTATTCTCCTTGAACTAAGGTCACACAGACCTCGTCCAATCACTCGTGTTAAGTCTTGAGCGACTTCCAAACCTTCACAGACTTGGTCACTCGGCGATCCACAATTCCTCTTGGATGCTCTAGACCATGACGCCTAACCTTCCGGAAGAAGCACAGTCTTCAAAGGTAACAAGCGTCGGATCCACGCAGGATCAATCTCTTGATGATGCTCAATCACTTTGGGTTTGTAGGGTTTGGTTTTGGGTTTTCCTCACTTGATGATTTTCGCTCAAAGTCCTCGGAGGATGGGTTGCTCTCAAATGACAAGTGTCAAGTTTCTCTCGGAGCAGCCAACCAGCTAGTGGTTGTAGGGGGCGGCTATTTATAGCCTAGGGAGCAGCCCGACATGATAAGACATAAATGCCCTTCAATGATATGACCGTTAGGTGGATAAGATATTTTGGGACAGCTGGCGCGCAACACAGCAACGGTCAGAAATTTGAATCTCAAATTCCTCAGGGCTATCATGTTCCTCACAGTGTAGGAAATCCGCACTGGCGAATTCCTAACTCCTCAGTCAGAACAAATTCCTCAGTGACCAGAAGAACTTCGTCTCTGTCACTGAAGAGATTGACTGAACTGTATGAGATTTCCCAAGGCTTCACTCGAAGGATTTGGTAGGTGTAGGATTTTGAGTTGAGCATCACATGGAAATTTTTCCTTAGTATTTCCTCGACCCCCTTTAACATTACGGTGTTTCCTATGACTCAAGAAAGAGAAAACGAAACTACGAAAACAAAAGTCTTCATGCTTCATGTTCCTCAAATGAATACCAAGTCTTCAAGGTCACACCAATTTCTTCACTTTCAAAGTCTTGTAAAGTCTTGAAATATCAAAGTCTTGATCAAGCACTTCATTTTTAGGGTCGACTTTCACTTTGTAAATATCAAACTCCTCATAGACTTATAGACCTGTGTACACTCACAAACACATTAGTCCCTTAACCTATAAGTCTTCAATACACCAAAATCACTAAGGGGCACTAGATGCACTTACAAGGTCCGAATTGGACTAGGGAAGGGGGGCGCCCCCTTCCTTCCTTCTCCTTTTCCCTTCCCTTTCCTTCCCTCCTACTCCTACTACTTGGAAGGGTCCTAGTTCTACTAGGAAGGGGGAATCCTACTCCCGGGGAGTAGGACTCCCCTAGGGCGCGCCATAGAGAGGGCCGCCCTCCCCTCCTCCACTCCTTTATATATACTGAGGCAGGGGGCACCCATAGACACACAAGTTGATCTTCGTGATCGTTCCTTAGTCGTGTGTGGTGCCCCCCTCCACCATATTCCACCTCGGTCATATCGTCACGGAGTTTAGACGAAGCCCTGCGTCAGTAGAACATCATGATCGTCACCACGCCGTCGTGCTGACGGAACACATCCCTGACACCCTGCTGGATCGGAGTCCGGGGATCGTCATCGAGCTGAACGTGTGCAGAACACAGAGGTGCCGTACGTTCGGTTCTTGGATCAGTCGGATCGTGAAGACGTACGACTACATCAACCGCGTTGTTATAACGCTTCCGCTTTCGGTCTACGAGGGTACGTGGACACACTCTCCCCTCTCGTTGCTATGCATCACCATGATCTTGCGTGTGCGTAGGAATTTTTTCGAAATTACTACGTTCCCCAACAAAAGGGGGCTGCACCCCTTGTCCAATTCAGACCAGAAGGGGGGCGTAGGCCTCCTTCCTTTTGGCCTCTCTCCACTATTCCCGTATGGCCCAATAAGGCCCATATACTCCCCGGCGAATTCCCGTAACTCTCCGGTACTCCGAAAAATACCCGAATCACTCGGAACCTTTCCGAAGTCCGAATATAGTCATCCAATATATTGATCTTTACGTCTCGACCATTTCGAGACTCCTCGTCATGTCCCGGATCTCATCCGGGACTCCAAACTCCTTCGGTACATCAAAACTCATAAACTCATAATATAACCGTCATTGAACTTTAAGCGTGCGGACCCTACGTGATGAGGACATCAATACCATTGTTACACCCACAACCCCTGCTGCTATACATACTGGACCAATTACTAGAGCTCGCGCACGCCAATTGAATTATCAGGTACTTTCGTTTCTTGGTAACGATTCCAATGTTCATGAGAATATGATGCTGCCTAAATTGGATACATTTGTTTTGCTTACAAATGAAGGGCCTACCATGGACAAGAAAGATGAACCTTGGAGCAATTTCAAGCATGGAGATGTTGGCATGCGCAAGGGGAACAAGAACGGAGTTACAAGTGATGATTCCTAGGACTTTGAAGCCACCCTAATGAGTGCATGAGGCCTTGGACGAAATATACAAGATGCCACTTCATAATATTCGTCCATAGGCTATTCTAGGTGCTGCGTCACCTTATTATTGGGCCAGGCCCATGTAATTTCGAAATACTTAAGTATAGGCTGTTTTTAGAGTCCGTATGTGTGGGGAAACAAGAGTTAGGGTTGATTTGGACCCCTCCACCAAGGGCCACGAAATTCCCCTCTTCCTCCATATATACAGCCCTTAGGGCACCGTTTAGACCTTGGGTTTTGTTTAGATTAAAAGTTCGCCATAGCTGCAACTTCGCGTGCCGTTTGTGTTCAACGACCGCACAAAGGCGCCACAGTAACCCCACCTTGATCAATAAAGCTTTCATCTTATATTCGCAATATCCAGATTGCAATCTCAGTTTCTTGCTTGTTCTTCGTTTGCTCGCAGGAAACAGACCCTCGTGGTCAGGTTGATCGTGCTCCGGCGTGGTCAATAACCTCTCGGAGTTGGTTTAGCGATTGCTAAGGCGCGACGTCCTCGCACGTTCGTAGTCGGATCGCCAAAGTCGACTTCCTCCAAAGCGAAAACCCACATCTCATCGAAAGACGGGACACCTTTGCCTCTATCAAGTGGTATCAGATTTTTAGGTTGCTCGGTGAGATTTTACAGTTTTTCGTAGATTAGATCGAGTCTGTTCGTCATACCTAAAGTCCACGAAAAAGCCACAAAAAAAATTAGGGTTAGTTCATCATATCCGAACCAATCTGAGCCTTTGCATAATCTTTTTAGGGTTTTGCTTTGTTGAATTTGCGGGTACATCGTCGTGTCGAGTTGCTGGTCTTAGAGTCTAGTCTTTTAGAGTTTCGAGTTTTGGTCATAAGTTGTCACGCCGCCGCCGCACCATCATCATCGCCTTGCCATCTTCCACCATTGCTTATCCGCCACCGCTCTGAATCCATATCCATATACCACCACCGCTACCATATACCACCACCGCTGCCATATACCACCACCATATATCCACCACCAATCCGAGTTCTTCTCATATTAGGTTTGTTTTTGAGATCCATCTAGTTTCCGATTCGTGTTTCCTTGCTGCGTAGGTTTCGGAAAAAAAGAGTCCGAAACCACCCTCCGCTTGGGCCCAAAATTTTCCGAAACGCACTTGTCAAAAAATTTTCTGGCTATCCTATTTTAGGTGTTTCTAAGCGTATTGAGACAATCGCCGTTATAGAAAGTTTTTTGACCCGTTTCAGCTTTTGGGTCCGGCAAATAAAAAAAAAATTTGGTCGAAAAAATTTCGTGCCCATCCCGTCGGTTTGACACAGGAAGAGTTTTGAGACACTCGCCATTATAGTGATTTTTCGCAAAAAAAAAAAAAACAGCGCAAAAAAAAGCGAAAAAAAATTCCAGAGTGTGCTTTTCCGTTGTTTCCGTGCAGCGCCGTGATTTTGTTAGTGTTCTAGGCTCGCGTCTCTAGCACGGTCTAGCCTAGGACCAGCACAGTACCGCCGTTGAGCGTTTATTCAACTTTGCATCTCTGAATTGATTATTGCTAACCTTTTTGCTACCATATTATAAGCCTTCCCAGCTCCACATACATCTACATCGTGCATTTGACTCTCCACGTAATCGCTCTATCCAAGCTTTGAGAGTTTTGACTACATCGGTTGCCGATCACCGCTTGCTGCTGGGTAAGAACTGGTAAGAATTTGAGATTTGCTTGACGGATTTGTGATCGTCCACCACACCACCACCACCACTTCCTAGTAGTCCGTCGAATCATATTCTTGTGTGTTTCTATTGCTGCTAACCATGGCAGGATCACAAGCCGATTTAGACTGACCGGGAGAACATGACAAACAAAGCGCTACATGATAAGTTTCAACAAATGATGAGTGGGCAGGTGGACGATGTGCTAAATAGATTTGAAGAGGCCATGGAGAAGATAGATGGCATTGAGAAGGCGTTGAAACAAAGCTCGATAACAAGTTTAATGAATTGCTCGCGCGTACCACCACCACCACCGGCTGCACCTAACGCACCTCTACTACAACAACAAGGACTACCTCCACATCGCTAAACAGCCCTCCGCCGAGCTTCACGTGTCCCTCTTCACCGGCCAAGCTGCTGGTGCTGCTGTTGATACTTCTGTGGCTCCTGCGGCTGCGGTGGGGGAGGATGATTATGTGAGAGATTACGAGGATGAGGTTGATCAACATCAGAACTACGTGCAACCACCAGCACCACAACCATCAGGTCGTCCACATGCAAATAATGGCAATGTTCGGGCTCCCCTTCAGGTACGAGATCATGACCATCTCCCTAAACTGAAATTGAATATTCCACCATTTGAGGGTAGATATGTTCCTGATATATATCTTACTTGGGAGTTAGAAACTGAACAACGATTTACATGTTTACAATATCCTGAGGAGAGACGTGTTCCTGCTGCTGTTTGTGCTTTCACTAGCTTTGCATGTGTTTGGTGGTCTGAACATTGTAGATTATATCCTGTTCCAGCTACTTGGGCTGCTTTGAAAACTGCTATGCGTACTCGTTGGGTTCCACCATATTATCAACATGAATTACTTCAAAAATTGCAGCGCTTAAGACAAGGAAAAATTCGGTGAAGAATATTATCGGGAATTACAAACTGGCTTGATTAGATGTGGTATTGTTGAGGAGAATGAAGCTATGCTTGCACGTTTTCGGGTGGATTAAATAGAGATTCAGACCATTCTAGACTACAAGGATTATAATAATATCACTCGATTATTCCATCTTGCTTGTAAAGCTGAACGTGAAGTGCAGGATCGGGAGCCTTGGCGCGGACTAACTTTTCTGCAGGTCGACCTTCCTCATGGACACCACGTGCATCATCTACTTCCACACGTTCTACTACACCGGCACCTCCGTCGGCTGCCACCTCCAACCGTGATACAAGAAAGCAGGCACAACCACCACTATCTGCCAAGAGTACACCTGCTGGGCCTACACAGAGCTCTTCTTCTTCCATGGCGTCAACAGGGCACACAAGTGATATTATTTGTCGTCGTTGTAAGGGAAGAGGACATTTTGCGAGAGAATGCCAATCTCAGCGTGTGATGATTGCTACTGAGGATGGTGGGTATGAGTCTGCTAGTGACTATGATGAAGAGACTTTGGCTCTTATTACACATGAAGAACATGGTGGAGATGATTCGATCATGAGGCGCAATACATGGCTGCTCAAGATCTTTGACAGGTATGAATGTTTAGTTGCTCAACGTGTTTTGAGTGTGCAGGTTACACAAGCTGAGCAAAATCAGAGGCATAACTTGTTCCATACAAAGGAGTTGTGAAGGAACGTTCTATTCAGCGTCATCATAGATGGAGGGAGCTGCAACAACTTGGCTAGCATGGATATGGTGGAGAAGCTTTCTCTCACCACAAGACCACATCCACATCCTTACTACATCCAATGGTTCAACAACAGCGGCAAGGTTAAGGTAACACGTCACTGTTCGTGTGTATTTTAGTATCTCTACATATGCTGATTATGTTGATTGTGATGTGGTACCTATGCAAGCATGTTCCTTATTACTTGGTAGACCATGGCAATTTGATAAAATTCTGTACACCATGGTAGAAACAATCAGTATACTCTTGTTCACAAGGATAAAAATATTACTTTGCTTCCTATGACTCCTGATTCCATTTTGAAAGATGATATTAATAGAGCTAATAAAGCAAAACAGGAGAAAAATAGGAGTGAAAATCAGATTGTGGCAAAAGAATTTGAGCAACAAATGAAGCCTAATAATAAACCATCTAATGTTGCTTCTGAAATTAAACTGAAAAGTGCATGTTTATTTGCCACCAAATCTGATATTGATGAGCTAGATTCTAGCAAATATGTTTGCTATGCTTTTGTGTGCAAAGAGGCATTATTTTCATTCGAGGACGTGCCTTCCTCTTTGCCCCTGTTGTCACTAACATTTTGCAGGAGTTCGCCGCGTCTTCCCACTAGGCGTGCCACCGGATTACCACCTATTCGAGGGATTGAGCATCAAATTGACTTAATTCCGGTGCATCGCTACCCAACCGTGCACCATACCGTACCACTCCGGAGGAGACGAAGGAGATTATCGTCAAGTACAGGAGCTGCTCGACAAAGGTTATATACGCGAATCTCTTAGTCCTTGTGCTGTTCCTATTATACTAGTGCCTAAAAAGGATGGTACGTCGCGTATGTGTGTTGATTGTAGAGGCATTAATAATATTACTATTCGTTATCGTCATCCTATTCCTAGGCTAGATGATATGCTTGATGAATTGAGTGGCTCTACAATATTCTCCAAAGTTGATTTGCGTAGTGGATACCATCAAATTCGTATGAAATTGGGAGATGAATGGAAAACAGCATTTAAAACTAAGTTTGGATTATATGAGTGGTTAGTCATGCCTTTTGGGTTAACTAATGCACCTAGTACTTTCATGAGATTAATGAACGAAGTTTTACGTGCTTTCATTGGACGATTTGTGGTAGTTTACTTTCATGATATACTGATTTATATCAAATCTTTGGAAGAACATTTGGAACATTTACGTGCTGTTTTTAATGCTCTACGTGATGCACGTTTGTTTGGTAACCTTGGGAAGTGCACCTTTTGCACCGACCGAGTATCTTTTCTTGGCTATGTTGTTACTCCACAGGGAATTGAAGTTGATAAAGCCAAGATTGAAGCTATTGAGAGTTGGCCGCAGCCCAAAACGGTCACACAAGTGAGGAGTTTTCTTGGACTCGCTGGTTTCTATAGGCGTTTTGTGAGAGACTTTAGCACCATTGCTGCACCTCTCAATGAGCTTACAAAGAAGGATGTGCCTTTTGTTTGGGGTACCGCACAGGAAGAAGCCTTCACGGTATTGAAAGATAAGTTGACACATGCTCCTTTACTCCAACTTCCTGACTTTAATAAGACTTTTGAGCTTGAATGTGATGCTAGTGGAATTGGATTAGGAGGTGTGTTATTACAAGATGGCAAACCTGTTGCATACTTTTCTGAAAAATTGAGTGGGCCTAGTCTGAACTATTCTACTTATGACAAAGAATTATATGCTCTTGTTCGGACTTTAGAGACATGGCAACATTATTTATGGCCCAAAGAATTTGTTATACATTCGATCATGAATCTTTGAAACATATTAAAAGTCAAGCTAAACTGAATCGTAGACATGCTAAATGGGTTGAATTCATTGAGACTTTCCCTTATGTCATTAAACACAAGAAGGGTAAAGAAAATGTTATTGCTGATGCTTTGTCTCGTCGCTATACTATGCTTTCACAACTTGACTTCAAAATATTTGGTTTGGAGACCATCAAAGATCAATATGTGCATGATGCTGATTTTAAAGATGTAATGCAGAATTGTAAAGAAGGAAGAACATGGAACAAGTTCGTTATTAATGATGGTTTGTGTTCCGTGCTAACAAGCTATGCATTCCTGCTAGCTCTGTTCGTCTTTTGTTGTTGCAGGAGGCGCATGGAGGAGGATTAATGGGACACTTTGGCGTGAAGAAGACGGAGGATATACTTGCTACACATTTCTTTTGGCCAAAGATGAGACGGGATGTTGAGCGTTTTGTTGCTCGCTGCATTACATGTCAAAAAGCTAAGTCACGACTCAATCCTCATGGTTTATATATGCCTTTGTCTGTGCCTAGTGTTCCTTGGGAGGATATATCTATGGACTTTGTTTTAGGTTTACCTCGAACAAAGAAGGGGAGGGATAGCATATTTGTTGTCGTGGATAGATTCTCGAAAATGGCACACTTTATACCATGTCATAAAAGCGATGATGCTGTTAATGTTGCTGATTTGTTCTTTCGTGAAATTATTCGCTTGCATGGTGTGCCAAATACTATTGTTTCAGATCGTGATACTAAATTTCTTAGCCACTTTTGGAGATGTTTATGGGCTAAGTTGGGGACTAAACTGCTTTTAGTACTACTTGTCACCCCAAACCGATGGACAAACTGAAGTAGTCAATAGAACATTGTCTACTATGCTTAGGGCTGTTTTGAAGAATAATAAGAAAATGTGGGAAGAATGCTTGCCTCATATTGAATTTGCTTATAATCGTTCATTGCATTCTACTACTAAGATGTGCCCTTTTGAAATTGTGTATGGCTTCCTACCTCGTGCACCTATTGATTTGTTGCCTCTTCCATCTTCGGAGAAGGTTAATTTTGATGCTAAAGAACGTGCTGAATTGATTTTAAAATGCATGAGATAACTAAGGAAAACATTGAGCGTATGAATGCTAAATATAAACTTGTTTGGAGATAAGGGTAGAAAACATGTTGTCTTTGCACCGGAGATCTTGTTTGGTTACATTTGCGTAAGGATAGGTTTCTAATTTGCATAAATCAAAGCTAATGCCACGTGCTGATGGTCCATTTAAGGTGTTAGAGAAAATAAATGATAATGCATATAAACTTGAGCTGCCTGCAGATTTTGGGTTAGTCCCACTTTTAACATTGCAGATTTGAAGCCTTATTTGGGTGAGGAAGATGAGCTTCCGTCGAGGACGACTTCATTTCAAGAAGGGGAGGATGATGAGGACATCAATACCATTGTTACACCCACAGCCCTGCTGCTATACATACTGGACCAATTACTAGAGCTCGCGCACGCCAATTGAATTATCAGGTACTTTCGTTTCTTGGTAACGATTCCAATGTTCATGAGAATATGATGCTGCCTAAATTGGATACATTTGTTTTGCTTACAAATGAAGGGCCTACCATGGACAAGAAAGATGAACCTTGGAGCAATTTCAAGCATGGAGATGTTGGCATGCATAGGGGAACAAGAACGGAGTTACAAGTGATGATTCCAGGACTTTGAAGCCACCCTAATGAGTGCATGAGGCCTTGAACGAAATATACAAGATGCCACTTCATAATATTCGTCCATAGGCTATTCTAGGTGCTGCGTCACCTTATTATTGGGCCAGGCCCACGTAATTTCGAAATACTTAAGTATAGGCTGTTTTAGAGTCCGTATGTGTGGGGAAACAAGAGTTAGGGTTGATTTGGACCCCTCCACCAAGGGCCACGAAATTCCCCTCTTCCTCCATATATACAGCCCTTAGGGCACCGTTTAGACCTTGGGTTTTGTTTAGATTAAAAGTTCGCCATAGCTGCAACTTCGCGTGCCGTTTGTGTTCAACGACTGGACAAAGGCGTCCACAGAACCCCACCTTGATCAATAAAGCTTTCATCTTATATTCGCAATATCCAGATTGCAATCTCAGTTTCTTGCTTGTTCTTCGTTTGCTCGCAGGAAACAGACCCTCGTGGTCGTTGATCGTGCTCGGCGTGGTCAATAACCTCTCGGAGTTGGTTTAGCGATTGCTAAGGCACGACGTCCTCGCACGTTCGTAGTCGGATCGTCAAAGTCGACTTCCTCCAAAGCGAAAACCCACATCTCATCGAAAGACGGGACACCTTTGCCTCTATCACTACGGGTTCGAGAACTATGTAGACATGACCGAGACACATCTCCGGTCAATAACCAATAGCAGAACCTGGATGCTCATATTAGCTCCCACATATTCTACGAAGATCTTTATCGGTCAAACCGCATAACAACATACGTTGTTCCCTTTGTCATCGGTATGTTACTTGCCCGAGATTCGATCGTCGGTATCTCAATACCTAGTTCAATCTCGTTACCGGCAAGTCTCTTTACTCGTTCTGTAATACATCATCCCGCAACTAACTCATTAGCTGCAATGCTTGCAAGGCTTAAGTGATGTGCATTACCGAGTGGGCCCAGAGATACCTCTCCGGCAATCAGATTGACAAATCCTAATCTCGAAATACGCCAACCCAACAAGTACCTTCGGAGACACCTATAGAGCACCTTTATAATCACCCGATTCGTTGTGACGTTTGGTAGCACACAAAGTGTTCCTTCGGTAAACGGGAGTTGCATAATCTCATAGTCATAGGAACATGTATAAGTCATGAAGAAAGCAATAGCAACATACTAAACGATCAAGTGCTAAGCTAACGGAATGGGTCAAGTCAATCACATCATTCTCCTAATGATGTGATCCCGTTATTCAAATGACAACTCATGTCTATGGTTAGGAAACATAACCATCTTTGATTAACGAGCTAGTCAAGTAGAGGCATACTAGTGACACTCTGTTTGTCTATGTATTCACACATGTATTATGTTTCCGGTTAATACAATTCTAGCATGAATAATAAACATTTATCATGATATAAGGAAATAAATAATAACTTTATTATTGCCTCTAGGGCATATTCCCTTCAGATCTAGCTAGAGTCAAAGAGGAGTTTGACATTCTCGATAAGGCTCACAAAGTCTTGAAGGGTGTTCATGCTAGCCTCAAGGAGTCTCATGATCAACTCCAAGTGAAGCTAACCAAGGAGAAAGCCACCTTTCCTCATATGGTGTTAATTGATAACGCAAATGCTACTAACCCTTGTTGTGAGCATGTGCATCTTGTTGAGGAGAATGCTATGTTGAAGGAGCAACTTGAGAAAGGCCTTGTGTCATGCATACAAGGTGAGAAGAACCTCAACGACCTTTTGAGCAATCAAAAGGAAGTTGTGGCCAAGGAGGGGATTGGGTTCGCACCCAAGCCCAAGAACAAGAAGAAGAATGACAAGACCAAACGAGTTCCTCCTCTCAAGCAAACTTTTGTGAAGGTGGGAGAGGGTGCTTCCAAGGAGAAGAAGAACAATGCGAAGGGTGGCGGTGTCAAGAAGGGCAATGCCACCCCTCCCAACAAAGCCAGCGACTTTAATCCTTCTTATGTGTTATGCCGTGCTAGTGATGGGCATGTTTATGCCAAATTTGTTGGTTCTCCTCATGAATATATTGAATGGTTTATTTGGGTTCCTAAGACCCTTGTTACTAACATCAAAGGACCCATTACAAAATGGGTACCTAAAACCAAGCATTGATCTCTTGTAGGTGTTTGCTTCCGGTGGGGGATCATGGTTGCTCGATAGTGGAGCTACAAATCATATGACCGGAAGCAAGGACTTGGTGGTGGACGTGCACAAGATTCCATCTATGCCCACCAATGTCGAGTGGGGTGATGCCTCGTCTTCTAAGGTATTGGGACTCGGCAAGGTTGTCATTTCTCATGATCTCACGATCGAGAAGGTCATGCTTGTTGAGTCCCTTGCATACAATTTACTTTCCGTTCGTCAACTTGCAATCATGGGCTTTGCCACTTTCTTTGATATTGATACCGTGGCCCTCTTGTGGAGCAAGACTCTTAAAGTAGCCTTTGTTGGGCATGTCGAGAACGGTCTATATGTGATTAACTTTTCGGAGCGACCCACTAAGACCGCGACATGCCTAATGGCTAAAGTTGACGTGGGATGGCTTTGGCATCGCTATTTAGCCCATGTAAATATGAGATCTTTGCATAGTCTTCTCAAGGGGGACCATGTCCGTGGACTAACGAATGTTAGTTTTGCTAAAGATCGTGCTTGCAGTGCTTGTATCGAAGGAAAGCTACATGAGAAGGCTCACCCTCCCACGACTATCATTTACTCGAAGAGTCCTTTGGAGCTCCTTCATTTCGATCTCTTTGGGCCTCCATCCTTTGATAGTCTTGGGGGTAGGAAGTATTGCTTGGTGATTGTGGATGACTATTCAAGATACACTTGGGTGTATTTCTTCAAGAGGAAGAGCGAGACCCAACAAACCGTCATTGACTTTGCAAATGAAGCCCAACGTCAACACAATGCAAAGATCTTGACAATAAGAAGTGACAACGGCATCGATTTCAAGAACTACACCTTGGATGAGTTCCTTAGTGATGAGGGGATCAAGCATCAATATTCCGCACCTTACACCCCTCAACAAAACGGTGTTGTGGAGAGGAAGAACCGGACATTGATGGATGCGGCAAGGACCATGATGGCGGAGTTCAAGTCTCGATACAACTTTTGGGCCAAAGCCATCAACACCGCGTGTCATGCATCCAATCGGCTCTACCTCCGCAAGGGTTTGAACAAGACTCCATATGAGATACTCACCGGTAACAAGCCCAACCTCAAGTACTTTCGGGTGTTCGGGTGTAAGTGTTTAATTCTCAAGAAAGGTGTTCGGTTGTCTAAATTTGAGGCTAGAGCTTATGAGGGCATATTTGTTGGTTATGCTACAAACTCTCATGCTTACCGTGTCCTCAATAAATCCACGGGACTTATTGAGGAGACGTGTAACGTGGAGTTTGATGAGAATAACGGCTCCCAAGTGGAGAAAAGTGGCACTTGTGATGTAGGTGATGAAATTCCTCCTCAAGCCATAAGAAGAATGGGTGTTGGTTTTATCCTACCCATTGAGGAACCCCTTGTGGCCGAAGGAGAAGGACAATGCTCCACTCAAGTGGAGCCATCACCAACCCAAGGCCCACACGCTTTCGAAGAACAAAGTGAAGGCCCTCAACCTCATGAACAAGACCAAGGGCAAGGTCATGCTCAAGACGGTGTTGACACACCAAGTGATGCCCAAGGTCAAGTTCTCTCCTCCGAGCAAGTTCAAGATCAAGAACAAGCTCAAGATGGCGCTCAAGATGATCAAGTGACCGCTCCTCAACTCGCCACCGAGGAGGAATTGGAGCATCGTGCCGCCAAGATTGCATCCAAGTTCTCCACCAAGGTCATCTCATGAAGAATGTGCTTGTAAGCATTCAAAAGGGGGTAAGCACTCGTAGAAAATTGGCAAACTATTGTGAACATCACGCGTTTGTCTCTTGTGTTGAACCCCAAAAGGTATATGAAGCACTCGAAGATCCGGATTGGCTTAATGCCATGCATGAAGAACTCAACAACTTTGAGTACAACAAGGTGTGGAGATTGGTGCCAAGGCCGACGGGGAACCACAATGTCATTGGAACCAAGTGGATATTCAAGAACAAGCAAGATGCTCATGGGACCATCATTCGCAACAAGGCAAGATTGGTGGCACAAGGCTACTCCCAAGTCGAGGGTATCGACTACGGTGAAACCTTTGCTCCCGTTGCTCGCCTTGAATCCATTCGTTTGTTGATTGCTTATGCTTTCCATCACAACTTTAAGTTGCAACAAATGGATGTGAAGAGTGCTTTTCTTAATGGTCCTATTAATGAGTTGGTTTACGTCAAGCAACCCCCCGGGTTCGAGGATCCCTACTTTCCCAATCATGTGTATCAACTCGATAAGGCACTCTATGGCCTTAAACAAGCCCCACGTGCGTGGTATGACCACCTTACCGAGTTGTTACAAGATCGTGGGTTTGAAGTTGGGCTAATCGATCCCACTCTTTTTACTAAGAAGGTCAAAGGGGAGTTGTTTGTGTGCCAACTATATGTTGATGACATTATGTTTGGTTCCCCTAACAAAGCTCTCAATGAGGAATTTGCCGCACTCATGACCTCAAAGTTCAAGATGTCTTCCACGGGAGAGTTGAAGTTCTTTCTCGGTTTCGAAGTGAAGCAAAGAAGAGAAGGAACCTTCATCAACCAAGCCAAATACACTCAAGACATGCTCAAGAGATTCAAGCTAAGTGATGTCAAGCCGGCTTCCACTCCAATGCCCACCAAGTGCCAACTTGACATCTTGAGGCAACGTACCCCGAAAGGGATTGCCAACCTATCGGGGATATACCCCGCGGTATGACCTGGCCGGAGTTATGACCCGGCCGGACAAGGCGATTCACTAGAAGACCCGGCTGGAGCTAGGCGACTCACTGGCGATCTGCCTGGACGTGGCGGATTACATATAACCCGCCTGGACATTGTGACTCACTGGAGACCCGGCGGGCGGGTCAGATGGACAACAAGGCCCAAATCCCATAAGGCCGGCTCACGTTATAATGGGCCGGCTTAAGAGGAAGGAAGCAAGACCCGGACTTGTATTCAACTTGTAAGAAAAGATAGACTAGTCCTAGTTCTACTAGGACTCCACATGTAACCCGCCCCTCTAACTTATATAAGGAGGGCAGGGGCTCTAAAGAGGGACAAGCAAGAAGAAACAATATCTAGGGCTAGACAGAAAGAGGAGAGCCGGCTTACGGCGACTCCCTCATGAGCATAATGAGACCTAGCCTCAAACAGCATGTAGGGCTATTCCGGATGATGTTTCCCGGGGCCCGAAGCTGTCTAAATCCTTGTCTTGCGTGTTGCGTCTCTCGTCCCGATCAACCCCTCTCAAGCTACCGCATAGATGCATTGGCCTCGCGACTAAGTCCTGACACTAAGGACATCTGCCGTGGCAAATCCACGACAGTTGGCGCCCACCGTGGGGCTCGCGCACAGTGGTGTTGAGTTGGAGGGATCTTTTCTAGGGTTTCGAGAAGTTTGCAATTTTCCTGATGAAGAAGAACCGGTTTGAAAAGATTGGCATCAGCCTCAAGATTTATGATATGTGAAAGAGAAATTAGAGTTGCGAGCCGCTTGCCGCCGTCGTTTTGAGGTTCATCTGAAGAAGTTTTTTGAGCCGCCGAAACCAACAGGGATCAAGTTTTTGCGGCGACTTACTAAGAGAGCGGCTCGACGAAACTGCCGACTCGCTTAAAGATCAGGGACTCGCCAAGTACTATTTTTATCTAAAACCAAGAGATTCCATGGTGGATTATTGGCTGCGCGTAATGTCAAAAGCATCAAGATGAGACATCTGACGAGCGATTCAAAGACCGAGGTGTCACATCGTCCGTGAATCACTTTTACTATGAGCCGCCATCGGCTCTCCATGGGAAAGGCCCGCCGCCACCGACAGCTGCCTTGCGGGCACGTTCCTCGTTCTTTGCCACCTCAACCACGGGCTCGAGCGCCGTCTCAGTGGCTATCGTCACCTCGCCTTCGAATCCGCCTTGGTGCCATGAGTTGCTGCATCCCCTATGAGTCGTCCAAGGACTCTGTTTCCGACTTGGACTCTGAACCTGCTGTCGCTGTCACATCGTCCGCTGTTTCCTGTCCTACTGCTTCAAACCGCTGAGTTACTGCTGGGGCCCCCAGATCAACCAAGCCGTCAGCGACCGCGGAAGCAATTCCAAAGTGTTTTGATTGGTTGCTAGATATACTACTACCAAAGTCAAGGCTGATTTGACAACTAGTACTGCTTCCACGGGAAAGTAGTCTGCTAGTTTAGTTTTTGTTTTTCGTACAACGGCTACGTAAACACCAGGAATACTACCAGATCAGAGTAAAAAGAAAAAAGAGGGCAGCATCCGTCTAGGCGTTCATCTGACACTGTCCAGCGTTGATTAGTGCCAGCATCCGTGTTCATCTCACAAAATATATCAGGTGATATTAGTCCGGCCTATTCTTCAGTACATATTAAAATCTTTAAAGAACTACTGTACTTTACGGATTTTTTCTGTACGCAGGGACAATGATTTATTATAAAAGTGGTGTCATGCTATGCCTATGAAATATGCGTCATCATGCACAAGCTTCCGCGCCCGCTTGCTGTTAAACGTGTGCGCGCAAGCCGTGACCCGTGCAGCTCAATCTACATCAACTCGCCGAGACCGCATCCGCGATTGATTCGCCGCCCGCGCGGCTTACCGTGCCTGCAATTAGTTCGCCCGTCGGCACCGGCTTACAAACGTTGCGGCCGACTCACCCGTGAGTAATTTCAACTTCACCTAGTGATTATCAACTTCATGGCGGATTATTTCCGGCCTGACACATCAGGTGATATCCATTTAAAATATATTTTATTAGCCCATATTATTTTTGTCAAAGAGCAGTTTATCTTTGTCTTGGTCTGCAATATTGTTGATGCAGGACAATTTTTCACTACATCAAAACGACGTGTTTGACTCGCCTGCGCCGGCTTATAATGCCGCGGCCGACTCATCTGTCTAAGCCGCCTCTGATGCTGCGGTCGTCTTTACCGTCCGTCTCTCGCGGCCTGGTCTACGTCAACACACCGGGCCGCGCCTGTCTGCGTGAGCCGTTCCTTGAGTATGAGCAAGTCACTACTTGGGAAGCCCGGTTTCTCTTCCAACAAATTGGAGACAGATTATCATATTATCAGCCGCCGTCTGCACTGGATGGTTCAATGGATAGGTGAACAAGTCGCCGCCACTACGGTTTGGTTAACTTCAAACAGCCAGTTGGAAGGAACCATTGGCCGAGTTGCTGACACGGTTCATACGGGATCATTTATAACCCGCCGCAATCACCTCCACCTTCTATGGATAATCGCTAGCCTAACATATCAGGTGAAATCCATCCAATATATTTTTATATTACATATTATTTTCTTCAAAAGAGCAATTACTTTGGTTTGCAAGATTGTCCCATGCAGGATTCAAACCGGTCTATATCACGGTTAATTATGAAAAATCTCAAGCCAACTCCTCAAGTCGTCTTGAGTCGGGGGCTACAATGGTATGACTCGGCAAAATTAGCCGGTTTCAATAAATTCAAGAACTCCGGGTTATTGAAGGGAAAAGTAACCCGACCCCGGAGATTACTGCTAGATCGATGAAAATTTAAAGGCCGTCAGAAGATTTCCGGCTCAAAATAAGGATTCTGGCTTAAAATCCGGTTCAAGAGACATCTTTCTCCCACAAAGCACTGAAGCTCTCAAATCCGGTTCAAAATCCGGCTCAAGGTAAATTTGTCCCTCACAAATTTTTGAAGCTTTCAAATCCGGTTTAAAGTTCTGGTTCAAAAAGAATTAATTTCTCGCAAGTTTGAGTTCTAAGAAAAATTAAAGGTTGCCAAAAGAACTTGCTGCCATGATGCGCGGTTCAAACTTGGGTATCCTGCCTTACGGCTTATCTTATTATGATCACTTGGGGGCTTCCTGCTCATCGAGTATAGCTACCAGTACCCTCTTGATCGGCGCAATGCCAAAACTTATATGATCACTTGGGGGCTTCCTGTTCAAACATAGGTCGTATTCAAACCAAAGAGAACATAGCTGATACCCTCTTGATAGGCATACTGCCAAACCCACTAGGGGGCTTCTTGATCATATCTGAATCATATCTTAACCCCTTTGGGTCTGACGTGGGTCGTATTCGAACCAGCGTCATTAAACAACTCTTATGGTCACTTGGGGGCTTCCTGTTCAAACATAGGTCATATTCGAACCAAAGAGAACATAGCTGTCGATACCCACTTGATCGGCATCGCCAAAGCCACTGGGGGCTATATGATCGTATTTGAATCTTAGCTTAACCCCTTTGGAACGGTTTACTGATCGTATCCGAATCAGAAGCCTCAAAAAGTTTTATTCTATCTCGGGTAAAGTTTATTGCAGCCACAGTTACTTAACTTGAGACCTTTTGGGGATTATATCTCAAATGTATATAAGTGTTTTATGATTAACCCGGCTTGACTTTTGACTATAAGTCGCCAGCTTATGACAACCATCATTTATATGGAAGCATTGGCTTCTAAGGATTGGGTTATCACCCTTATTACACAGGTCATGTAAACCGGTAGTACAAATTCAATATCACAGTGGTCATTTGGGGGTTTCCTATTCAAACATAGGTCGTATTCGAACCAAAGAGAACATAGCTGTCGATACCCACTTTGATCGGCAACGCCAACGCCACTGGGGGCTATATGATCGTATTCGAATCTTAGCTTAACCCCTTTGGAACGGTTTACTGATCGCATTCGAATCAGAAGCCTCAAAATTTTTATCTGTTTTTATACAATCGCAAGTATTTGAGTTGTCACAAATATCATATGTGACGGCTCTTACAGAGTTGAGTTATCAACTTCACTGTCCGGGTCACATAAGTCGGCGGTATCATTCAAAGGATCATAGGGATCTCGTGATCTACATGTGTGCAGGATAAGACTACATTTGGGTGATTACCCGCCTGGTTTTTGACGTTAAGTCGCCAGGGCATATGTTGTTGAAACTCTTTGCAGGATTTGCAAAAATATGACATATAAATGAGTAAGTTCAAGCTCATTACCAAAGTTCATGCTTCAAAGTGATGATCCGTTCTGGATTTTTCTCAAAGGCTATAAGCCGCAGGGTTATAAAAATTCCGGCTTACAATGGAGGCGTATTAACTCGCCATCGGCCAAGAGCCGCCAAGTTTTTAAACTCCGGATTTACTTGTCAACCGATGAGGAATTCAAACCTTTAATAGCCAAACTGGCTGGATTTTCATTATGACATTGATGATTGAGGTTTTCATACCGGATTATATTATTCAAATCTCGAATAGCCAACATGGCTGGATTTCTATTGTGATTATCAATAACCAGTGCCATGATTGAGGTTTTCAAAGTCGCTTTAGCGCAATGGCTATTATTTTTATCAATGGATATGATTTATTCTACAATGGAATGATAGTCCCGAGTCGCTGCAGGCTTACGACCCGACACTTGGGGGCTATATTATTTAGATTGGGATTATATCAAATATGCAAGTCCCATGTCACTGCCAGCATGCACCATGGCACTTGGGGGCTAATGTAAAGTCATTTTTTCATCAACTTATTGAAGACCCGACTCATTCCATTGTAATGAGCCGGCCCTTGGGGGCTACCAATTGCTCCCGTCAAAAATTCAAGGTACACAAGCATTAATCCATTATATTGAACGGTCCACTATTTAGTTGGTGGAGTACAAAGCTCTTAACCTTGTGGACGTGGGTTCAAGCCCCATGGTGGATACTATATTATATGATGTTATTATCAATTATATATAAAGTCCCAGCTCAGTATTATCTTACTAAGCCGGCCCTTGGGGGCTACACATTGCTGTTCAAATTTACATGGTTATATCTACAAAGTCCCTGCTCATTATTTGCATAATGACCCGGCCCTTTGGGGCTACACTGGTTGAAGTTTTCATGAGCATAAAGTAATTACAAGTCCTAGGTTGCTGCAAGCATGACAACCCGGCACTTGAGGGCTACATGTGTAGAATATTCAGTTTATATGATTGAGATGAATAAACCGGATTTCTTCAAGGTTGCAACATTGATTGGAGCAAGTCTTAAACCATCACTTTGTTCTGCTCAAGACTTGGGGTCTATAGGTAATATGGATATAAGGGAGAAAAAATCTCCAAATTATCAGTTTTGAGCAAATCAGGAGGATCAATTACATAAACCGGTGTCAACAACAATTATGACCCGGCATCGTTTGTTTTATAATCAGGCAGTTTTTGATAATGATAAACCGGCAAGTTTTACATATTCAAACCGGCTGAATATCAAATGAGTATTTGAAGACCAAAATTATTTAACCCGACGCCTTGGAAGCCGACTCAAGTGGATTATTCTTCACAATATTTTTCTGTGAGAAACCAACATCAGCAAATTGAGTATGAAGCTAGCTTATTTGACCCGGATTTTCTAGATGAAGGAAATGACAATTGGACTTAAGGATAATCAGGTCCTGTCTCAGGAGAATATTTAATCCGGAGCACAAGGAATTAAGGATGATCAGGTGCCGGCGTACAAGAATTTTTAACCCGGAACACAATCTGTCAAAGTTGTTCTTGTGTTTGTTTTACAGGATCAGTTTAACATGGATAAATCCAAATTAAACTGGGGGCTAATGTCGGGGATATACCCCGCGGCATGACCCGGCCGGACAAGGCGATTCACTAGAAGACCCGGCTGGAGCTAGGCGACTCACTGGCGATCTGCCTGGACATGGCGGTTTACATATAAACCGCCTGGACATTGTGACTCACTGGAGACCCGGCGGGCGGTTCAGATGGACAACAAGGCCCAAAGCCCATAAGGTCGGCTCACGTTATGATGGGTCGACTTAAGAGGAAGGAAGCAAGACCCGGACTTGTATTCAACTTGTAAGAAAAGATAGACTAGTCCTAGTTCTACTAGGACTCCACATGTAACCCGCCCCTCTAACTTATATAAGGAGGGGCAGGGCTCCCCAAAGAGGGACAAGCAAGAAGAAACAATGTCTAGGGCTAGACAGAAAGAGGAGAGCCGGCTTACGGCGACTCCCTCATGAGCATAATGAGACCTAGCCTCAAACAACATGTAGGGCTATTCCGGATGATGTTTCCCGGGGCCCGAAGCTGTCTAAATCCTTGTCTTGCGTGTTGCGTCTCTCGTCCCGATCAACCCCTCTCAAGCTACCGCATAGATGCGTTGGCCTCGCGACTAAGTCCTGACACTAAGGACATCTGCCGTGACAAATCCATGACACAACCCCTTTAACACGTCGGGTTGCGAGGATTTGTTCTTTGTGTGCAGGCGTTGTTTACGTTGTGTTGCTTGGTTCTCCTACTGGTTCGATAACCTTGGTTTCATATATGAGGGAAATACCTACCGCCACTGTGCTGCATGATACGTCCATTTTGCATCATGCTTTTATATCGATATTTATTGCATTATGGGCTGTTATTACAAGTTATGTCACAATACTTATGCCTATTCTCTCTTATTTTACAAGGTTTACATGAATAGGGAGAATGCCGGCAGCTGGAATTCTGGGTTGGAAAAGGAGCAAATATTAGAGATCTATTCTGCACAACTCCAAAAGTCCTGAAACTTCACGTAAGTCATTTTTGGAATTTATAAAAATTACTGAGCAAAGAAAATACCAGAGGGGGCCCACACCCTGGCCACGAGGGTGGGGCGCGCCTACCCCCTGGCGCGCCCCACGCCTCGTGGGCCCCGGCAGCATCCGTGCCCATCTTACGCTATATGAAGTCTTTTACCCTGAAAAAATCATAAGCAAGCTTTGGAAAGAAACTCCGCCGCCACGAGGCGGAACCTTGCGGAACCAATCTAGAGCTCCGCAGAGCTGTTCTACTGGGAAACTTCCCTCAGGAGGGGGAAATCATCGCCATCGTCATCACCAACGATCCTCTCATCGGGAGGGGGTCAATCTTCATCAACATCTTCACCAGCACCATCTCCTCTAAAACCCTAGTTCATCTCTTGTATCCAATCTTTGTCCCAAAGCCTCGATTGGTACACAGGGTTGCTAGTAGTGTTGATTACTCCTTATAGTTGATGCTAGTTGGTTTATTTGGTGGAAGATCATATGTTCAGATCCATTATGCATATTAGTACCCCTCTGATTATGAACATTAATATGATTTGTGATTAATTACTTTTGTTCCTAAGGACATGGGAGAAGTCTTGCTATAAGTAGTCATGTGAATTTGGTATTCGTTCGATATTTTGATGAGATGTATGTTGTCTCTCCTCTAGTGATGTCATGTGAACGTCGATTACATGACACTTCACCATTGTTTGGGCCTAGAGGAAGGCATTGGGAAGTAATAAGTAGATGATGGGTTGCTAGAGTGACAGAAGCTTAAACCCTAGTTTATGCGTTGCTTCGTAAGGAGCTAATTTGGATCCATATGTTTCATGCTATGGTTAGGTTTACCTTAATACTTCTTTTGTAATTGCGGATGCTTGTAATAGGAGTTAATCATAAGTGGGATGCTTGTCCAAGTAAGGACAGCACCCAAGCGCCGGTCCACCCACATATCAAATTATCAAAGTACCGAATGCGAATCATATGAACATGATGAAAACTAGCTTGACGATAATTCTCATGTGTCCTCGGGAGCGCTTTTCTCTATATAAGAGTTTGTCCAGGCTTGTCCTTTGCTACAAAAGGGATTAGGCCATCTTGCTGCACCTTATTTACTTTCATTACTTGTTACCCGTTACAAATTACCTTATCACAAAATTATCTGTTACCGATAATTTCAGTGCTTGCAGAGAATACCTTACTGAAAACTGCTTATCATTTCCTTCTGCTCCTCGTTGGGTTCAACACTCTTACTTATCGAAAGGACTAAGATAGATCCCCTACACTTGTGGGTCATCACTGCATCATCCCTTCCTCTTTGGGGAAATACTGACGTAGCTTCAAGCGACATCAGGAAAAGGCTGAGGGACGTGCTACACTCACCGGACTGCATGCACTTGCGGCAGTGTACAGGGAAAAAATTCAGTTGGAGGTGGATTGCAAGTGGATAGAAGATGCACTGAAGAAAATTGCCCCGCACAGGTCACCTTACTCTGAATGATGCCCTTGCTACCTTCTCTGCTTTCAAGGCGACTCACTCCGCGAGGGGAGGTAACAAGATGGCACATGAATTAGCAGTTGAAGCCAGAGTGCGTGAAGACCATACCTTCATAGCGAAAGTCCCAGATAGACTAAATCAGCTAATGTTGTCAGAATGTTGTCCCATCCTAGAGCTCTGCTACTCTAGCCCTAAAAAAAATTATTTTTCATAATTCAACCACTGTTTTGTTGTCAAAAGTACTACAGTGGTTAATCCATGCCGTTTATTTTTGCAGATTGAATAGATGAACAAGTTTATTTATGATATGCAGCCTTTCCTGGTAAGGTTTTGAACTAATCTTTTAGAGTGTTCTTATTCACTACTTCATCAATTTGTGTGATGTATAAATGTGATCTGCCTAATAGCTCTCCTCTGTTTATAACAGGCAATATGCATGATAAAAACAAGTGTGGCAAAGACAATATGTGATCAGTATGTTGGAAAATATGTTATAGAATCAATTGGATATGGAAACTTGACACTTGGTGCTCTTCAACCTATGCTCCAAGTAGATTAAATTAGCACGCCAATTCAAATCTGTAATGTATAGCCATCCGAAACTGCAGTCTCATTTAGTGATGGGACTGGACTTACCAACCTTCAGTTAGTCATACTATAATATTTTTTTCTTTTTTGAGAATACTGTAAGATTTATTTTAAGGAGGTGTTTCGTTAAGAAATCAACGCCTAAAACTAGTTTCCTAGAGTTTCAATCTATGATATGCATTAGATACTTCTATTCCAATACATTTTTTTGTAGCTGGGCATAAAAGGATTGTTGTACATCAGTTCCAGACTCTTATAGCTTCTGTTTGTCATCTAGATATTTAAGATGTCTGGTCTGATGATCTCCCTCTACATGTCCTTGTTTAAACAATCATGAATTAAAGTTTATGGAATGCGAGAAAAATAATTTTTAATTGAATCCATGATTCGCTAGCCTACCATATATAGCGAATGTAACTGTAATTCTGTGAATGTGAAGGTGCATTCTTACAAATTTGATTAAGATGTAACTATGACTTATCGTTCAGCGTCAAGTAATGTAACTGTGTTTAAGATGTAGCTGAGATTTACATTTAGCCAGTGCAGACTTATCATTCAGCTACATCTTAACCAATTTAATTCCTGCACCAGTTTGAAACGACTCCAATTATGTTACACCAAATTTATGAATTCAACCAGTTAATACCGTGTTGATTTAACTAAATCTTGGCACTTGTAAGAAAGAACATATTCATTTAACAAAAAACTGGCTTCCAAGTTTAGCTCCTCGGTCCATGAAATATGCTGTCATTGCTCCAACTATAGCTGGCCAAACTGGTAAAATTCATTTTTTAGACAAAGAACATCTTGCCTTAATTGCACCAGTTTGAAGGACGCTATGCACGCAAAGCTAGCGTTAACTCAGGGTTTGGGGGAGGATGCTGGGGAAAATACATCTCCTACCAACAGCTCAAACAGCAAGAGAGCCAGAATTAGTTCACAAATGGTGTCTGGGGAAGAATCAGCGGCCTCCCTCGAGGAGGACCGCCGGATGCAATGAATGTTATAGCATGGAACTGCCGGGGGGGGGGGGGCACCGGACAGTTCGTGAGGTTGTGGCCCTCTCAAAAGCCAATAACCCCAAGCTTGTTTTCCTTTGTGAAACCAGGCAAGCGTCAAATAAAGTGGAGAAGCTGAGATGGAGACTTGGTCTGAAGGGTTTCCATGGTGTGTGTAGCGATGGGCTAAGTGGAGGTTTAGCGCTCTTTTGGGACAAATCTCTCTCAGTTGCCGTTTTGGATTCTTGTCAGAGATACATTGATGTTTCAGTGGCAGATATTGGTGCTGGTATAGAGTGGAGGAGTACGTTTGTTTACGGGGAACCACGAGTTGAGAATAGACAGAACATGTGGGATCATCTAACCAGGCTACGGGCTACATCCCCGGCTCCTTGGTTTGTTTGCGGAGATTTGAACGAGGCGTTGTGGCGGGCTGAGGCCCAGATGGCAGCCTTTCGAGACTGTCTAATTCTATGTGCGCTCGATGACCTTGGCTTCAGTGGTATTCCTTACACATACAATAATGGACAGGATGGTAACCGTAATGTGCAAGTACGTCTTGATCGTGCATGTGCGGATGAATCATGGAGAGAGTTGTTTCCAGCGGCCAGGGTTGTGCACCTAGCTTCGCCGTGTTCTGATCATAGCCCAGTCCTAGTGCAATTAATGGGAGTGCAGGGAGATCGGAGGAGGTGTGCAAGCCCAAGGTATGAGATCATGTGGGAGAGGCATCAGGCGCTTCCGGAGGTAATTGCTAAATCGTGGGCCACTAGTAAACCTAGTGGGAACCTGAACTTGGTGGCGGCTGCTTTGAAGCAACTCATGACAGACTTGAGGCAATGGAGTGCGGCAAACTTCGGTAATGTTCTGAAGGAGATAGAACTTCTCCGATCTCAGCTTGCAGACCTACAACTCTCTGGCGCGGATCGGGTTCTTCTTCGAGCTAAGATGAATCAATTGGATGATCTATTATACAGAGAGGAAATGATGTGGCTTCAGCGATCCCGTATCACATGGCTGAAGGAGGGGGAACGAAATACCAATATTTACATCGGCGGGCCGTGTGGAGAGCTAGGCGAAATCATATCCAGCGTTTGATGAAGTCGGATGGCTCCTGGTGCTCTGCCCCCACAGAGATGGAGAGAATGGCGTCCTCCTACTTCAAGGAGATCTTCACCAAGGATCCTACCCACGTTGCGGATGAGGTTCTTAACTGCATCGCACCGAAAGTAACTTTGGAAATGAATGAGGCCCTTTGCAAGGCGTTTTCTGAGCAGGAAATTTCTGATGCCCTCTTCCAAATTGGCCCCTTGAAGGCCCCAGGATGTGATGGCTTTCCCGCACATTTTTATCAACGCAATTGGGCGGTGCTCAAACCGGAGATTATTGCGGCAGTTCAAGAGTTTTTCAGTACATGGATTATGCCGGAGGGTGTAAATGATACATCTATTGTGTTAATCCCCAAATTTCCTCACCCCAAGGAGCTAAAGGATTTCCGGCCAATAAGTTTGTGCAATGTGGTATACAAGATTATGTCGAAGTGCATGGTGAATAGGTTGTGGCCATTGCTTAATGAACTTATATCAGAGAACCAGAGCGCTTTCATCCCAGGGAGACTCATCTCTGATAATTCTATCATTGCTTTCGAGTGTATTCACCATATTCAATCTGTGAAGGAGAACTCCCCGGCTTTGTGTGCTTATAAATTGGATCTCTCGAAGGCCTGCGATCGTGTGGACTGGGACTTTCTTCGGAAGGCCCTTGTGAAATGGGGCTTCTCGGACATCTGGATTTCGAGAGTGATGGCTTGTGTTACTTCTGTCAGATACTCAGTAAAGTTTAACGGCAAGTTACTGGAATCATTTTCCCCCTCGAGGGGCCTGCGACAAGGTGACCCTCTGTCCCCCTTTCTGTTCTTATTTGTGGCTGATGCTCTTTCTGCCTTGATCAGTAAAACTATGCGGGAAGAGGGCTTGCAAGGGGTGAAAATTTGTCGCGGGGCTCCTGAGATTTCTCATCTTCTTTTTGCGGATGATTCGCTGTTATTTTTCCAAGCAACCGAACAGCAAGCGGTACTGGTTAAAGATTTGTTGAACACCTTCGCGATGGCCACGGGCCAGTTGATAAACCCTTGAAGTGTTCCATTCTTTTTCGACAATTGCTTGGCGGCTCTCGTGGCAAATATTAAGGCGTGTTGGAGATTTCAGAAGTGTTTGAGCCTAGATACCTAGGACTCCTGTCCCCGGAAGGAGGATGCACAAAGGCAAGTTTGAAACAATACAAGAACGCCTGAGGAAGAGACTAATTGATTGGAGTGAGAAATATATGTCATCAGGTAACAAAGAAATCTTAATTAAATCCGTGGCTCAAGCTATTCCAGCTTATGTTATGAGTGTGTTCAAGCTTCCAGCCTCGGTTTGTGATGAGCTTACCCGTATGATGCGACAATACTGGTGGGGTGTGGAGAATGGGAAGAAGAAAATGGCATGGACAAGTTGGGACAAAATGATACTCCCCAAATCTATGGGGGGCATGGGCTTTAGGGATATGAGAGCGTTCAACCAAGCGCTGTTGGCTAAGCAAGCTTGGAGGCTCCTCGACTCTCCTGACAGCCTAGTTGCGAGACTATGAAAGGCAAAGTATTACCCTCAAGGTCAGTTGCTAGATACAATTTTTTCAATCTCTGGATCAGCAGTCTGGAAAGGTATTCTGCATGGTTTGGAGCTGCTCAAAAAAGGTGTCATATGGCGGGTGGAGGACGGGGAGCATATCCGGACGTGGCGAGATCCTTGGATCCCACGGCCTTCTTCCTTCCGGCCGATCACCCCAAAGGGCTCCTGCCGTCTCAACCGGGTTTCAGCGTTTCTGGATGCTAACGGGGCATGGAGGGTTGATCGCCTCCGTGATTTTTTTTGGGAGATGGATGGTCAGCATATTCTCAAAATTCGTACTTCTCCTAGACAGCGTTCTGACTTCATCTCATGGTTTCCAGAGAAGAGTGGTGTTTTCTCTGTTAGAAGTGCATACAGATTAGCTACATGCGATCATAATACAACATTTTCTGAAGGGGCAACAAGTGCGTCCGCGAGTGGATCCCGGTCCCTATGGAATTGTGTATGGCAATCATCGGTCCCTCAGAAGATGAATATCACTGCATGGCAAGTTATTATGGGTGTTTTACCCACGCAGAAGTGTAAGGTGCTACGTCACATACCCACAACATCTACTTGTCGGCTTTGTGGACTAGATGAGGAGGGCACCTTCCATGCCCTGGTTGCATGTGATCATGCGCGAGGAATCTGGTTGCAGATGCGTGACAGATGGCCACTCCCTCCGGACGAGGTTCTGCTTGATAACGGAAGGGAATGGCTTATGCATGTTCTCTGTAGAATTTCTAATGATGTACGGGACATGATCATCATGTTAGTTTGGCGCATTTGGCAGCTAAGGAATGACCAGACTCATGGCAAGGAGGTCCCGCCTGTTTCAACCATGGTGGAATTCCTGGACAGTTATTACAAATCAATCAAGCTTGCTGGTCGTTATTCTGTGGATGAAATTCTGAAAGGAAAAATGCCATATTCGGCGATTCCAACAGTTCTTCCCAGAAAAGAAAATATACCTCTACCTTGGCCGGCGCCGGGCACGGGTTATGTTGCCCTAACTGTTGATGGATCCTTCCAGGTAGCAGATAACCCCGTGGCTGCCGGTATGGTGCTGCGCGATCATCAAGGACAGATCATCTTTGCAGCTTACCGAGTCCTGTTCCACTGCAACGATGCTCTGGAAGCTGAACTTCACGCACTCATGCAGGGTATGGCCTTGGCCATCCAACACTCGGTTCTTCCAGTCGTCGTTCACTTCTGAAGCCTTGGCGAGTCTCTCTAGAGATGCTCTAACTCGCTCGGCTTACGGTCATTTGGTTCTAGAGATTAAGGAGCTGATGAGTAATAGGGAGTTTGTACCTCTGAAAATTAGTCGTTCTCAGAATAGAGTAGCCGATCGTTTGGCCAATTATAGCCGGACCGAGCAGACTACAACGGTGTGGTTGCGCTCGGTTTCACCTTGTATTGAGGATTTGTGGCCTCTCGACTATAACACTATGACATTTTGAATAAAACTCCCTTTACTCCGCAAAAAAAAAACAAAGTATGCCGGCGTTTTCGCCTTCAAATTTTGTTGGCATAACCATGAAAATTTGGCATCCTTCTTCTGTGGGTAAACTGCATTGATTTATTATTTTCTAATTTTGTGCCAATTTCGGATGAATCAGAAGGCCGTAGGACTTTTGCCTTCTTTTTCTCGTGATATTTTTCATGTTGTTAGGTTACATACTGCATACTTAACTGATGGCATGTTTTTTCTTTCAGGTTATGTGATCGATGCCATTTAAATAAGATATAGGCATCTTCGTTTTGTATTTTTGTTAGAAGAACTTGAAATTTATTTTGCATTTAAGCAGCTGCGTCCGCCGCATCCCGAGGAGGAACAATGCAAGCCGCAACCAAGACCCACCTAGCTCGAGCGGCTGCTGGGCCGGCCAAGCGGTGATGCAACACGTTGCACGGGCGCGCGTGTAGCCAGTCCGACCGAAGCCCCCCAACCCCAAGGTCACCTGATCCGTTCGACGTCAGGACAGGGAGCCGACACCGACTTGATAGTCGTCACCAGGCCCTGCATGGATCATGTAGAACCTCCAAACCAGTGCCCTCACTCGCCACGAACATCGTCGCACGACCAGCGCATGCCACTCGCCCGGATCTGGCGCGCTGGCCAGATCAGCCACCAAAGGGAGCACCCGCGAGCTCCGCAACCAAACACCGGCGAGCAAGCACCGCGCCAACCAGACGCCAACCTGCACCCCGAGCGCGTAGGACGCACCCTCTGCCGATCATGACGGGAGTCGCCACCGTGACGATGACCACAGGTTCACAGACACTGCGCGTCCACCGCGGCGAGGCCAGTGGCAGCGGCAGAAGAGAGGAAGCGCACGGGAGGGATCTGCCAGCGGCGCATGTGGTGCCCCCAGGGTCGCCCAAGCTGAGCGACGCGGGGTCGGGTCCCCCGCCTATGACTGTTGTTGAAGTACTTTGCTTATCTTTTATATCTAAATAATTAGCCCCCACTAACATATTTCTCTCAACATGCAAGCATGTCACCTTATTATAAAACATGCATAGGAAAAGGCTCACCTCAACATGCAACTATGCATATTAAAAATCCACTTCAACATGCAACCATGTATGCATGTAAAATTCCATTCTATTATGAGATTTACATTTAATTCTTATATATTTCAAAAACTATTATTTCAAATGTTGATCTTTCGAACCAAAAACCTCACTGAAATATTGCAAAATATCCCCGCAACAACGTGCGGGGCATCATCTAGTATTCAATAATATGACATATCAGCATTGTTTATTCATTTGGATTGTTATTTGATTATTTGTGCAGCTACATGGTGAACTATGTAAGAAACTTACACTATAGGTTCATGAAGTTTCGAATGCCATCACTGCCCTTGAGAGTACAAGACCTGGAAGTAGTTCTGGATTTCTGGTGTAGAGCTCCTTGCACATAGCTGTTGATAAAGCCAAGAATCTACTTCAGTATTTCTGAGAGTAGCAAGATTTACGTGGTATATACTCTATATTTCTTCACAGAGGGGGTAATTTTTATGTGTATGAATATGCTTTATATTTCCAAGTTTGACAAGTAAAGTCTTACCAGACTATGTATACATGGACTGTACTTTTACTGCACAACTACAGTATATCCTGGTGTGAACAAAATGGGGTTCTAGTTCCTTCCTCCCCGCCGGCATCTTCCAAAGCCCAAATATTTGAGGATAACATCTCTGAAGAGTAGCAATGCCTGATGACAAACGGTGTTAGCATGATTTTGTTCGAAGACGTAGACGCAAAAGACTACAAGCTCAACACTGATTCTGCTTTGGAGAAGTGCTCTAGCCAGAATTCCAGGGAGGCGATTTCTGAGACAGGTGAAGGTCTCTATGGAGAAGTGCTCTTTTCAGAATACACCCGAGAGATGTGACCGTTGGCTGCGTGTGCTGAGCTTGAGCGTGAGTACATCGATGAGCAGCCTGAAGTGGTCGAGCAGGTCAGGTTCCAGTGGAAGGACGATGATGAGCTCAGGGACTATGTGGGTGTGCTAATGGTATTCCTGAGCCACTCACCAAAAATATAAAGTAGGGAATAATTTTTCTACCCTAGAAAATGTGGCAAATTGCATGAGCGAGCGGTTCATATAATTTTTTCATCAGTCGCATAATTCTTTGGTTAGGATAGAAAGATAAATGCATTGGTTGGTTGTTATCAGTTGCATGCCCAACAACAAACATCATATTTTTGTTTCGTGGTAATGGCTCAGGGGGCTTCATGGGCGACGTATGTCTCTCTCCCCTTGATGGCTGTGGCATGAACACGGGGGGAGAGGTCAGGGTGTAGAGCAGTGTGGTTGGCGGAAGATTCGTTGTCAGTCCATGGGGAGGTACGGTGTAAAGAAGATAGGGCGCCATGACAAAGGTGAGGTGGGCGTTATCCGGTTTTAAAGAAGATGACTCCAGCAAGAAATGTCCCGCTACGACAGGAAACTGAGTGGGAAGGGGATGGTCCGACAGAAAAATTGAAGGGTGCAACGTGAGGTGCGGTTTTTGTGATACCGCTTGTTGGAGATAATGTGACGAATTGTCCAGTCAACCATATTTCTCCCTCACATATGGGCTGGATTTGGGAGAGCCCGGAATGTCCACATAGTTGGATTTTGGGGAGTCTGGGCAGCCGTTTGATGTCTGAACACACATAGACATACGAAAGAGAAATGAGTTTCGACCTTAAAGACTATCTTAATCATTTTATTGATTCATTTATATGCATTGTAGCCCGTAACAACGCACGGGCATTCTACTGGTCTGTATAGTCACATAGTCGTACACGCACAACTGTGAAGTTGCACACTCTCATCGGCATAATTGCACGCCGCGGAGTTGAAGACCCTAGTCCGCATAGTCGCACACGCACTGTTGTGGCAGGTGCTCACACACGGATGTGGAGTTGCACACTCTCGTCTGCATAATCGCACATGTGTGACCATGGAGTTGCACAATTTTGTCCGCATAGCTGCACATGAATTCATGTGGGAGGTGCTCACGCTCGGCCATAGAGTTGCACACTCCAATCGACATAATCGCACATGCATGGCCACATAGTTAGCCGGGGTAGCAGATAAAATTGCACATTTCACTGTTAGAGAGTAGTATGGGATGGTGCAATTAGTGAAAACTGCATGTCCACAATTAGAGGAAAAAGTTGCACATCGACTGATAGCTAGTTGCACATCGACGACTAAACAGTTGCACCAAACGGGGACTAAATTGCACACTAAAAAGTTCGTCGAAACATACCAATCCAGGATCTAGTTTTAAAGAGCATGCCGCAAGAGTTCCAACGGTGAAAACGGATCTTAATTCCAGCGTGCGGTTTAAAAGTTATGACTTTTTAAAAATTTAAAAACTCAAATAAAATGTGTTCACACTTGTTTACACGAATGCTTTTGTAATACTTTTCTGTTACATGGTACTTTTTCTAATACTAGTAAGCTTGCACGTGCAATGCACGTCTTGACCAATACAGAAAATATATAATAAGTAAATAAAATGATGAGACAATCAATATTATTTTTTGAGAAGCATCTACTCCCAATCATGCACACATAAGTAAACTATGGAAAACATGCACTCAAGATCACTAATATGTAATACTGGTTGAAGATTAACACTGTCCCATCTCCGTTGAGATGCCTTCACCAGGATTATGTTCACTGCTTCATCATCTTTATCCAGAGTCATTACTTAAAAGTTATTAAGTTGTTCAATGATCAACACACAATATCAGAGATAAATAGTACGTACTTTCATGGGAAAATAGTTAAAAGCAAAAATACTTTTCTAGCAGTCTCAGAGTACCTTATACATAGTCGTACTGCCAGGGTAAGAAAATGACAACATAAAAAAATTTAATATTACATGAGTACATAGATACCTCATCGGCACACATGAATGCATCCAGAAATGACCCTGGATTGCCATCACAAGCTACTAAAACAACATCCCAGTGTTGCAAAAAGGGTTGCTTGACAACCATTCTATTACTGGAGCTACAGACCATTTCAAAACACTGAGCAAATCATGTCCTTTTAGAGATAAAAATAGAAATATAAGAGCCTCGATATGTCTGTTATCCGATTATCTTACAACAAAGAAAGCAATATATCTGAATGCGAAGATAAGTGAAATCTGTATGATTGTATCATCGAAAATATAGCCCATCCATAGTAGAGATGCAATTCCAAATGCAAGGCCCAGAGCAACACTGGTCAAAGAAGATAGAGATTAGCATTGGTAGCATGTTTTTGTATCATCTAGTTTGGACCTATAAAATATTCACATACGCTCCAAGTGAAACTTCTGAGAAAAACTTTATTATGGGCCCTGCATCATAAGTTTTTTTGAGCACCATCAATAAAATAACTCAATAGCAGCCCAGTAGAATGCAAGGTTATTTAGTAAGAATACAGTCCAAAATAATCTTATAATTGTACATGGCGCAATTTGGTAACTACGCAATAATCCAGCGGTAGGTGCGTTGGCTATGTTTCAAAGTTCAGTCGTGGGCAGAATTATCATTGTCGGTTACTTTTTCCCGGATGAAATTAACATGAGTTGCCCATTGCTTCTTCCTTAGAATATGCAAAGTAGGTTCATCCACACACATCCCACCCTGCCCCATCCCCAAACCCCTCTGTCCTCTTTTTTCCTACATGGTGTGATTTTTTTTAAATGAAGTGAAAATACACTTGTGTTAAATTTCACATACAATTGTACCAATATAATGTATACTTTTACATTTTAGTGTGAAGCATACATTCTAAAGCCCAAATAGACTTGTAATCTGTATCCTGAGTCAATCATTCCATTGTGATTCTCATGAATGGAACTGCTCCCAATAAAACACAGGAATGGGCATGCAGACAGGGGGAAAACACACATTCTAAAAAATGAAAAGATGAACAATTTGGGAGTCAAAGTAGCATACCCATCGTTCATTAAGGATTCTCCTTTGATTATCGTACTGAAATTGTTGCTTGCGCCTAGGTCTTTCAGAAGAGCAATGATAGTAACATGACCGGTTGCACTAAGCGTCCACTGAACAAGAATGATGTTTTCCAGTTCCAGGCATACGGAAAAGTAAGCTACGGCAAATTAAGCATCAGAACATTAAATTGAATGGCCTATGTCCGTTATCAATCCAGGCACATACATACCTTATAGCAGCGCCAAGCAAAAATGTTGAGATCACCACACCTAGAACAACAAGTAACACCAACTACGCCATGCATTTCTTCTGCAAAGTAAACACATTAGTATACACTGAATAATAATATATGCATCTGCGGTGCTACATATAACAGTTCAACACCGGAAGCTGACCATGTAAGTAAATCTGATGGCAACAAGCCAACAATTAATCACAACACCATCCCAACTTAGAGAACCATTTCTTTCCTACGGGTTGCTGAGTGCCATGCTGCGCCCAACCGAACATGCCCCGAATTGCAAAGCTTAGCAACTTGCTCGATGACCAAGCTTGGTGAGAACCAGAGCAACTTACTTAGTGCTATCTCTCATTCTCTTTCAACTTTCAGAAAAGTAATCTTGCAACAATGACATTGGTTTGCAGACCTTGTTGCACCTCGCTTACTTCTTCATTCTTCTACCGTTTATTTGCTTGAGTTGCACCTCGCTTTCCTGTTTCCTATTCAATTACCCAGCAGTGAATCAAATCAGTATTTAGGTGAGTCAGACATACAGAAATTAACTCTAAAACCGAGCATTCCTTTGACGTTGCGGTGTACGCGTGCTCATAAGCTACCATGTCAAACGAAGATCTGACCGATTAGCACCAAAAAATGGAAATGTGAGGATCCCTCCAACGTTACTACTTCCCATGGAAGCTGATTGAACACACCAAAACAATCACCAGATTAATTTGATTTAAAGGTTCACCTAATTGATTTGTGACAGATGATCGGTGTCCATACGGAGAACTGCAGGAGATCCTCGATGGACCAGCCAGATGATGACATGGACGGCGACGACGGCACCTCCTGCGCCGCGGCCGAGAGCGGCGCCGCCTTGGGGACGACACGCTGTCTGGGGAGGTGGTCCGGATGCACAGTGTGGCTAGGCAAGGCGGACGAATGGTGGCGGAGCAGACCCGAGCGTCGCCGTCGTCGATCTGGCCTAGAGGAAGGCCGTCAGTCGCGAAGGAAGGTCCGGCGGAGCTTGGACCATGGCCATGGTGTCCTGCAGCACGGGAACGGGAGATGAAGAGAGATTAGTGAGGAGAGGGAGAGAGAAGAGAGGAGGAGGGCTCTGGCACGGGTAACCGGCGGAGGAGGGCTCTGGCACGGCTAACCGGAGGAGGAACATCCGTGGATCCAATTAGCCGGCGGATCTCGACACGGCATCGAAGGAGTGAGGCGGTGGTTCCTCTCGCCTAGATCGGGCGTCCGGTGGCATGGCGACGACGCCTATCCCGGACGGCGTGGTGGTCTCCGGGACGCTCTCCTGTTTGCCCTCCTTGCGCCGGCAAAAACCGCCGCCCTGCTTCGTCTACCCCCTCGAGCGGATCCACAACAGGTCGCATGATGGTGCCGGTTTCCTGAGGCGGGCCAGGCGGCCGCCATGAAAAGCATGTGGGAGGTGCGGGCAGGGCAAGAGCACGCAAGCGGAAGAGAATGGTGGTGGCGGGGAAGGGGCTGGTGGGGCTGGGGGACGAAACGACCTGGTGGTTTGCGAGAGGAACGGGGGATCGTGGGCGGGCGTAAGGTGGGAAGGGTATCGGGTGGTCTGCCTAGGCAAGGCCTTTTTTTAATATATAAGCTAATCGTGGTTATAACCAATGACAGTGATGAATAATTAAAGTGTCAAACGCGTTTGATGCTATGAGATGATTTGAACCATCAGATCAACATGTTTCGATGGTTGAGATTATTTGGTTCTCCGCCCTTTCATGTTTTTATAGTGGTAGTAGATATAGATTAAAATTGTTTTTTATATCAATTAGAGGGGATGATAAATTATCTTTTATAGATTAGAGATCAAAAATTTCTATTTTAGGCCAGCCGCTCGCGAAAGGCGAGGGAGCAACCGGCCGCACCTAGACTCGTCCTTTAACCTTTATTGATCCAAACAGGGGGATTTCCGGGGTCGAGGTGAGTCATTTACCTGCAGGTGGGTCTCATGGTCGTCTGGCTTGCTCCGCAGGCACCCGCACCCAGCGCATGCCCTCTATGTATGTCACTGTCGTCTATCCTTTGGACCTGCCGCCGGCGACCTCGAGCACGCATGCGGGAGCAACTTCAACCGGCGACAACAATGCGCCACCGCCATAGTGCAAGGCCAGCCATCAAGCTGGTGCCAAAGCCTTCGGCCGCCGCCCCTCAAGAAGAGGATGCTCGGGCACCGCTTGGCGTCCGATGGTGCAGATCCTTACGGAGGCTCGTCGCAGTCTACGGGTGCCCCAGCGTAGCACTGTTGGCTCGCGCGCTGGCGACGACCATGGCCGTCTAAATCCGCCTTGAAGACACTGCGCATGCGCACCTCAGCGGGGACGGGCTGCAGAAGCGGCAGCAGCGACCCCAACCATCTCGTCAACGTCGTTGTTCCGTCATGGCACGACAATGTCTGCAGATGGAAGCCGGCAGCGTCCATCTCCACGGGGTTGCAGTTTGCTTCTGGTCCAGGGCACGCAACCACCATGTTCGGTCCAGCACATTGCAGCACGCGCATAGCCAAACGCTGACGCGCTCGCGGCCTGCATGCCTTCTCGAACTCCGCTGCCGCGCCCAACCTGTTCGACGAAATGTCTAGTCGGATACAAGACGCACGTACAAGATAGCTTCAAACCTAAGGAGCTGATTGATTCCGGCCGGATACGTACTCAACACACTCGAACATGTAGGTCCGATTTGATTGCAACAAGAGCTAGTTTCACGTGGAGCAATTGCTCCTCCGACATGCTGCTCTCCAACTCACCTCCTATCGCCACCCGGTGTGAGCAGCAATGCACTCCAAGCCGAACGACAGCGGCCAGCGGGGCCAACGGCGAACAACGGCGTGCCCGTAGTCCCCGCCTCCACGGAGAACCTGCGCGTGGTGTCGGTCGAGAGCAGCGCACGGAGGCGGCGGCGGCGGAGAGTAGCTGGATCAGTGGTGTGGGCAGGCTTCGAGGGCATGCACAGCCCCATCCTACATGCATGTCTTTAATTTGCAATCCCATCATTCCAGGGTTGTGACACCCTCAATTCGATCGTACACTAATCATACATGCAAATGTGTATGATCAAGATTAGGGATTCACAGGAAGATATCACAACATAATTTTAGAAACAAATAAAATAATACAAGCTTCATATTATAAGTCAGGGGCCTCGAGGGCTCGAATACAAACTCGATACACAAGAGTCAGCGGAAGCAACAACATCTGAGTACAAACATTAGTTAAACAAGGATGCCTTAAGAAGGTTAGCACAAACATCAACGATCGAAGAGGCAAGGCCTCCTGCCTGGGACCTCCTAACTACTCCTGGTTGTCGGCGGTCTCCATGTAGTAGTAGGCGACGGGGTGGCATCTGGCTCCAGGGATCCACCATCTGGTTGTATCAACCGGAAAGAAGAAGGAAGGGGGAAAATGGGGTAGCAAAGCAACCGTGAGTACTCATCCAAAGTACTCGCAAGCATCAGATCTATACTAAGTATGCATTGGTATCAAATGAAAGGGTTGTATCTGTGGACTGAACTGCAGAATGCCAGAATAGAGGGGAAGGCCTAGCCTATCGAAGACTAGCATTTTCAAGCAGCTCCAAGCATCTTGCAGCATGTAGAAGAGTAAAGAATAGCAGTTTAATTAACAAGCATGTTGTAGCATTAATGCCCAGAGATCCTTCCTCGACTCCCTGCGAGAAAGCAACCCCGGAGCCTCATAACTTAAGTATCCATTTCTAGTTGTACTAGATCAAGATATAAGTCTGAACGTCCATTACCGTGGACACGGTATTCAAATATATGTCTTCCCTGCAGGGGTGCACCACGTTACCCAACACGCTCGATCACTCTGGCCGGTCACACTTTCCTGGATCATGCCCGGCCTCAAAAGATCAACACGTCGCAGCCCTACCTAGAGCTATCACCCCTCCTAGGTGATACTGCTAAACAGCCAGCCACCACTGTCACATCGCACGGGTGCTCTCCGGGCCCGCCCGGCTTTCACATCAACTCGCGGGTACCCCTCATGACCGACCCGACTTCAACAATGGTCTCAAGTAAAGTCAAGGTAACTGATACGTCTCCGTCGTATCTATAATTTTTTATTGTTCCATGCCAATATTATTCAACTTTCATATACTTTTTGGCAACTTTTTATATTATTTTTGGGACTAACATATTGATCCGGTGCCCAGTGCCAGTTCCTGTCTGCTGCATGTTTTTGGTTTCGCAGAATATCCATATCAAACGGAGTCCAAACGGGATAAAAACGGACGGAGCTTATTTTTGGAAAATATGGAAAATTTGGAAGGAAAATCAACGCGAACCAGTGCCCGAGGTGGTCACGAGGCAGGGGGCGCACCCCTACCCTCGTGAGCCCACCGTAAGGCGGTTGATGCTCTTGTTTTGCCGCAAGAAAGCTAATATTCGGGAAAAAAACACGGCGAAGGTTTCAGGCCAATCGGAGTTACGGATCTCCATATATACACGCGGTGAAACAGAGCGAGCGAGCACGTAAACAGAGAGATAGATCCAATCTCGAGGGGCTCTCGCCTCCCAAGCCATGGGAGCCAAGGACCGGAGGAAACCCTTCTCCCATCTAGGAGAAGGTCAAGGAAGAAGAAGAAGGAGGGGCTCTCTCCCTCGCTTCCGTGGCACCGAACGCCGCGGGGCCATCATCATCACCGTGATCTACACCAACACCTCCGCCATCTTCACCAACATCTCCATCACCTTCCCCCCTCTATCTACAGCGGTCCACTCTCCCGCAACCCGATGTACCCTCTACTTGAACATGGTGCTTTATGCTTCATATTATTTTCTAATGATGTGTTGCCATCCTATGATGTCTGAGTAGATTTTCGTTGTCCTATCGGTGGTTGATGAATTGCTATGATTGATTTAATTTGCTTGTGGTTATGTTGCTGTCCTTTGGTGCCCATCATATGAGCTGCCGGATCACACCATAGGGTTAGTTGTATGTTGATAGGACTATGTATTGGAGGGCAAGAGTGACAGAAGCTTCAACCTAGCATAGAAATTGATGCATACGGGATTGAAGGGGGACCAATATATCTTAATGCTATGGTTGGGTTTTACCTTAATGAACGTTAGTAGTTGCGGATGCTTGCTAATAGTTCCAATCATAAGTGCATAGAATTCCAAGTCAGGGATGACATGCTAGCAGTGGCCTCTCTCACATAATACTTGCTATCGGTCTAGTAAAGTAGTCAATTGCTTAAGGGACAATTTCGCCACACCTACCATCACTCTTCCACACTCGCTATATTTACTTTAGTTGTGTTTTTATCTAAGCAGCCCCTAGTTTTATTTACGTGCTCTTTACTTTCTTGCAAGCCTATCCAAAAACACCTACAAAGTACTTCTAGTTTTATACTTGTTCTAGGTAAAGCAAACGTCAAGCGTGCGTAGAGTTGTATCGGTGGTCGATGGAACTTTAGGGAATATTTGTTCTACCTTTAGCTCCTCGTTGGGTTCGACACTCTTACTTATCGAAAACTGTTGCGATCCCCTATACTTGTGGGTTATCAAGACCTTTTTCTGGCGCCGTTGCCGGGGAGCAATAGCGTGGGGTGAATATTCTCGTGTGTGCTTGTTTGCTTTATCACTAAATAATTTTTATTTGTTGTTTAGTTGTTTTCTATCTTTAGTTATGGGTAGGAAACGCAAAATACCAAAAAAATTAGTTGTACCTACTGCTCCAATGGTTGAAGAACCACTCAAAATCTATCACACTACTGAAGCTTTTTACTTGGATCATCTTCGATCCCTTTGTGCTCGTGCTGAAACCCCAACTAGCTTAGTTGAGGGAAAATCTTTAGATGAGCATGCTTGTTATGTGCGACACCGTATATCTGTAAAAGGGAAACTATTATGGGATCAAATTCAACGTTTGCAATTCTATGCTTGGAATTTATGCTATTATTATGATTTTACTTGTTGTTCGAAACCCTAAGAAACACCTTCCCTACCAATGTGAGTTTATTGATAATGGAATCTTATCCTCGTATGCTAAGGGTGTTTATAATTATTATGATGTTCAACAAATTGAAGAATTTGTTGCTTTTAAGGGTGCTTACTAAATTGCTTCTTTGATTGAAAAGTATGGTGCTACTCTTTACTTAATCTGAAAATTTTGCCATACTTAAATATTGCTATGATAATTATGCTTATAATCCTTATGTTAAACCATATATTGAGAACTACTCCGCTGTCCTAGAAGAGACTAATATTTTGCAGGAAGCTATGGAAGAAGAAATTGATGAAACTGTGAGCTCATTGGATGAAAAAGATGATGAGGAGAGCGAAGAACAAAAGGAGGAAGAGCGGATTAGCTACCCGTGCCCACCTTCTAATGAGAGTAACCCTCCAACTCATACATTATTTAATTCCCCTTCGTGCTTACCGAAGGATGATTTCTATGATGATTGTTCTGATCCCGTTGATTCTCTTGAAATATCCCGTTTTGATGATTCTTCCTATGATTGTGGCCAAGATGCCAATATGAATTATGATTATGGAGATGAACTTGCTATAGTTCCTTATGTTAAACATGAAATTGTTGCTATTGCACCCACGCATGATAGTCCTATTATCTTTTTGAATTCTCCAAACTACACTATATCGGAGAAGTTTGCACTTATTAAGGATTACATTGATGGGTTGCCTTTTACCGTTGCACATGATGATTTTGATGAATATAATATGCATGTGCTTGCTGCTCCTACTTGCAATTATTATGAGAGAGGAACTATATCTCCACCTCTCTATGTCTCCAACACGATAAAATTGCAAGAAACTGTTTATACTATGCATTGGCCTTTACTATGTGTGCATGAATTGTTCTTTTATGACATGCCGATGCATAGGAACAGAGATAGACTTCATCATTACATGATATATGTTACTTTGTGCTCACTACTAAATTACAAATCATTGTTAATTAAAATTGGCTTTGATATACCTTGGGATCCGGATGGATTCGTTACTTGAGCACTAAATGCCTAGCTTAATGGCTTTAAAGAAAGCGCTGCCAGGGAGACAACCCGGAAGTTTTAGAGATTCATTTATTTCTATTGAGTGCTTTTATATAGTTTTAAAACAACAAAAATAAAGAGGGGAACCCAAAACTTTTTCAAAAAGAAAAGTGAAAGTGAGAGAGACGAGCATTGTGAAAGTGGGGGACGTCCTTGAACTTTGTTCATGCCCATGGGAACTTTGTGAATCTTGATTACAGAAACTTTTCAACAAAAATAATTATCCCCTTGTACAATTCCATTGTATTATAAAAATAATGTGCCAAGGTTTGCTTTTAGGATGTTTACAATGCTTGTTGGTTCGTGCGGTGCAGGATAGAAACTTTGGCTGCAGTGCGCGAATTTATTTTTTTACTGGAACGTCAAATGGTTCTGATTCTTTTTGCATTGTCTTGCTGTACAAATTGTTTATTTTTCCTAATTTTGGCAGAATTTTTCAAGTATCAGAAGTATGGTGAATGTTCAGATTGCTACAGACTGTTCTGTTTTTGACAGATTCTGTTTTTGATGCATAGTTTGTTTGTTTTGATGAACCTATCAACTTATATCAGTGGATTAAGCCATGGAAAAGCTATATTACAGTAGACACAATGCAAAAACAAAATATGAATTGGTTTGTTGGGGATCATAGCAGAAATTAAAATTTTCTACGCATCACCAAGATCAATCTATGGAGTGTTCTAGCAACGAGAGGGATAGGAGTGCATCTACATACCCTTGTAGATCGCGAGCGGAAGCGTTCAAGTGAACGGGGTTGATGGATTCATACTCGTCATGATCCAAATCACCGATGATCGAGTGCCGAATGGACGGCACCTCCGCGTTCAACACACGTACGGTTGGGGAAGACGTCTCCTCCTTCTTGATCCAGCAAGGGGGAGGGAGAGGTTGATGGAGATCCAGCAGCACGACGGCGTGGTGGTGGATGCAGCGGGGATCTCGGCAGGGCTTCGCCAAGCTCTATGGAGGAGGAGGAGGTGTTGGAGAGGGAGAGGGAGGCGCCAGGGGCTAGGGTGCGGCTGCCCTCCCTCCCCCCCCCACTATATATAGTCCCCCAGGGGGTGGCACCGGCCCTAGGAGATGCAATCTCCAAGGGGGGGCGGCGGCCAAGGGGGTGGCTTGCCCCCCAAGCCAAGTGGGCGCCCCCACCCCTAGGGTTTCCAACCCTAGGCGTAGGGGGGGCCCAAGGGGGGAGGGCGCACCAGCCCACTAGGGGCTGGTTCCCCTCCCACTTCAGCCCATGGGCCCCTCTGGGATAGGTGGACCTCGGGACCCTTCCGTGGTCCCAGATAATACCGACACCCCAAACTTTCCCGATGGTCAAACTTGACTTCCTATATATAAATCTTCACCTCCGACCATTCCGAACTCCTCGTGACGTCCGGGATCTCATCCGGACTCAACATCTTCGGGTTACCGCATACTAATATCTCAACAACCCTAGCGCCACGGAACCTTATGTGTAGACCCTACGGGTTCGGAGACATGCGATATGACCGAGACGATTCTCCGGTCAATAACCAACAGCGGATCTGGATACCCATGTTGGCTCCCACATGCTCCTCGATGATCTCATCGGATGAACCACGATGTCGAGGATTCAATCAATCCCGTATACAATTCCCTTTGTCAATCGGTACGTTACTTGGCCGAGACTCGATCGTCGGTATCCCAATACCTCGTTCAATCTCGTTACCGGCAAGTCACTTTACTCGTACCGTAATGCATGATCCCGTGATCAACCACTTGTTCACATGTAGCTCATTATGATGATGCATTACCGAGTGGGCCCAGAGATACCTCTCCGTCATACGGAGTGACAAATCCCAGTCTCGATTCGTGCCAACCCAACAGACACTTTCAGAGATACCCGTAGTGCACCTTTATAGTCACCCAGTTACGTTGTGACATTTGGCACACCCAAAGCACTCCTACGGTATCCGGGAGTTGCACAATCTCATGGTCTAAGGAAATGATACTTGACATTTGGAAAAGCTCTAGCAAACGAACTGCACGATCTTGTGCTATGCTTAGGATTGGGTCTTGTCCATCACATCATTCTCCTAATGATGTGATCCCGTTATCAATGACATCCAATGTCCATAGTCAGGAAACCACGACTATCTGTTGATCAACGAGCTAGTCAACTAGAGGCTCACTAGGGACGTGTTGTGGTCTATGTATTCACACATGTAACACGATTTCCGAATAACACAATTATAGCATGAATAATAGACAATTATCATGAACAAAGAAATATAATAATAACCATTTTATTATTGCCCTAGGGCATATTTCCAACAGTCTCCCACTTGCACTAGAGTCAATAATCTAGTTACATTGTGATGAATCGGACACCCATAGAGTTCTGGTGTTGATCATGTTTTGCTCTAGGGAGAGGTTTAGTCAACGGATCTGCTACATTCAGGTCCGTATGTACTTTACAAATATCTATGTCTCCATTTTGAACACTTTCACGAATGGAGTTGAAGCGAGGCTTGATGTGCCTGGTCTTCTTGGGAAACCTGGGCTCCTTGGCAAGTGCAATAGCTCCAGTGTTGTCACAGAAGAGAGTCATCGGGCCCGACGCATTGGGAATAAATCCTAGGCGGTAATGAAATCCTTCACCCAGATTGCTTCTTGTACTGCCTCCGAGGCTGCCATGTACTCCTCTTCACATGTAGATCCCGCCACAACGCTTTGCTTGCAACTGCACCAGCTTACTGCCCCACCATTCAAAATATACACGTATCCGGTTTGTGACTTAGAGTCATCTAGATCTGTGTCGAAGCTAGCATCGACGTAACCCTTTACGACGAGCTCTTCGTCACCTCCATAAATGAGAAACATATCCTTAGTCCTCTTCAGGTACTTCAGGATATTCTTGACCGTTGTCCAGTGTTCCATGCCGGGATTACTTTGGTACCTTCCTACCAAACTTACGGCAAGGTTTACAGAGGTCCGGTACACAAGATGGCATACATAATAGACCATATGGCCGAGGCATAGGGACGACACTCATATTTTCTCTATCTTCTGCCGTGGTCGGGAATTGAGCCGTGCTCAATTGCACACCTTGCAATACAGCAAGCAAGAACCCTTCTTGACTGATCCATATTGAACTTCTTCAATATCTTGTCAAGGTACGCATGCTTTGTGAAACACCAATGAGGCGCCTCGATCTATCTCTATAGATCTTGATGCCTAATATATAAGCAGCTTCTCCAAGGTCCTTCATTGAAAAACACTTGTTCAAGTAGGCCTTTATGCTTTCCAAGAATTCTATATCATTTCCCATCAACAAGATGTCATCCACATATAATATGAGAAATGCTACGAGCTCCCACTCACTTTCTTGTAAACACAGGCTTCTCCATAAGTCTCATGTAAACCCAAACGCTTTGATCATCTCATCAAATCGAATGTTCCAACTCCGAGATGCTTGCACCAGCCCATAGATTGAGCGTTGGAGCTTGCACACCTTGTTAGCATTCTTAGGATCGACAAAACCTTCCGGCTGCATCATATACAATTCTTCCTTAAGAAAGCCGTTAAGGAATGCCGTTTTGACGTCCATTTGCCATATCTCATAATCATAGAATGCGGCAATTGCTAACATGATTCGGACGGACTTCAGCTTTGCTACGGGTGAGAAAGCCTCATCGTAGTCAACCCCTTGAACTTGTCGATAACCCTTAGCGACAAGCCGAGCCTTATAGATGGTCACATTACCATCCGCGTATGTCTTCTTCTTAAAGAACCATTTATTTTCTATGGCTCGCCGATCATCGGGCAAGTCAGTCAAAGTCCATACTTCATTTTCATACATGGATCATATCTCGGATTTCATGGCTTCTAGCCATTTGTCGGAATCTGGGCCCGCCGTCGCTTCTTCATAGTTCGAAGGTTCACCGTTGTCTAACAACATGATTTCTAGGACGGGGTTGCCGTACCACTCTGGTGCGGAATGTGTCCTTGTGGACCTACGAAGTTCAGTAGGAGCTTGATCCAAAGTACCTTGATCATCATCATTAACTTCCTCTCTAGTTGGTGAAGGAACCACAGGAACATCTTCCTGAGCTGCGCTACTTTCTGTTTCACGAGGCAGTACTTCATCAAGCTCTACTTTCCTCCCACTTACTTCTTTCGAGAGAAACTCTTTCTCCAGAAAGGACCCGTTCTTGGCAACAAAGATCTTGCCTTCGGATCTGAGGTAGAAGGTATACCCAATGGTTTCCTTAGGGTATCCTATGAAGACGCATTTTTCCGACTTGGGTTCGAGCTTTTCAGGTTGAAGTTTCTTGACATAAGCATCGCATCCCCAAACTTTTAGAAACGACAGCTTAGGTTTCTTCCCAAACCATAATTCATACGGTGTCATCTCAACGGATTTCGACAGAGCCCTATTTAAAGTGAATGCGACAGTCTCTAAAGCATAGCCCCAAAATGAGAGCGGTAGATCTGTAAGAGACATCATAGATCGCACCATATCCAATAGAGTGCGATTACGACATTCGGACACACCATTTCGCTGAGGTGTTCCAGGCGGCGTGAGTTGTGAAACTATTCCACATTTCCTTAAGTGCGTACCAAATTCGTGACTTAAATATTCTCCCCCACGATCTGATCATAAGAACTTTATCTTTCGGTCACGTTGATTCTCTACCTCATTCTGAAATTCGTTGAACTTTTCAAAGGTCTCAGACTTGTGTTTCATCAATTAAACATACCCATATCTACTCAAGTCATCAGTGAGTGTAAGAACATAACGATAGCCTCCGCGAGCCTCGACGCTCATTGGACCGCACACATCAGTATGTATGATTTCCAATAAGTTGGTTGCTCGCTCCATTGTTCCGGAGAACGGAGTCTTGGTCATTTTGCCCATGAGGCATGGTTCGCATGTGTCAAATGATTCATAATCGAGAGACTCTAAAAGTCCATCAGCATGGAGCTTCTTCATGCGCTTGACACCAATGTGACCAAGGCGGCAGTGCCACAAGTACGTGGGACTATCATTATCAACCTTACATCTTTTGGTATTCACACTATGAATATGTGTAACATTACGTTTGAGATTCATTAAGAATAAACCATTCACCAGCGGGGCATGACCATAAAACATATCTCTCATATAAATAGAACAACTATTATTCTCGGATTTAAATGAGTAGCCATCTCGAATTAAACGAGATCCTGATACAATGTTCATGCTCAAAGCTGGCACTAAATAACAATTACTGAGGTTTAAAACTAATCTCGTAGGTAAATGTAGAGGTAGCATGCCGACGACGATCACATCGACCTTGGAACCATTCCCGACGCAAGCATCGTCACCTCGCCCTTCGCCAGCCTCCGCTTATTCCGCAGCTCCTGCTTTGAGTTACAAATATGAGCAACCGCACCGTATCAAATACCCAGGAGCTACTACGAGTAATCGGTAAGGTACACATCAATTACATGTATATCACATATACCTTTAGTGTTGCCGCCTTCTTGTCCGCTAAGTATTTGGGGCAGTTCCGCTCAAAGGACTACTTCCCTTGCAATAAAAGCACTCAGTCTCGTGCTTGGGTCCATTCTTTGGCTTCTTCCCGCAATCGGCTTATCGGGCGCGGCAACTCCTTTGCCGCCCTTCTTGAAGTTCTTCTTACCCTTGCCTTTCTTGAACTTTGTGGTTTTATTCACCATCAACACTTGATGTTCCTTTTGATCTCCACCTCCGCTGATTTCAGCATTGAATATACCTCAGAATGGTCTTTTCCATCCCTACATATTGAAGTTCATCACAAAGCTCTTGTAGCTTGGTGGAAGCGATCAAGGATCCTGTCAATGATCAAGGCTATCCGGAGATTAACTCCCAACGAGTCAAGCGGTTGTGCAACCCGAAATTTTGAGTATGTGCTCACCGACGTAACTATTTTCCTCCATCTTACAATCAAGAACTTGTCGGAGACTTCATATCTCTCGACCCGGCATGAGCTTGGAAAACCATTTTCAGCTTTTCAACATCTCATATGCTCCGTGTTGCTCAAAACGCTTTTGGAGCCCCGCTTCTAAGTCAAAGCATGCCGCATCAAGAGGGAGTAATCATCAAGACGTGATCGCCAAGCGCTCATAACGCCTTGGTTCTCTCGATGGGTGCTGCACCTAGCGGTGCTTCTAGGACATAATCTTTCTTGGCAGCTATGAGGATGATCCTCGTGTTCCGGACCCATCAGATAGTTGCTGCCATCATCTTTCAGCTTGGTTTTCTCTAGGAACGCGTTGAAGTTGAGGGAAACATTAGCGTGGGCCATTTGATCTACAAGACATATTGTAAAGATTTTAGACTAAGTTCATGATAATTAAGTTCATCTAATCAAATTATTCAATGAACTCCCACTCAGATAGACATCCCTCTAGTCATCTAAGTGAAACATGATCCGAGTCAACTAGGCCGTGTCCGATCATCACGTGAGACGGACTAGTCAAAGTCGTTGAATATCTTCATGTTGATCGTATCTTCTATACGACTCATGCTCGACCTTTCGGTCTTCCATGTTCTGAGGCCATGTATGTACATGCTAGGCTCGTCAAGTCAACCTAAGTGTATTGCGTGTGTAAATATGGCTTACACCCGTTGTATTCGAACGTTAGAATCTATCACACTCGATCATCACGTGGTGCTTCAAACAACGAACCTTCGCAATAAAGGCACGCTTAGGGGAACACTTTCTTGAAATTATTTCGAGGGATCATCTTATTTAAGCTACCGTCGTTCTAAGCAAATAAGATGTAAAACATGATAAACATCACATGCAATCAAATAGTGACATGATATGGCCAATATCATTTTGCTCCTTTGATCTCCATCTTCGGGGCGCCATGATCATCTTCGTCACCGGCATGACACCATGTCACGCCAACGATTACTTCTACTTCTATGGCTAACGTGTTTAGCAATAAAGTAAAGTAATTTACATGGCGTTATTCAATGACACGCAGGTCATACAAAAAATAAAGACAACTCCTATGGCTCCTGCCGGTTGTCATTCTCATCGACATGCAAGTCGTGATTCCTATTACAAGAACATGATCAATCTCATACATCACATATGTTTCATTAATCACATCCTTTTGGCAATATCACATCACAAAGGCATATGCTGCAAAAACAAGCTAGACGTCCTCTAATTGTTGTTGCAAGTTTTTACGTGGCTTCTATAGGTTTCTAGCAAGAACATTTCTTACCTACGTAAAACCACAACGTGATATGCCAATTTCTATTTACCCTTCATAAGGACCCTTTTCATCGAATCCGCCCAACTAAAGTGGGAGAGGCAGACACCGCTAGCCACCTTATGCAACTAGTGCATGTCACCGGTGGAACCTGTCTCACGTAAGCGCACGTAAGGTCGGTCCGGCCGCTTCATCCCACGATGCCGCCAAGCAAGATAAGACTAGTAGCGGCAAGAAAATTGACAACATCTACGCCCACAACAAGTTTGTGTTCTACTGCATAGAAACTACGCATAGACCTAGCTCATGATGCCACTATTGGGGATCGTAGCAGAAATTAAAATTTTCTACGCATCACCAAGATCAATCTATGGAGTGTTCTAGCAACGAGAGGGATAGGAGTGCATCTACATACCCTTGTAGATCGCGAGCGGAAGCGTTCAAAAAAACGGGGTTAATGGAGTCGTACTCGTCGTGATCCAAATCACCGATGACCAAGTGCCGAACGGACTGCACCTCCGCGTTCAACACACGTACGGTTGGGGAAGATGTCTCCTCCTTCTTGATCCAGCAAGGGGGAGGGAGAGGTTGATGGAGATCCAGCAGCACGACGGCGTGGTGGTGGATGCAGCGGGAATCTCGGCAGGGCTTCGCCAAGCTCTACGGAGGAGGATGAGGTGTTGGAGAGGGAGAGAGAGGCGCCAGGGGCTAGGGTGCGGCTGCCCTCCCTCCCCCCAAACTATATATAGGCCCCCTGGGGGGGCGCCGGCCCTAGGAGATGCAAGCTCCAAGGGGGGGGGGCGACCAAGGGGTGGCTTGCCCCCCAAGCCAAGTGGGCGCCCCCACACCCCTAGGGTTTCCAACCCTAGGCGCAGGGGGCCAAGGGGGCGCACCAGCCCACCAGGCTGGTTCCCCCACTTCAGCCCATGGGGCCCTCAGGATAGGTGGCCCCACCCGTGGACCTCGACCCTTCCGGTGGTCCCACATAATACCGTGACCCCAAACTTTCTCGATGGTCGAAACTGGACTTCCTATATATAATTCTTCACCTCCGGACCATTCCGGAACTCCTCGTGATGTCCGAGATCTCATCCGGGACTCCGAACAACTTTCGTCTTACCGCATACTAATATCTCAACAACCCTAGCGGCACCGAACCTTAAGTGTGTAGACCCTACGGGTTCGGGAGACAAGCAGACATGACCGAGACGATTCTCCGGTCAATAACCAAACAGCGGGATCTGGATACCCATGTTGGCTCCCACATGCTCCTCGATGATCTCATCGGATGAACCACGATGTCGAGGATTCAATCAATCCCGTATAAAATTCCCTTTGTCAATCGGTACGCTATTTGCCCGAGACTCGATCGTCAAGATCCCAATACCTCGCTCAATCTCGCACGGCAAGTCACTTTACTCGCACTGTAATGCATGATCCGTGATCAACCACTTGGTCACATTGAGCTCATTATGTTGATGGATTACCGAGTGGGCCCAGAGATATCTCTCCGCATACGGAGTGACAAATCCATCCTCGATTCGTACCAACCCAATGACACTTTCGAGATACCCGTTGTCGGTGTCAAACCGCGGATCTCGGTAGGGGTCCCGAACTGTGCGCCTAGGCGGATGGTAACAGGAGACAAGGGACACGATGTTTTTACCAGGTTCGGGCCCTCTCGATGGAGGTAATACCCTACCCCGCTTGATTAATATTGATGATATGGGTAGTACAAGAGTAGATCTACCACGAGATCGAGAGGCTAAACCCTAGAAGCTAGCCTAGGGTATGATTGTTGTTCATCCTACGGACTAAAACCCTTCGGTTTATATAGACACCGAATAGGGTTAGGGTTACACAGAGTCGGTTACAATGGTAGGAGATCTACATATCCAGACGCCAAGCTTGCCTTCCACGCCAAGGAAAGTCCCATCCTGACACGGGACGAAGTCTACAATCTTGTATCTTCATAGTCTAGGAGTCCGCCAAAGATGATAGTTCGCTATCCGGACACCCCTAGTCCAGACTCCTCAAGAGCCCTCGACCAGGCTTCAATGACTACGAGTCCGGCGCGATATTGTCTTCGGCATTGCAAGGCGGGTTCCTCCTCCGAATACTTCATAGAAGGTTCTCAACACCAGATAGTGTCCGCTCGCAAAACAAGTTCCACATACCACCGTAGAGAGAATAACTTTTGCACAGATCTGTCGACGTATTCCGCGGGCGTGACATCAAACCACGGCCAGCCTTTATACTAATTGTTTTTACTGTTCCACCTCAGCGCGTTAGCGAGGCGGTTTCTTGGCACATCTTATCAAAGCGAAGATCGTGCCCCCTTATTCCGGGATTCTCATCAATACAGACGTAGGTAACCCATCCGCGCCATTGATTACGGCGCTTGGGAGATAAGCGAGTTTTACCAGGCGGGGACGATAGCTTCGTCTCATTCATATAAGGGATAAGGATCCACCTTTTCACCTACGCCTTCTTCCTCCTTTGCTCATCCATTTCCGCGCACTCTGAGCTCCAGCGCCCAAGTCCGCACATCCTTCCTCAACCATCTCCAGCAATGTCCGGAGCGAGAGGTAGGTGGATGGTCTCCTCCGTCATGGAGGGCCAAGTAAAAAAACTGCGGAAGGCCGGATACTTGTCCGGCGACGTCGCACATCGGCTGCTCGATGAAGGGCAGCTCATCCCCACCCCCAGGCCCCATGAGAGGGTGGTGTTCCTCCCCCACTTCCTCCGCGGACTAGGGTTTCCACTTCACCCATTTGTCCGGGGGCTCATGTTCTACTACGGCCTAGATTTCCACGATCTGGCCCCGAACTTCATCCTCAACATCTCGGCGTTTATCGTTGTGTGCGAGGCCTTCCTCTGCATCTAGCCCCACTTAGGCTTATGGCTGAAGATCTTCAATGTCAAGCCGAAGGTAGTGGGCTCCTTTGTGGAGACCATAAAGGGGTGGCAATCGGGGTGGTTCTACATCATCGAGCCGCGCGACTCTCAATGGGCGGCGGCCCCCGAATTCCGATCTGGCTTCCCCACACGGCTCACATCATAGAAAGAGACGGGCCAGACGTGGGGGGATTCAGATGAGCTGTCCGGACTCCAAACTTGCGTCCGAAACCTGGTGGACAAGAATCTCAGGCTTGTCAACATAATCCAGGTGATGCTCATCCGCCGGATTCTCCCATGCCAACAACGGGCCTTCAAATTGTGGGAGTTCGATCCGCACAAAGACCCAACTCTGAAAAGGCTCTTCGACACTACGCATTTAAGATGCCCGAAGGTGTTGTTCAAGGGCGCCGAGGTTCTACATCCGCCATCAAGATTGCGGATTCAGCTCGCAGCGGCAAGCCAGCGAGGTAAGTTATTTTACCCTTTATGGGACTCTTTTTCATAGTTTAACTCTATGCGGGATCTAAAACTCCCTAACCTTTGACAGATCTGGTTGAAGACGCCCGGACAGATTAACCGTCTGCCCTTTGCCGAAGACCCAGCGGACGCCTGATTGACGGGGCTGCTGGCTCGCACCTCACGTGGTGCCAAGAAGGCCAAGAAGGAGGCCACGAGAACTCGAAGAGCTCCGGCGCCAGTGTTGTCGGACTCATCGCCCGACAACCCCGAGGCGGAATCTCATCCGAGGAAGAGGAGGAGGAAGAAGCCTCTCCCCGGGGAGAGAGAAAAGGAAGGCCGCCTAACTGGGGAAGCCGGAGGGTCCAAGAAGGAAGGACCTTCTCCGGACTTCTCCGCCAACGCCGACAACGACGAGGAGGAGGGCCAACAAGGACCAAGCCTCAAGCGAGATCGTAAGTGTCCGGATACCCATGGCTTTTTTTCATTGCATAGTGTTCTCTAATGCCGAACAATCATGCAGCCCGCCCAAGGACGAGCTCGCCACTTCGTCGAGCGGGTCCCTGAATTCGTCGGAAGTGGAGAGTACTTCACTTCCGGCCGCCTCCTCACCTCACGCTGCTGACGACGCTGAGGTGGGGCCGCAAGGGGGGCCTGGTCAAGAGGAGGTGGCACAGGAGGCACCGCAAGGCAGCCTCCCGGACTCCAGGCGCGAGGGGAGCGAGACCCCCAGGGGCTCTAAGCCCGACCCTTATCCGGACTCCATACCGGAACCTTCAGCGGTTCCAAAGTCCGGCAAGCGGCCCCTTCGTAGGAAGGGTAAGACGCCGGTGTCCTCCGCCCAACAGAGGCACCGGATAGCATCGAGGCGCTTGACAGCGCCCCATCGAGGAGGAGCACCGCACTGTTATGAGTGTGGTGATCCAGAAAGTTCATCCGCCAAGAGCGGGCCGATCAAGCCTGCACTCAGCCTTCTAATAGGCTTTGAGGTAAGTTTAGAATATGTAAAATATTACCGCATAGACAATAGCCCTCGATGCTTAGTTCGGTGTTCGGAAGGAAAAGCCGGACTAAGGATCTAAAAGATATACGCAGAGTCTAACATAAGTATGTCAATATGGGAATGCAGTTGCGCTGCCGACCTCTGCCAGACCGATCATGGAGGTCAATGCATTGAGGCAGAGCCTCGAGTGGTCCGAGAACGAGCTCGGCCTTGCCAAGAAGCAGCTCGAGGACAAGGAAGGTAAGTAATACCTTATTAAAGAAATACCTTATAGAAAGGATTTGGTTGAAAAAATGACAGAAGTAACGTGGGTATTGTAGGGGCCATGAACGAGGTGGCGACCCTTAAGGAAGCGGTGTCCGCAGCCGAAAGCAAAGCGGCCGCGGAGCATACCGAGCGAGAGAAGCAGGAGGCGTGGGTGGCGGAGGTGCGGCAAGAGCTCCGTGCTCGTGGAAAAACACGAGAGTTTGAGCGTGACTCAAGACTCGAGTCCGAGCTCGCCTTAGCTCTTGAGAGTGCCAAAGTCGCTAAGGCCGAAGCCCAAAAAGCCCTCCAAGAGATTGAATCATTAAAGAAGATAGCGGCGGGTAAGGCATTCTTTATGCAAAGCAAGCATGTGAAAGTGAATTACCTATTACTTACACGAATCCGGAGCTCTCCAGAGCATTCGCAGATCTGCCCGTAGTGTAAAACCGATGCTGCCGCGTTCTCTACCAGCGCCAAGGAGGGAGCTCGACGGAGAAGGTGTTCTGGTCTCGAGATGTCGAGGCCGAACGTCCGGTGCCTCGAGCGACCAGCTGAAGCAGCTGGTCGAGCTCCACAAGGTCGCCAAACATGCCATGAAGGGCCTCATAGTTCGGCTGTGGCCATTAGAAGCCATGCCTCGGAGCTACTTCGGCTAGTGTAGCGCCGGTGGACGCCGTCCATGGATTGAAGTCATCAAGCGCTCTGTCTGCATTGAAGGTGCCTGTCGAGCCCTTGCCCGTGCTAAAGTGCACTTTGGGGCAAGCTGGATGCGGAGAAGCTTGTGACGACGGGCCACCAAGGGCAAGGAGCATCGCAAGTCCGAAATGTACTATGAGGGCGCCCCAAGGGTGCCCGCCTTATAGCGGTGAATGCTCCAAAGATGTAATATTTGAGTAGACTCGCATTTGTTATCCTCTACGCTGAAAACTTGTTTCATATGCGCTAAGAACGGCTGTTAATTTTAAATTTTTACCTTCGTGCGGCCGTTTATCAAATTTGAGAGATGGCAAGTCGTTGGCTTCAGCCCCCATGCCACAAGTGCTGGGGTGTTCGGGATAAACTTGAGCGGTCTTGTTCCCATTCTTGGGTCCTTCGAGGGAGGCGCTCAACGCAACGAACAAGGCAACCGGACTTGTAGTGCTTGAACACTCTCACTTAGCCATAGAATTCTATAATTTTAAATTTCGGCGAAGCCCCTAGTATTCGAAAGACCGAGTTCGGGGCGCTATCCACGCCTTGGCCGGACAATGCCGACCCCTCGCTCTAAGCGGCATAAGTCTTTAGGGACCCGAAAAAACCTCTCGAACAGCGACCGGCTCTCGCCCTATCATGACGGTCAGTTTTAGCTTTCCACCGAGGTGCTCAACCCAGCTCAACCGGGGCACAATCGCAGTGGTTCTCCCAGCGCTACCTTAGCCGATATAACGGAATGTAAGGTACCAAAACATGGGAGCCGGGCAAACCCAACTATTGACCCAAGACATGATTCAGAGCCGATGCATATAATGCTATAAGTTCGGGGTGCCGCACTTGTGAAAGTGTTCGGACTTATCACACCATACTTTTGGGGTACTTAAGCCCCTGGTGTGTTGGCCGTACCAAAGTGTATGGGTGCAACATGTCATGAAATGAACATATATATAGATAAAGAAAGGAGTGCAATAATATGCAAGAGCTATATATTGGTTATTCAAAAGAAACTGCAATGGAAGCAGAACGATACAAATAGTGCGATAAGCAAGGGATGGGACTATTTAACATCACTACCGGACTCGCGGTCTATGCCTACGGCCACGGGCCGTCGGCATAGGCCCCTAAGCCGTCGGCATAGATCTATGCCTACGGCTGCCGTCGGCATAGACCCGTCGGCGTAGATGTCGTCAGCGTAGTCTTGTCAGACCGTCGGCGTAGTATAGCCGTCCGCATAGGGGCCTATGCCGACAGCCTGGCGTCAGCCGTCGGCATAGTATAGCCGTCGGCAATGTTTTCCGTCTGACGGCCGCGGACGGCGCAGTCAAAAGCGCGGACAAATCATGCAATGCCATGTGGCACATGTATGCCGACGGCAAAGCCATCGGCATATCTCTGCCACATGGCAACCCATGGTACTCCTGGTGGCAGGGCTATGCCTACGGCAAAGCCGTCGGCATAGATGAATCTATGCCGACGGCTTTGCCGTAGGCATAGCCCTGCCACGTGTCGTCACCTGGTTACTCGTGGCAGCAGAGATATGCCTACGGCTTTGCCGTCGGCATAGATTTCCATCTATGCCTACGGCAAAGCCGTCGGCATAGATATGCCACGTGGCTAGCCCTGGTGACTCCTGGGCTTATATATGCCGTAGGCATAGTTTTTTTTCCCTGTTTTCTCTTTTCCAATTCATTTGACAGCATTTCAAAACAGGACAATATGAAATTATGCAGAAATATGACAGTTCATCATCTAAACATACTCAAGTTCACCATCATCATCTAAACATACTCAAGTTCATCACATCATCTAAAGATCATCACCGACTCAAGTTCATGAACATAAAAGCAGTGCAAGACATGAAACATCATAGAAGTAGGAATATGAAAGGCATGGCACGACGGCCACATGCACGGAATCATCAAGCAAGACCACCTCCGCCAAAACCACCACCACCTCCGCCAAAACCACCACCACCACCTCCGCCAAAACCGCCATCGCGACCACCACCACTCTGCCAGATCGGAGTGACTGGGGTCGACGGAGCAGGAGTCGAGCCACCAGTCCCCTACATGTTTCAGAAAAGATTCTAACGGTAAATATGATATGATAGTGTTGAATAAACGAGAACTAGTTTGTCAGTAGTTAGGCAAATGTACTAACCGGACCATCACTGCCTAGTGCCACCCATTCATCGAACGTGGGCACGTGTGGGGGTTCTCCCGCAGGTGGTGGTGGTGGTGGGGGTCCCATTTGTGGTGGATCCGTGCGGTTACTCCAAGACGCCAACATAGCCTGAATGTTAGTTAAACAAGCAAACTAGAAGATCAGAAGGAATGAAAGTGCAAAAATTTAGCTTGGTTTTAAGAGGGCAAAACTAACCGTCATCATCTGACGGTTGTAATCATCATTTGCCTTCACTCGTTCCAAGTACTCCCGCACCTCGAGATTCCTATGCTCGACAAACTCCTTATATGCCTACATAATTTAGATTGTTTCTAAGTGAGCAATGCTGAAAATAAACTGAGAATGCTAGATAGAAAAAGATAAAGAGGAAGTACTTACAGCATGCTGGCGGGCTAAGGGAGTCTGTGAACGCCCCGTACTCTCTAACTGGCTCGGGTTGGTAGCCCGAAGCTGTGTGTACGAGATCGAAGGAGTGATCAAGCCGTCGAAACACGGATACCGGCCATTCTACTTCCCCTGGATGGCCACCACCGCCGTGTCGTCGATCTGAGACTGGGCAACCTCAGGAACAGGAACATCCGGATGCAACTCCTGATAGTGATGAATGTAAGACCCCAGGTGCTCCTCGGTCTTGCCGTAGTACTGGCTCTCGCCCTCCTTGCGATGACTCCGCTCGCGGGCCAGCTTCCACGACTCCATGTCTGAGAGTGGCCTCTTCAACTTGTCCTCCTACAACGTCAAATAGAAGTTAGCCATACATAAGAACATGACGGTAAAGAAGAACAAAAATGCATCATGCACATAGATATACCTTCATAGCCTTGAAGCTCCAGTGGTTCCTGTTTCCTTGGCCGTGTGTCCCATCGGCTCCACGGTTAGCCCGGCCCTTGATGCTCTTGGCAGCAAACTCTGCATCGGCGCCGAGCCACCTATGCACCAAACTCGCCCATCCGTCATTCCTTCCATAGCACCAACGAGGAACAACCTATGCAAATTTTGGAAGCATGACATGTGAGCACGAAACATAGAGTTGACTGCTTGATACAATGAAAAGTCAGTAATAGTTACCATCATGAACTGCTCCCTATTCAAGGTAAGTTTTTGCTTCTGCGCTTGAGTTTTGGTCATCTTTATGTGCAGGTAGATGTGGTAGTACTGCGAGACGGCAACCCAGCGCACCTCGTACTGCAACTGACGAGCTTTCTTCTTCGCAGCCGCAAGTAAGACCACATCGGCTCGCCTTGTGCTCGCCAAGAACTCTATAGAGTTGCTGCATAAACCGAAGCAAACAAGGCATGAGTTGATTGATTCAATGATAAACTATGAACTAAACTGAGGACAAGTGATTCGAAGAGAACTTACCCAAAATTTGGGATCACGGCCTTAGCGGCCGCTCCGCACTCAGCTTGTCGCAAGCCTCGTAGTGGGCCCAGCTCGTGGCGAAACCCGCAGCTGCGTGTCCCTGTCGTCACGGGCAGAATAGGCCAGTGCCAAACTGCTTCAACAGATGTGATAAGGCCGTTCGACTACGACCCTTTCCGCCAAGGATCCAGTTTACGCAAAAGAATCAAATGATTGCCATGTGTACAATAAGAAAATGTTGTCATGTGTTGAAAATATGATTGAGAGGCACTTACTCTGTCCCCACAGTTCAATGAGCCACTTGTGCTCCTCGATAGAAGGTGGTGTGTAGTAGTCCGGCATTACCACGCAGCCACCTGCGGAGCACCCGTGGCAAGTCACCCCACAACTCGGGATCAACCTCCCTCCACCCTCCTCGCCTCCTCCTCACCTCCTCCTCGGCCTCCTCCTCCTCACCTCCTCCTCGGCCTCCTCCTCCTCGCCATCGAGAACATACTCCTCCTCCTCGACTCGAAGGTGCCTCAGATGGGAGGGCATCAAGAAGATCCTCCTATTTCGGACACGGCCCGAGTTTTTGCCCCGCTGCCTCCCCCCCTCCTCCTCCTCTAGGGGCTCTGCCCCACCACCTCCTCCTCTAGGGTCTCCTCCCCGACCCTCCACCTCCCCGTGAGGTGTCATCCTCAGCGTAGTCGGGAGGGAACCTTGTGGGCTCGCCCACCCGAGTAAGTCCTTTAAATTTATCGAGGAAACTGGCGCACTGGACTTGCCCATGATTAGCAAACCTGCATTGAGAAGAGAATAAACAATTAGTAAGGATATCAATTAAACAAGCATACAGGAAAAACATTAATACCGTAAGAGTACATTAAGCATACTATTGTAATGATCATTAAAAGAACTTACATTTTCTAGAACCCATATGAATCATCACTATTGTAATCTATTTGTGGAGCGGTCTCATCATCACTATCACACATATCTTCTTCGTTGTCTGACGGAGGTGGAGGCTCTTCCTCATCGTCGCCGTCTTCATTTAACTTTTCAAGCATAATTATGTCTCTTTGATTCACAACCGCCTCACCATCAATCCGCGCGTCGTCAAATGCGTTTGGGTCCAGGTCAACATAACCCAAGTCATCATCCTCGTTGTTTCGGACGACGTCATCATGTTCCTCTTGATAGAACACTCCCTCGTATGTCATGGGGTTTATGTTGTAGTAATAATCATCGTTCGGGTCCGGTAGCTTACCATGCGGCAACACCATGAGCACAACTTCCCAACCCTTTAGGTACTCTTTCTGGCATGGGTAAGGCAGATAATATACTTGTGTGGCCTGGGTAGCGGCGATAAAGAGATCAGCTCCGGCATAGACGGTTGATGGTTTAACTTCAACTAAACCAACAGAAGGCGTATGTCTCAGACCCTTTTTGGGGTCGAACCATCGGCATTTGAACACAGTGAGACTTAGGTGTTCGCGGCCAAGTTTGAATGTAAGCTCGTATATTTTTCCTACCCTTCCGTAGTAATCTACTTTATTATCTCCTTCAGTGAAGACTCCGGTATTTATGGTTTTGGGATCAGGCCGACTGTTCTGGTGCTCCTCTATATGGAAGCGATACCCATTCACATCATACTTTTTGCATGTCATAACGACAGGGTCAAAACCCATGGAAACCCATCTCAATTCTTCATCCATTGATTCGGTCGGATCATTTCCCTACAAGTTTAATTGAAATTATAGGGTGCATGAGTTTAATTGAAATTATAGGGTGCATGAGTTTAATTGAAAGTGTGAAAAATTACTTTCTCCATGAACCACGCAACGAAATTTTTCCTTCCATCAGCACCCTTTCGGAGAAGCGCAAGTGCCTCTGTATCACACCCAATATGCGACCCTATCCAAAAGGAACTCGACGGTCCCACCAAGGATAGACCCGCATATTGAAACGCTTTTGCAAGGTGGATATCATTACATCAACAATACATAATAGATGGGGATACATACATAAGGCACAAATGCCACAAGAATACATCAACATCATATACAAGATCAACATCCGACTACGGATGAAACATAAACAGAAACTCAAACGACATCCACCCTGCTAGCCCAGGCTGCCGACCTGGAACCTATCCCCTAATGGAAGAAGCAGAAGAAGAACTCCAACACAAGCAAACATCGCCTCACGCCATGATCATCGCACAACCTGTACCGCAGCTGGTGGTGTAGTAATCAGTGAGCCACGAGGACTCAAAGAATCCCATTACCATGGGTATCAAGACTAGCAAAGCTTAAATGGGAAAGGAAGGGGTAAAGTGGTGAGGTTGCAGCAGCGACTAAGCATATATGGTGGCTAACATACGCAAATGAGAGTGAGGAGAGAAACAAAGGAACGGTCGACAACTAGTAATGATCAAGAAGTGATCCTGAACTCCTACTTACGTCAGACATAACCCAGAAACCGTGTTCTCCTCTCGATCAAACCCGAAAAGAGACACTCACGGTTACACACCCGGTTGGTGTATTTTAGAAGAGTTTGCTTCATGTTTACTACAACCGGATATTAACAAATTCCCATCTGCCACATAACCGCGGGCACGACTCTCGAAAGTTTATACCCTGCAGGGGTGTCCCAACTTAGCCCATGATAAGCTCTCGCGATCAACGAAGGATATTCCTTCTCCCGGAAGACCGATCAGTCTCGAATCCGGCTACAAGACATTTCGACAAAGAATAAAACAATACCAGCAAGATCGCCCGATGCGCCGACAATCCCGATAGGAGCGGCACATATCTCGCTCTCGTGGCAACACCGATGAGACAAAGCTACGAGTAAAACCAATCCTCAAGTTGCCCTAAGGTGGCCCCTGAAGCGGCTCGGTTCGGGCAAGCACTTAGAGAAGCACTGGTCCGGGGGCTAATAAAGATGACCCGAGAGAGCGACTCCCAAGGGAAAAATAGGTGGTGGTGAGACAAATGATAAAACCAATGTTGGGCCTTGCCGGAAAAATCTTATTCAAAGCGAACTGTCAAGGGGGTCCCATAAATCACCCGACCGCGTTAGGGACGCAAAATCCGGGAACATAACACCGATATGACGGAAACTAGGGCGGCAAGAGTGGAACAAAACACCAGGCATAAGGCCGAGCCTTCCACCCTTTACCAAGTATATAGATGCATTAATTAAATAAGATATATTGTGATATCCCAACAAGTAAACATGTTCCAACAAGGAACAACATCTCCATGTTCCAACAAGGAACAAACTTTATCTTCACCTGCAAATAACAACGCTATAAGAGGGGCTGAGCAAAGCGGTAACATAGCCAAACAACGGTTTGCTAGGAAGGGTGCAAAGGTTAGAGGCTGACATGGCAATTAGGTAGGCTTGAGCAGCAAGTGATAGGTAGCGCAGCATAGCGAAAGAACGAAGCAACTAGCATGGCAATGATAGTAGTGAGATCCAGGGTAGCGGTCATCTTGCCTGAAATCCCGCAAGGAAGAAGAACGAGTCCATGAAGAAGATGAACGGATGAAGCCGAACCAAGCGTAGACGAACGAATCCTCACGATCGCAACGAAACAGGAACTAACAAGAAGAAGCACACAACAAAGTAAACACACCACACATGAACAAGACATGATGCACAGCAAGCATGATGCATGACAAAGCTACATGAGGCTACTCATGACAAGAGATGATGCAAACAAGAGCAACACACCAAAGCAAGTTTAAATGAGGCCGGGAACAACATATAACAATTCCGGTAAGTCCTCATATGCAAATTTCGAAATTGGTCCAGATCTGAATAAAACTTATGTTCAAGTTGTTAAACAGCAAGTTAAGATGCACCACGATGATCTACACGAAATTCTAGTCAAGTTACATATAAAGTTCATTAGATTCGGAGCTACGGCCTAGAAGATATGAGCAAAACAAGATAAGCATGGCATTGATGCAAAAATGCATACAAACATCAAGCAAACACCTCAAAACAAGGATGCAACATGATAATATGAGACTACATGCAAAATCAAGCAAGTTTCATATAGAGCACACTCAAAACGGAGCAACGGTTCAACACATACACCCTATACAAGTCATAGCAACAATCTGCCCAAAACAGCAACTAGGCATATTGCAAGCATCAAAACAATATGCTACAGCACCTCAATATGAAAACCAAAGGCATGGGCATGATGTACAGGTAAAGCATGACAAAACATGAACACTGAGCTATCTCCAGAAATCACTAGAACATGCTCAAACACACATGGCAAGATTGCAAATAATAACAGCTTTAGACTTATCAGAAATAATATCAAAGTTGCAATGTTCAGAGCAAGCAAACAACATGCTACAGGAACTTATCATGGCAAACAAAGGCATGGCATGATACTACTAAATGCATAGAACAAAAGTCCCTTACTGACCATAAGCCAAAAAGGACCAGAAGATATGATGGCACCCATGTAAACATGGCAAATTATATTACAGATTCATACATAGCAGGAACAACAATAAGTAGGCATGTTGGTGAGCTTGAACCACTCACCACAGAGCAATACATGGCATGGCAAGGCAACCAACAGTAAGAAGACATGGCATAGAAGCTATACATGGCAAGAACAACACCATAGCATACACGGATCAACTACAACAACCTTGGCAAAATTGAATAACATGTAAACAACCTGCCAGGAAACATTTTATAGCAAAAGTAGAGCTCGATTGACTCAAGCTATGGCACTCCATAATTGCAAACAAGGGCATGGATGGATAGAGCAAGACATTTATAACAAAACATCCTTACTGAAGTATCTCAAAATATGCATGGAACTCTCTGTAGCATCAAGTTAACATGGCATAAAAATATCAGCAAAACAGGGCTGAAATCAGCAACATCATGAAGCCTAGTTTGCATGCTTGTGCTAGTCACCACATAGATCAAAAAAATACATGGCATACACCCCTGTAAAGATGGCATGGCATATTACAAAACACATGTAGGACTCAAGTTCATAGGATGCACACATCAATCGTGGCAAAAATGACAAAAGTGCATGTTCTGATAAAAAATCAGAAACTAACATCACATAGCCCTCTTCTAACAGCATTTCGGGCATCAAGATGACCTCAAATGAAAATGATGCAATGAAATGAAATGATCTACTCTTCGAGACAAACATTTTGACATATTACACGCACGAAACGGAGCCACAGGTGCAAAGTTATGATGCGATGAAAATGCAACAAAATGTCACAGAATAAAGGACTTAGGGAAATAACGGGGGAGGAGAAGTCAACCGAGGCGCTGGATTTCGAGGCAGGCGGCGGCTCTCGCCGGAGAGCGGCCGGAGGGGGTCGGAGGAGGCGGCCCCGGCCCGGATCTCGCCGGATCCGGCCGGGCGAGCCGGAGGGGCGACGGGAGGCGCGGGAGGAGGCGGCGGTGGCGGCGAGGCGCAGGCCAGGCGGCGGCGCGGCGAGCCATGGCGGCGCAGAGGCCCGGCAGCGCGGGAAGGCGACGCCGGCGCCACGGGCGCGGGAGGGCGATCGGTCGCCGCCCGGCGGCGAGGGGCGGCGCAGGCCGCCGGGACGGGCGCCGGGCGCGAGGCTTGCTTGGCGGCGGGCGAAGCGCGGCGCTGGGCGGCAGCGGGCTCGGGCGGCGCAGCGGCGGGAGGAGGCCGGAGGCCACGTGGCGCGCCCTGGATGGCTGCGGGCGGCGGCGCGGGTTTCGTCCGGCCGGACCGGACATGTCCGGCGCTGCGCGGAGGGGAAATTAGGGTTTCGGGGGGAAAATGATCCGAAAATGGAGAGGGGGAGACGTATTTATAGGTAGAGGGAGCTAGGAGAGTCCAAAAGAGGTGCGGTTTTCGCCCACGCGATCGTGATCGAACGACCGAGAGCATGGAGGGGAGTTTGGTGGGTTTTGGTCCAGTTTGGAAGGGGTGTTGGGCTGCACACAAAAGAGGCTTTTACGGTTACCCGGTTAACCGTTGGAGTACCAAACGACCTCCAAATGGCATGAAACTTGACAGGCGGTCTACCGGTGCTATACCAAGGCCGCTTGACAAACCTCGGTCCATTCCGAGACCGTTTAACACCCGCACATGAAAAGAGGTAAAAGGGGGCGCCGGGAGACATAGGAGTGCCGGATTGCAAAACGGACAACGGGGAAAATGCTCGGATGCAAGAGACGAACACGTATGCAAAATGAAATGCATATGATGACATGATATGAAATGCAGATGATGACATGGCAAAGTGCAACACGCAAGCACATGACATGGCAACGACGGCGAATAACTGGCGGACACCTGGCGCATCGAATCCGGGGCGTTACAACACTCCTTCACTAACAAGAGATCTCATCCCGAGATCTTAGGACCGAGACGGAAGAGAAAAAAAAAGGAATGAGATGAAACAAGAACTGAAGAGAAGAAGCAAAAAATCGAGAGCAGTCGAGAAGACGAGAGGACCGATGAGAATGACGAGAATCAAAAGCTCATGGAAACATGATAGACACAGAAACAACTCCGGTTCGAACGAGATAAGAAATGAATAAGACTGAAAGGATTTAGGCAGCACTCCGGCTGAAACATGGAGGAATAGAACTTGAACTTGAAAGGATGGAATGATACTTGATGAAGACATGACACAAAATCTCCGGAAAGAATTGAAATAGAATGAAAAGAACTTAGAAGGGAGGATTGAGTGGATTTGTTGAGAAAAATCAACAATGAAAAGAAATAAGCTTGTTGTGGGCTTATATGTAACATCTCAAGATCATAAGATGATAACCGGCCACAAACGGAAATAATTTGATAGCTGAGAATAACGAAGAAATGCAAAACTCCACTTCAGAAGAAAATGAAGAATTATTTGCACTTCGAAAGGCAAGCAGGAAAGATACTTGAACTCCTCCAACAAAATCTTGATGAACTCTTTGGAGAAAGAATTAAATCATGACGATTCGCCGTGAAGAACTCCGGTAACAAAAGGGATGATGAGCTAAAATGAAGGAGGAAAGAATAAGACTAAAGCCTTGCGATTATTTAGATGGAGGTTCCGACGAAATGGCCGAGGAAATTTGAACTCCGGAAAAGAAAAGATGAAAACACTTGGAACTAGAATTTATTCATCAAGAACAAACTCCAAAGAAAAAGATTAATCACTTTGATGAAATAAGAATAAGATTTATTGTATGCTTATCCTTCATCAAATTAAATTGATGACAAGCAACGGATTTTGCATAATACTTATTCTTATTGAAAAGGATTGAGAAGTGACATAACGCAAACTTGAGAAGGACTTCATGATCCACCGGTAGGGTTGAAAAGAACGAATGAATTAAAATGATAATCAAGGAAAAGAATCTTGAACGAACCACCGTAAGAATTCGGAAATGATTGACGAAAGAGGATGAATCACCGGGAAGAAATAGAAGAACAAATAAACTAGAGGGGATTTAGATGCACAAGAACAAAGAGATCATGATCTGATAGAAGAATACTTGAACGAAGCACCGGAAGAATATTGAGATGAACGAAGCTGAAAACTTGGAACGAAGAAATATTTCGAAAAGATGACCTCCGGATGATTGAGAGGGAAAACAACACCTGAAATACTCCGGATGGATGAAAAGAATTTGCATGACTAGAAATAATTAGATAGGATAACATCGAGCTAGCACCATGAACCTCCGGGAGAACGGACAAGATTTAAGAGGAACTCTTCTTCGATCTTCAAATGACAACGAGAAACACCGCAAAAATTAATGAGATACTCCGGGAGAATGAAAAGAGAAGAGGTTGAGCCAACAATGAAAAGAATTTGAAAGAGATCTTGAAAAAGGCATCTGACTGATGAAATTCATTCTTACGTCAAACTCCGAAAAGAATTGAGAATAACTCCGGGGGAATAAGAAGAGTCAGGTAAGATCCTGGGAAAATACCTGTGGGTTAGGGCCCACTAAAAGAAAACACCGTTGAAAAGGATTGTTGAACAGATAGATAATGCACCGGAAGAACTGAAATATTTAAATGAGGTGATAACCTCGAATTAATTCGAACACAGACGAATCTCTGAGATGTCTTGAGCTCCGGAATGATTGAATGGCGAGAGGCAAACAAGCAAGGAGAACACTTGATCCAAGGAAAAGAATATGATCAACACCGAAAAACTTGAATTGAGTGCACCGGAAAAAGAAAGGGATGAAGAATGACGAACGAGACGAGAATTCACCGGTTGAGATAATTGATGGAAGACTGAAGGGATTCCGCATTAATGAAATTGATGCTCGAAACAGACTCAGATTCCGGGAAGAAAAAGGTGGAGGCGGGAAAAGCAAAGGCAACTTGGAAGGGGAAACCGACGAATATCTTGAAGAGAAAACACCGGTTGAAATCATTGAGGAAAGAAAGAAAAGACTTCGCACGAGTAGGATGGATACTCGATTATGGACTCCGGTTCCAAGAAGAAGAAGGGTGGGCGGGTGGGAAAAACAAGGACAACTTCGGACAAGGAAAAACAACGACGTCGGAGGAAGAACTGAGGATTGAACTTGGCAAAGATGAAGATGGTCGAGTCGACTTGACGAGAAATGCACCGGACAAAAGAGGATGGACAACTCACGAAACTAACCACGTGATCCTAAAGAAAAATTTGAAGGGGAAGAGGAGTAATTCAAAACACCTACGTCAAGATTCCTTACCAGAGTGACGAAGGGGCAGAGGAGTAAAAAGAATTCCTACTCTCCGATATAACTAGACTCCGAAAACAGTTTTCTTCTAGACTCGACAACGGCCAAACTACACGATCAATCAAGGGGCTCCTAGGGTCGGTCGAGGCTCGATACCAACTTATCACACCCAATATGCGACCCTATCCAAAAGGAACTCGACGGTCCCACCAAGGATATACCCGATATTGAAACGCTTTTGCAAGGTGGATATCATTACATCAACAATACATAATAGATGGGGATACATACATAAGGCACAAATGCCACAAGAATACATCAACATCATATACAAGATCAACATCCGACTACGGATGAAACATAAACAGAAACTCAAACGACATCCACCTTGCTAGCCCTGCCGGCCGACCGAACCTATCCCCGATGGAAGAAGCGTAAGAAGAACTCCAACACAAGCAAACATCGCCTCACGCCATGATCATCGCACAACCTGTACCTGCAACTGGTGGTGTAGTAATCTGTGAGCCACGAGGACTCAAAGAATCCCATTACCATGGGTATCAAGACTAGCAAAGCTTAAATGGGAAAGGAAGGGGTAAAGTGGTGAGGTTGCAGCAGCGACTAAGCATATATGGTGGCTAACATACGCAAATGAGAGCGAGGAGAGAAACAAAGGAACGGTCGACAACTAGTAATGATCAAGAAGTGATCCTGAACTCCTACTTACGTCAGACATAACCCAGAAACTGTGTTCTCCTCTCGATCAAACTCGAAAAGAGACATTCACGGTTACACACACGGTTGGTGTATTTTAGAAGAGTGTGCTTCAAGTTTACTACAACCGGATATTAACAAATTCCCATCTGCCACATAACCGCGGGCACGGCTCTCGAAAGTTTATAACCTGCAGGGGTGTCCCAACTTAGCCCATGATAAGCTCTCGCGATCAACGAAGGATATTCCTTCTCCCCGGGAAGACCTGTTGGGGAACGTTGCAGAAAATTAAAATTTTCCTACGGTTTCACCAAGATCTATCTATGAGTTCATCTAAGCAACGAGTCAAGAGAGAGAGTTTGCATCTACATACCACTTGTAGATCGAGTACGGAAGCGTTCGAGGGAGAGGTGATGATGGAGTCGTTCCCAACGTGATTCCGATCACCGATGACCAAGCGCTGAAAGGACAGCACCTCCGTGTTCAACACATGTACGGGACGATGGCGTCTCCTCCGTCTTGATCCAGCAAGGATGAAGGAGAGGTTGAGGAAGACAACTCCAATGGCAGCACGACGGCGTGGTGCAGTTGGTACGGCAGTTCTCCGACAGGGCTTCGCCAAGCTTGCACGGAGAAAGAGAGGTGTTGGGGAGGGGAGGGGCTGCGCCTTCAATGGTGTGTGCAGCCCTCCCCCTCACCCCTCTATTTATAGGAGGAGAGGGCAAGGGGGGCCGGCCATCTAGGGAAACCCTAGATGGGGCGGCGGCCAAAGGGGAGGAGGAGAGGGTGGCTTGCCCCCCAAGCTAGGGGGGCGCCCCCTTTAGGGTTTCCCCTCCCCAAGCCCTAGCCGCATGGGCCTAGGTGGGGAGGCGCGCCCAGCCCACCAGGGGCTGGCTCCCTCTCCCACACAGCCCATGTGGCCCCCCGGGAGGGGTGGCCCCTCCCGTGGACCTCCGAACCTCCCGTGGCCCCAGTACATTACAGTATACCCCAAAACTTCCCGAGTCCGTTTAACCACTTTCCATATATAAATCTTTACCTCCGACCATTCCGAGCTCCTCGTGACGTCCGGGATCTTATCCGGACTCAAAACATTCGTAATCTCATACTTGTCTTCCTAATAACCCTAGCGCCACCGAACCTTAAGTGTAGACCCTACGGGTTCGGGAGACATGCGAACATGACCGAGACGACCTCAGTCAATAACCAACAGCGGGATCTGGATACCCATGTTGGCTCCCACATGTTCCTCGATGTTGTCATCGGATGAACCACGATGTCAAGGGTTCAAGCAACCCCGTATTCTATTCCCTTTGTCGACGGTATGTTACTTGCCCGAGACTCGATCGTTGGTATCCCAATACCTCGCTTAGTCTCGTTATCGGCAAGTCACTTTACTCGTCAGTAATGCATGATCCCGTGACCGACACTTGATCACTTTGAGCTCATTATGATGATGCACTACCGAGTGGGCCTGTGATACCTCTCCGTCATACGGAGTGACAAATCTGCCTCGATCCGTGTCAACCCAACAGACACTTTCGGAGATACCTGTAGTGCACCTTTATAGTCACCCGATTACGTTGTGACGCTTTGATACACCCAAAGCACTCCTACGGTATCCGGAGTTACACGATCTCACGGTCTAAGGAAGAGATACTTGACATTGGAAAAGCTCTAGCAAAACGAACTACACGATCTTTGTGCTATGCTTAGAATTGGGTCTTGTCCATCACGTCATTCTCCTAATGACGTGATCCCGTTGTCAATGACATCTGATGTCCATAGTCAGGAAACCATGACTATCTGTTGACCAACGAGCTAGTCTACTAGAGGCTTACTAGGGGCGATTGTAGTCTATGTATTCACACGTATTACGATTTCCGGATAATACTGCTTATAGCATGAATAAAAGACAATTATCATGAACAAGGAAATATAATAATAATGCTTTTATTATTGCCTCTAGGGCATATTTCCAACAGTCTCCCACTTGCACTAGAGTCAATAATCTAGTTACATTGTGATGAATCGAACACCCATAGAGTTACGTGTTGATCATGTTTTGCCCATGGAAGAGGTTTAGTCAACGGATCTGCGACATTCAGATCCGTATGCACTTTACAAATTTCTATGTCTCCATCCTGAACATTTTCACGGATGGAGTTGAAGCGACGCTGATGTGCCTGGTCTTCTTGTGAAACCTGGGCTCCTTGGCAAGGGTAATAGCTCCAAGTGTTGTCACAGAAGAGTTTGATCGGCCCCGACGCATTGGGTATGACTCCTAGGTCGGTGATGAACTCCTTCACCCAAATTGCTTCATGCGCTGCCTCCGAGGCCGCCATGTACTCCGCTTCACATGTAGATCCCGCCACGACGCTCGCTTGCAGCTGCACTAGCTTCTCGCTCCACCATTCAACATATACACGTATCCGGTTTGTGACTTAGAGTCATCGGATCTGTGTCGAAGCTAGCATCGACGTAACCCGTTCTGACGAGCTCTTCGTCACCTCCATAAACGAAAACATGTCCTTTGTCCTTTTCGGTACTTCAGGATATTCTTGACCGCTGTCCAGTGTTCCTTGCCGGATTACTTTGGTACCTTCCTACCAAACTTACGGCAAGGTTTACATCAGGTCCAGTACACAGATGGCATACATAATAGATCCTATGGCTGAAGCATAGGGATGACACTCATCTCTTCTTTATCTTTTGCCGTGGTCGGGCATTGAGCTGAGCTCAATCTCACACCTTGCAATCTGAGCAAGAACCCTTCTTGGACTGATCCATTTTGAACTTCTTCAAAATCTTATCAAGGTATGTGCTTTGTGAAAGACCTATGAGGCGCCTCGATCTATCTCTATAGATCTTGATGCCTAATATATAAGCAGCTTCTCCAAGGTCCTTCATTGAAAAACACTTATTCAAGTAGGCCTTAATGCTGTCCAAGAATTCTATATCATTTCCCATCAAAAGTATGTCATCTACATATAATATGAGAAATGCTACAGAGCTCCCACTCACTTTCTTGTAAACGCAGGCTTCTCCATAAGTCTCATAAACCCAAACGCTTTGATCATCTCATCAAAGCGAATGTTCCAACTCCGAGATGCTTGCACCAGCCCATAAATGGATCGCTGGAGCTTGCATACTTTGTCAGCATTCTTAGGATCGACAAAACCCTCCGGCTGCATCATATACAGCTCTTCCTTAAGATATCCGTTAAGGAATGCTGTTTTGACGTCCATCTGCCATATCTCATAATCATAGTATGCGGCAATTGCTAACATGATTCGGACGGACTTAAGCTTCGCTACGGGAGAGAAAGTCTCATCGTAGTCAATCCCTTGAACTTGCCGATAACCCTTAGCGACAAGTCGAGCTTTATAGATGGTGACATTACCATCCGCATCCGCCTTCTTCTTAAAGATCCATTTGTTTTCTATCGCTCGCCGATCATCGGGCAAGTCACCAAAGTCCACACTTTGTTTTCATACATGGATTCTATCTCGGACTTCATGGCTTCTAGCCATTTGTTGGAATCTGGGCCGCCATCGCTTCTTCATAGTTCAAGGTTCACCGTTGTCTAACAACATGATTTCCGTGACAGGGTTGCCGTACCACTGGTGCGGAACGTGTCCTAGTGGACCCACTGAGTTCAAGAGAAACTTGATCCAAGTACCTTGATCATCATCATTAATTTCCTCTTGAGTTGGTGTAGGCATCACAGAACATTTTCCCGAGCTGCACTACTATCCTGTTCAAGAGGTAGTACTTCATCGAGTTCTACTTTCCTCCCACTTACTTCTTCGAGAGAAACTCTTTTCCGAAAGGATCCGTTCTTGGCAACAAAGATCTTGCCCTCGGATCTTAAGTAGAAGGTATACCCTATGGTTTCCTTAGGGTATCCTATGAAGACGATTTTTCCGACTTGGGTTCGAGCTTTTCAGGTTGAAGTTTCTTGACATAAGCATCGCATCCCCAAACTTTTAGAAACGATACTTAGGTTTCTTCCCAAACCATAATTCATACGGTGTCGTCTCAACGGACTTAGACGGTGCCCTATTTAAAGTGAATGTAGCTGTCTCTAGAGCGTATCCCCAAAATGATAGCGGTAAATCGGTAAGAGACATCATAGACCGCACCATATCTAATAGAGTGCGATTCGACGTTCGGACACACCGTTCGCTTGAGGTGTTCCAGTGGCGTTAGTTGTGAAACGATTCCACATTTTCTTAAGTGTGTACCAAATTCGTGACTTAAATATTCTCCCCACGATCCGATCGAAGAATTTTATCTTTCGGTCACGTTGATTCTCTACTTCATTCTGAAATTCCTTGAACCTTTCAAAGGTCTCAGACTTGTGTTTCATCAAGTAGACATACCCATATCTACTCAAGTCATCTGTGAGAGTGAGAACATAACGATATCCTCCATGAGCCTCAACGCTCATTGGACCGCACACATCGGTATGTATGATTTCCAACAAGTTGGTTGCTCGCTCCATTGTTCCGAGAATGGAGTCTTGGTCATCTTGCCCATGAGGCATGGTTCGCATGTGTCAAATGATTCATAATCAAGAGACTCCAAAAGTCCATCAAGCATGGAGCTTCTTCATGCGCTTGACACCAATGTGACCAAGGCGGCAAAGCCACAAGTATGTGGGACTATCGTTATCAACTTTACATCTTTTGGTATTCACGCTATGAACATGTGTAATACTACGCTCGAGATTCATTAAGAATAAACCATTGACCATCGGAGCATGACCATAAAACATATCTCTCATATAAATAGAACAACCATTATTCTCGGATTTAAATGAGTAGCCATCCCGTATTAAACGAGATCCAGATACAATATTCATGCTCAAACTTGGCACCAAATAACAATTATTAAGGTTTATAACTAATCCCGTAGGGAAATGAAGAGGTAGCGTGCGACGGCGATCACATCGACTCTGAACCATTCCCGACGCGCGATCGTCACCTCGTCCCTTCGCCATCTCCGCTTATTCCGCAGCTCCTGCTGTGAGTTACAAATATGAGCAACGGCACCGTATCAAATACCCAGGAGTTACTACGAGTAATCGGTAAGGTACACATCAATTACATGTATATCAAATATACCTTTGGTGTTGCCGGACTTCTTGTCCGCTAAGTATTTGGGGCAGTTCCGCTTCAAAGACCCTTCCCTTGCAATAAAAGCACTCGGTCTCGTGCTTGGGTCCATTCTTTGACTTCTTCCCGCAACTTGCTTACAGGCGCGGCAACCTCCTTGTCGTCCTTCTTGAAGTTCTTCTTACCCTTGCCCTTCTTGAACTTAGTGGTCTTATTGACCATCAACACTTGATGTTCTTTCTTGATTTCAACCTCGGTGACTTCACAGATAGAGAATACTTCAGAATGGTCTTTACCATCCCCTGCATATTGTAGTTCATCACAAAGCTCTTGTAGCTTGGTGGCAGCGATCGAGGATTCTGTCAATGGCCGCCTCATCGGGGAGGTTAATATTCAGCTGGGTCATACGGTTGTGCAACCTGCACATTTTGAGAATGTGCTCACCGACGAACTATTTTCCACCATCTTACAACTATAGAACTTGTCGGAGATGTCATATCTCTCGACCGGCGTGAGCTTGAAAACCAGTTTCAGCTCCTCGAACATCTCATATGCTCCGTGATGCTCAAAACGCTTTTGGAGCCCGGTTCTAAGTGTAAAGCATGCCGCCTTGAACGAGGGAGTAATCATCAAGACGAGACTGCCAAGCATTCATAATGTCTTGGTTCTTCGGGACGGAGCGTCACCTAGCGGTCCTTCTAGGACATATTGTTTCTGGCAGCTATGAGGATGATCCTCAAGTTCCGACCCAGTCCGTATAGTTGCTTCCGCCATCTTTCAGCTTGGTTTTCTAGGAACGCGTTGAAGTTCAAGTTGACATGGCGTTGGCCATTTGATCTACAAGACATATCATTCAAAAGTTTTAGACTAAGTTCATGATAATTAAGTTCATCTAATCAAATTATTTCAATGAACTCCCACTCAGATTAGACATCCCTCTAGTCATCTAAGTGATACACGATCCGAGTCGACTAGGCCGTGTCCGATCATCACGTGAGACGGACTAGTCATCGTCGGTGAACATTCTCATGTTGATCGTATCTTCTATACGACTCGTGTTCAACCTTCGGTCTCCGTGTTCGAGGCCATGTCTGTACATGCTAGGCTCGTCAAGTTAACCCTAAGTGTTTTGCGTGTGTAAATCTGTCTTACACCGTTGTATGTGAACGTAAGAATCCATCACACCCGATCATCACGTGGTGCTTAGAAGCGACGAACTTTAGCAACGGTGCACGCTTAGGGAGAACACTTCTTGAAATTGTTGTAAGGATCATCTTATTTACTACCGTCATTCTAAGTAAACAAGATGTATAAACATAATAAACATCACATGCAATTATATAGTAGTGACATGATATGGCCAATATCATAAAACTCCATTGATCTCCATCTTGAGGGCTCCATGATCATCTTGTCACCGCATGGCACCATGATCTCCATCATCATGATCTCCATCATCGTGCCTCCATGAAGTTGTCACGCCAACGACTACTTCTACTACTATGGCTAAACGCGTTTAGCAATAAAGTAAAGTAAGTTACATGGCTTTCTTCAATGACACGCAGGTCATACAAAAATAAAGACAACTCCTATGGCTCCTGCCGGTTGTCATACTCATCGACATGCAAGTCGTGATTCCTATTACAAGAACATGATCTCATACATCACAATATGTCATTCATCATTCATCACAACTTGGCCATATCACATCACATGTCAATTGCTGTAAAAACAAGTTAGACGTCCTCTAATTGTTGTTGCATCTTTTACGTGGCTGCAATTGGGTTCTAGCAAGAACGTTTTCTTACCTACGAATAACCACAACGTGATCTTGTCAACTTCTATTTACCCTTCATAAGGACCCTTTTCACCGAATCTGCTCCAAGTAAAGTAGGAGAGACAGACACCCGCCAGCCACCTTATGCAACTAGTGCATGTTAGTCGGTGGAACCAGTCTCACGTAAGCGTACGTGTAAGGTTGGTCCGGGCCGCTTCATCCCACAATACCGCGGAAGCAAGATAAGATTAGTAGCGGCAAGTAAGTTGACAAGATCCACGGCCACAACTAAATTGTGTTCTACTCGTGCAAAGAGAACTACGCATAGACCTAGCTCATGATGCCACTTTGTTGAACGCTGCAGAAAATTAAAATTTTCCTACGGTTTCACCAAGATCTATCTATGAGTTCATCTAAGCAACGAGTCAAGAGAGAGAGTTTGCATCTACATACCACTTGTAGATCGAGTACGGAAGCGTTCGAGGGAGAGGTGATGATGGAGTCGTTCCCAACGTGATTCCGATCACCGATGACCAAGCGCTGAAAGGACAGCACCTCCGTGTTCAACACATGTACGGGACGATGGCGTCTCCTCCGTCTTGATCCAGCAAGGATGAAGGAGAGGTTGAGGAAGACAACTCCAATGGCAGCACGACGGCGTGGTGCGGTTGAGTCTGGCAGTTCTCCGGCAGGCTTCGCCAAGCTTGCACGGAGAAAGAGAGGTGTTGGGAGGGAGGGCTGCGCCTTCAATGGTGTGTGCAGCCCTCCCTCACCCCTCTATTTATAGGAGGAGAGGGCAGGGGGCCGGCCATCTAGGGAAACCCTAGATGGGGCGGCGGCCAAAGGGGAGTAGGAGAGGGTGGCTTGCCCCCAAGCTAGGGCGCCCCTTTAGGGTTTCCCTCCCAAGCCCTAGCCGCATGGGCCTAGGTGGGAGGTGCGCCCAGCCCACTAGGGGCTGGCTCCTCTCCCACACAGCCCATGTGGCCCCCGGAGAGGTGGCCCTCCCGTGGACCTCCGAACCTCCCGTGGCCCCAGACATTACAGTATACCCCAAACTTTCCGAGTCCGTTTAACCACTTTCCATATATAAATCTTTACCTCCGGACCATTCCGAGCTCCTCGTGACGTCCGGGATCTTATCCGGACTCGAACAACATTCGTAATCACATACTTGTCTTCCTAATAACCCTAGCGCCACCGAACCTTAAGTGTGTAGACCCTACGGGTTCGGAGACATGCGACATGACCGAGGCGACCTCAGTCAATAACCAACAGTGGGATCTGGATACCCATGTTGGCTCCCACATGTTCCTCGATGTTGTCATCGGATGAACCACGATGTCAAGGGTTCAAGCAACCCGTATTCTATTCCCTTTGTCGACGGTATGTTACTTGCCCGAGACTCGATCGTTGGTATCCCAATACCTCGTTTAGTCTCGTTACGCAAGTCACTTTACTCGCATCCGTAATGCATGATCCCGTGACCGACACTTGATCACTTTGAGCTCATTATGATGATGCACTACCGAGTGGGCCCAGTGATACCTCTCCGTCATACGGAGTGACAAATCCTGTCTCGATCCGTATCAACCCAATGACACTTTCGAGATACCTGTAGTGCACCTTTATAGTCACCCGATTACGTTGTGACGTTTGATACACCCAAAGCACTCCTACGGTATCCGGGAGTTACACGATCTCACGGTCTAAGGAAGAGATACTTGATATTTGGAAAAGCTCTAGCAAAACGAACTACACGATCTTTATGCTATGCTTAGAATTGGGTCTTGTCCATCATGTCATTCTCCTAATGACGTGATCCCGTTGTCAATGACATCTGATGTCCCTAGTCAGGAAACCATGACTATCTGTTGACCAACGAGCTAGTCTACTAGAGGCTTACTAGGGACGTATTGTAGTCTATGTATTCACACGTGTATTACGATTTCCGGATAATACAGTTATAGCATGAATAAAAGACAATTATCATGAACAAGGAAATATAATAATAATGCTTTTATTATTGCCTCTAGGGCATATTTCCAACAAGACCCGATCAGTCTCGGAATCCCGGCTACAAGACATTTCGACAGCAATAAAACAAGACCAGCAAGACCGCCCGATGCGCCGACAATCCCGTTAGGAGCTGCACATATCTCGTTCTCAGGGCAACACCGGATGAGACAGGCTACGAGTAAAACCAATCCTCAAGTTGCCCCAAGGTGGCCCCGCAGGCGGCTCGGTTCGGGCCAGCACTTAGAGAAGCACTGGTCCGGGGGGGGCTAAATAAAGATGACCCTCGAGAGAGCGACTCCCAAGGGAAAAGTAGGTGGTGGTGAGACAAATGATAAAACCAATGTTGGGCCTTGCCGGAAAAGTCTTATTCAAAGCGAACTGTCAAGGGGGTCCCATAAATCACCCGACCGCGTTAGGGACGCAAAATCCGGGAACATAACACCGATATGACGGAAACTAGGGCGGCCCGAGTGGAACAGAACACCAGGCATAAGGCCGATTCTTTCACCCTTTACCAAGTATATAGATGCATTAATTAAATAAGATATATTGTGATATCCCAACAAGTAAACATGTTCCAACAAGGAACAACATCTCCATGTTCCAACAAGGAACAAACTTTATCTTCACCTGCAACTAACAACGCTATAAGAGGGGCTGAGCAAAGCGGTAACATAGCCAAACAACGGTTTGCTAGGAAGGGTGCAAAGGTTAGAGGCTGACATGGCAATTAGGTAGGCTTGAGCAGCAAGTGATAGGTAGCGCAGCATAGCGAAAGAACGAAGCAACTAGCATGGCAATGATAGTAGTGAGATCCAGGGTAGCGGTCATCTTGCCTGAAATCCCGCAAGGAAGAAGAACGAGTCCATGAAGAAGATGAACGGATGAAGCCGAACCAAGCGTAGACGAACGAATCCTCACGATCGCAACGAAACAGGAACTAACAAGAAGAAGCACACAACAAAGTAAACACACCACACATGAACAAGACATGATGCACAACAAGCATGATGCATGACAAAGCTACATGAGGCTACTCATGGCAAGAGATGATGCAAACAAGAGCAACACACCAAAGCAAGTTTAAATGAGGCCGGGAACAACATATAACAATTCCGGTAAGTCCTCATATGCAAATTTCGAAATTGGTCCAGATCTGAATAAACCTTATGTTCAAGTTGTTAAACAGCAAGTTAAGATGCACCATGATGATCTACATGAAATTCTAGTCAAGTTACATATAAAGTTCATTAGATTCGGAGCTACGGCCTAGAAGATATGAGCAAAACAAGATAAGCATGGCATTGATGCAAAAATGCATACAAACATCAAGCAAACACCTCAAAACAAGGATGCAACATGATAATATGAGACTACATGTAAAATCAAGCAAGTTTCATATAGAGCACACTCAAAACGGAGCAACGGTACAACACACACCCTATACAAGTCATAGCAACAATCTGCCCAAAACAGCAACTAGGCATATTGCAAGCATCAAAACAATATGCTACAGCACCTCAATATGAAAACCAAAGGAATGGGCATGATGTACAGGTAAAGCATGACAAAACATGAACACTGAGCTATCTCCAGAAATCAGTAGAACATGCTCAAACACAGATGGCAAGATTGCAAATAATAACAGTTTCAGACTTATCAGGAAATAATATCAGGTTGCAATGTTCAGAGCAAGCAAACAACATGCTACAGGAACTTATCATGGCAAACAAAGGCATGGCATGATACTACTAAATGCATAGAACAAAAGTCCCTTACTGAGCATAAGCCAAAAAGGACCAGAAGATATGATGGCACCCATGTAAACATGGCAAGTTATATTACAGATTCATACATGGCAGGAACAACAATAAGTAGGCATGTTGTTGAGCTTGAACCACTCACCATAGAGCAATACATGGCATGGCAAGGCAACCAACAGTAAGAAGACATGGCATAGAAGCTATACATGGCAAGAACAACACCATAGCATACGCGGATCAACTACAACAACCTTGGCAAAATTGAATAACATGTAAACAACCTGCCAGGAAACATTTTATAGCAAAAGTAGAGCTCGATTGACTCAAGCTATGGCACTCCATAATTGCAAACAATGGCATGGATGGATAGATCAAGACATGTATAACAAAACATCCTTATGAAGTATCTCAAAATATGCATGGAACTCTCAGAGCATCAAGTTAACATGGCATAAAAATATCAAGAAAACAGGGCTGAAATCAGCAACATCATGAAGCCTAGTTTGCATGCTTGTGCTAGTCACCACATAGATCACAAAAATACATGGCATACACCCCTGTAAAGATGGCATGGCATATTACAAAACACATGTAGGACTCAAGTTCATAGGATGCACACATCAATCATGGCAAAAATGACAAAAGTGCATGTTCTGATAAAAAAATCAAAAACTAACATCACATAGTCCTCTTCTAACAGCATTTCGGGTATCAAGATGAGCTCAAATGAAAATGATGCAATGATATGAAATGATCTACTCTTCGAGGCGAACAATTCGACATATTACACGCACGAATCGGAGCCACGAGTTCAAAGTTATGATGCGATGAAAATGCAACAAAATGTCACAGAATAAAGGACTTAGGGAAATAACGGGGGAGGAGAAGTCAACCGAGGCGCGCGGATTTCGAGGCAGGCGGCGGCTCTCGCCGGAGAGCGGACGGAGGGGGTCGGAGGAGGCGGCCCCGGCCCGGATCTCGCCGGATCCAGCCGGCGGCGAGCCGGAGAGGCGACGGGAGGCGCGGAGGAGGAGCCGCGGTGGCCGGCGGGCGAGGCCAGCCGGGCGGCGGCGAGCCGCGGCGCGGCGCAGAGGTCCAGCGGCAGCGCGGGAAGGCGACGCCGGCGCCACGGGCGTGGTAGGGCGCGCGATCGCCGGCCGGGCGAGGGCGGCGCAGGGCGGCCGGGACGGGCGGCGCCGGGCGCGGAGGCTTGCTTGGGGCGGGCGAAGGGCGCTCGGCGGCCGCTGGAACTGGGCGGCAGCGCATGGGCCCGGCGGCGGTGGGCGCGGGGAGGAGGCCGGAGGCCACGTGGCGCGCCCTGGATGGCTCTTGGCGGCGGCGTGAGTTTCGTCCGGCGGACCGGACATGTTCGGCGCGGCGCGGAGGGGAAATTAGGGTTTCGGGGGGAAAATGATCCGAAAATGGAGAGGGGGAGACGTATTTATAGGTAGAGGGAGCTAGGAGAGTCCAAATGAGGTGCGGTTTTCGGTCACGCGATCGTGATCGAACGACCGAGAGCATGGAGGGGAGTTTGGTGGGTTTTGGGCCAGTTTGGAAGGGGTGTTGGGCTGCACACAAAAGAGGCTTTTACGGTTACCCGGTTAACACTTGATCCAAGGAAAAGAATATGATCAACACCGAAAAACTTGAATTGAGTGCACTGGAAAAAGAAAGGGATGAAGAATGACGAACGAGACGAGAATTCACCGCTTGAGATAATTGATGGAAGACTGAAGGGATTCCGCATTAATGAAATTGATGCTCGAAACAGACTCAGATTCCGGGAAGAAAAAGGGTGGGAGGGCGGGAAAAGCAAAGGCAACTTGGAAGGGGAAACCGACGAATATCTTGAAGAGAAAACACCGGTTGAAATCATTGAGGAAAGAAAGCAAAGACTTCGCACGAGTAGGATGGATACTCGATTACGGACTCCGGTTCCAAGAAGAAGAAGGGTGGGCGGGTGGAAAAAACAAGGACAACTTCGGACAAGGAAAAACAACGACGTCGGAGGAAGAACTGAGGATTGAACTTGGCAAAGATGAAGATGGTCGATTCGACTTGACGAGAAATGCACCGGACAAAAGAGGATGGACAACTCACGAAATTAACCACGTGATCCTAAAGAAAAATTTGAAGGGGAAGAGGAGTAATTCAAAACACCTACGTCAAGATTCCTTACCAGAGCGACGAAGGGGCAGAGGAGTAAAAAGAATTCCTACTCTCCGATATAACTAGACTCCGAAAACAGTTTTCTTCTAGACTCGACAACGGCCAAACTACACGATCAATCAAGGGGGCTCCTAGGGTCGGTCGAGGCTCTGATACCAACTTATCACACCCAATATGCGACCCTATCCAAAAGGAACTCGACGGTCCCACCAAGGATATACCCGCATATTGAAACGCTTTTGCAAGGTGGATATCATTACATCAACAATACATAATAGATGGGGATACATACATAAGGCACAAATGCCACAAGAATACATCAACATCATATACAAGATCAACATCCGACTACGGATGAAACATAAACAGAAACTCAAACGACATCCACCTCTGCTAGCCCAGGCTGCCGACCTGGAACCTATCCCCTGATGGAAGAAGCAGAAGAAGAACTCCAACACAAGCAAACATCGCTCTCACGTCATGATCATCGCACAACCTGTACCTGCAACTGGTGGTGTAGTAATCTGTGAGCCACGAGGACTCAGCAATCCCATTACCATGGGTATCAAGACTAGCAAAGCTTAAATGGGAAAGGAAGGGGTAAAGTGGTGAGGTTGCAGCAGCGACTAAGCATATATGGTGGCTAACATACGCAAATGAGAGCGAGGAGAGAAACAAAGGAACGGTCGACAACTAGTAATGATCAAGAAGTGATCCTGAACTCCTACTTACGTCAGACATAACCCAGAAACCGTGTTCTCCTCTCGATCAAACCCGAAAAGAGACACTCACGGTTACACACACGGTTGGTTTATTTTAGAAGAGTTTGCTTCAAGTTTACTACAACCGGATATTAACAAATTCCCATCTGCCACATAACCGCAGCACGGCTCTCGAAAGTTTATACCTGCAGGGTGTCCCAACTTAGCCCATGATAAGCTCTCGCGATCAACGAAGGATATTCCTTCTCCCGGAAGACCCGATCAGTCTCGGAATCCGGCTACAAGACATTTCGACAACAATAAAACAAGACCAGCAAGACCGCCTGATCGCCGACAATCCCGATAGGAGCTGCACATATCTCGTTCTCGAGGCAACACCGGATGAGACAGGCTCTGAGTAAAACCAATCCTCAAGTTGCCCCAAGGTGGCCCCAAGAGTGGCTCGGTTCGGCCAGCACTTAGAGAAGCACCGGTCCGGGGGGCTAAATAAAGATGACCCTCGAGAGCGACTCCCAAGGGAAAAGTAGGTGGTGGTGAGACAAATGATAAAACCAATGTTGGGCCTTGCCGGAAAAGTCTTATTCAAAGCGAACTGTCAAGGGGGTCCCATAAATCACCCGACCGCGTTAGGGACGCAAAATCCGGGAACATAACACCGATATGACGGAAAATAGGGCGGCAAGAGTGGAACAGAACACCAGGCATAAGGCCGATTCTTTCACCCTTTACCAAGTATATAGATGCATTAATTAAATAAGATATATTGTGATATCCCAACAAGTAAACATGTTCCAACAAGGAACAACATCTCCATGTTCCAACAAGGAACAAACTTTATCTTCACCTGCAACTAACAACGCTATAAGAGGGGCTGAGCAAAGCGGTAACATAGCCAAACAACGGTTTGCTAGGAAGGGTGCAAAGGTTAGAGGTGACATGGCAATTAGGTAGGCTTGAGCAGCAAGTGATAGGTAGCGCAGCATAGCGAAAGAACGAAGCAACTAGCATGGCAATGATAGTAGTGAGATCCAGGGTAGCGATCATCTTGCCTGAAATCCCGCAAGGAAGAAGAACGAGTCCATGAAGAAGATGAACGGATGAAGCTGAACCAAGCATGAGCGAACGAATCCTCACGATCGCAACGCAAGCAGGAACTAACAAGAAGAAGCACACAACAAAGTAAACACACCACACATGAACAAGACATGATGCACACCAAGCATGATGCATGACAAAGCTACATGAGGCTACTCATGGCAAGAGATGATGCAAACAAGAGCAACACACCAAAGCAAGTTTAAATGAGGCCGAACAACATATAACAATTCCGTAAGTCCTCATATGCAAATTTCGAAATTGGTCCAGATCTGAATAAACCTTATGTTCAAGTTGTTAAACAGCAAGTTAAGATGCACCACGATGATCTACATGAAATTCTAGTCAAGTTACATATAAAGTTCATTAGATTCGGAGCTACGGCCTAGAAGATATGAGCAAAACAAGATAAGCATGGCATTGATGCAAAAATGCATACAAACATCAAGCAAACACCTCAAAACAAGGATGCAACATGATAATATGAGACTACATGTAAAATCAAGCAAGTTTCATATAGAGCACACTCAAAAGCGGACAGCGGTACAACACATACACCCTATACAAGTCATAGCAACAATCTGCCCAAAACAGCAACTAGGCATATTGCAAGCATCAAAACAATATGCTACAGCACCTCAATATGAAAACCAAAGGCATGGGCATGATGTACAGGTAAAGCATGACAAAACATGAACACTGAGCTATCTCCAGAAATCACTAGAACATGCTCAAACACACATGGCAAGATTGCAAATAATAACAGTTTCAGACTTATCAGGAAATAATATCAGGTTGCAATGTTCAGAGCAAGCAAACAACATGCTACAGGAACTTATCATGGCAAACAAAGGCATGGCATGATACTACTAAATGCATAGAACAAAAGTCCCTTACTGAGCATAAGCCAAAAAGGACCAGAAGATATGATGGCACCCATGTAAACATGGCAAATTATATTACAGATTCATACATGGCAGGAACAACAATAAGTAGGCATGTTGGTGAGCTTGAACCACTCACCACAGAGCAATACATGGCATGGCAAGGCAACCAACAGTAAGAAGACATGGCATAGAAGCTATACATGGCAAGAACAACACCATAGCATACACGGATCAACTATAACAACCTTGGCAAAATTGAATAACATGTAAACAACCTGCCAGGAAACATTTTATAGCAAAAGTAGAGCTCTATTGACTCAAGCTATGGCACTCCATAATTGCAAACAAGGGCATGGATGGATAGAGCAAGACATGTATAACAAAACATCCTTACTGAAGTATCTCAAAATATGCATGGAACTCTCTGTAGCATCAAGTTAACATGGCATAAAAATATCAGCAAAACAGGGCTGAAATCAGCAACATCATGAAGCCTAGTTTGCATGCTTGTGCTAGTCACCACATAGATCACAAAAATACATGGCATACACCCCTGTAAATATGGCATGGCATATTACAAAACACATGTAGGACTCAAGTTCATAGGATGCACACATCAATCATGGCAAAAATGACAAAAGTGCATGTTCTGATAAAAAATCAGAAACTAACATCACATAGCCCTCTTCTAACAGCATTTCGTGCATCAAGATGAGCTCAAATGAAAATGATGCATTGAGTTGAAATGATCTACTCTTCGAGACGAACATTTTGGCATATTACACGCACGAAACGGAGCCACAGGTGCAAAGTTATGATGTGATGAAAATGCAACAAAATGTCACAGAATAAAGGACTTAGGAAATAACGGGGGAGGAGAAGTCAACCGAGGCGCGTGGATTTCGAGGCAGGCGGCGGCTCTCGCCGGAGAGCGGCCGGAGGGGGTCGGAGGAGGCGGCCCCGGCCCGGATCTCGCCGGATCCGGCCGGCGGCGAGCCGGAAGGGCGACGGGAGGCGCGAGGAGGAGGCGCGGCGGCCGGGGCGAGGCGCGGCCGGGCGGGCGGCGCGAGCCGCATGCGGCGCAAAACCCGGCAGCAGCGCGGGAAGGCGACGCCGCGCCACGGGCATGGGAGGGCGGCGCGTCGCCGGCCGGGCGAGGGCGGCGCAGGCGGCCGGGACGGGCGGCGCGGGCGCGAGGCTTGCTTGGCGGCGGGCGAAGCGGCGCTTCGGGCGGCCGCTGCTGAACTGGGCGGGCCACGCCTGGGCCCGGCAGGCCGCGACGGCGGGAGGAGGCCGGAGGCCACGTGGCGCCCTGGATGGCTGCGGGCGGCGGCGTTGAGTTTCGTCCGCCGGACCGGACATGTCCGGCGCGGCGCGGAGGGGAAATTAGGGTTTCGGGGGGAAAATGATCCGAAAATGGAGAGGGGGAGACGTATTTATAGGTAGAGGGAGCTAGGAGAGTCCAAATGAGGTGCGGTTTTCGGCCACGCGATCGTGATCGAACGACCGAGAGCATGGAGGGGAGTTTGGTGGGTTTTGGTCCAGTTTGGAAGGGTGTTGGGCTGCACACAAAGAGGCTTTTACGGTTACCGGTTAACCGTTGAGTATAAACGACCTCCAAATGGCACGAAACTTGACAGCGGTCTACGGTGCTATACCAAGGCCGCTTGACAAACCTCGGTCCATTCGAGACCGTTTAACACCCGCACATGAAAAGAGGTAAAAGGGGCGCCGGAGACATAGGAGTGCCGGATTGCAAAACGGACAACGGGGAAAATGCTCGGATGCAAGAGACGAACACGTATGCAAAATGAAATGCATATGATGACATGATATGAAATGCAGATGATGACATGGCAAAGTGCAACACGCAAGCACATGACATGGCAACAACGGCGAATAACTGGCGGACACCTGGCGCATCGAATCCGGGGCGTTACACTCTGCTTCAGTAGGAGGCAGCATTCCCGTCCATTCTTCTTCAAGGAATCGACTACAATAAGAAAAGCGGTATAAGAACTAGGCAAAGTGAACATAACGAATTGACTAAAAGAATGCTGCAAAGGTATTACCTCATCCTCAACTTCCTTGATGTTGTGCAAGATATAGAACATGGCATCCTCCCACTCATCTCGTGGCATGACATAAGGTTTCGAGCATCCAGCCCTACCACCTTGCCCCATGAATAGAGGCAACTTGGGTTTATACTTGGGTTCTTCTGTATTGTATCGAGACACCTTATTGTGCAACGTGGGAACATGGTCCGGATAGTAGGCTGTCCCGAGGTCCGCCACCTCCTCTAGGATAACTCGCCTCAGCTATGGAAGCTTCAATCTTAGCTTTGTTTCCACATTTCATCTCGGATGCTTGTTCTGTCTCTCGTGGTCAGATCGCCAACGATTCTGCACAGGGCCCCCCAACAATACCTCGTCCGGGAGGTGCAAAATGAGATGTGTCATCGGAGTAAAGAAGCCTGGCGGGAAGATCTTCTCTAGCTTGCATATCAACTCCGGCGCCTTCTTATGCATTTCTTTTATCTTCTCAGGACATACTTCTTTAGCACAAAGCGTGCGGAAGAAATGTCTTAACTCCGCAAGCACACGCCAGACACGCCGGGAACATAGCCCCAACCATCACCGCATAATCCGCTCAATCCATACATGATAGTCATGACTCTTGAGCCCGGTCACTCGCCTGCTGAAAGATTGACCCCTTACTTATATTCGACGACAACCATCGGTGAACTTCACGACGTGTTTCAGCCACTTGAATGCCTCCATCTTATGATCCTTTTTAAGTACGAAGTCAGCATCTGGCTTGAACCAAGATTTTCGACTGCCTATGGGAGGCTGCATGTGTAGACGTGGTCTATCACAAATATTCTGTTGATCAACTCTAGCATTAACATTATCCTTTGTCTTATCAGGAATGTTGAGGATCGTGCGAAAAAGGGACTCTGCGACATTCTTTTCGGTGTGCATCACGTCTATGTTGTATGGAAGTTTGAGGTCATTAAAATAGGGAAGCTGCGTGAAGGGGGTAATGTGAGTCCAGTTGTGCGTCTCACCATATCCTTCAAAAAAAATTCCCTTTACCTTTTCCTTTGCCCTCGCCCTCGTCTTCGGCTGTGCCTTTGCCTTTCCCTTCACCGGCAGGCTTAAGAGCTTTCAGCTGAGCAAGCACATCCGCACCAGAAAATGTTGGAATCTCGTTTACTTCATGGACAACTTTGCCTTTTGTGAAGTTCTTCTTGTCTTCCTATCAGGATGGTCTGGAGGGAGGAACTGTCGATGCAGGTCAAATGCAACATACTTGCCACCCTTCTTCAGCCAAATGAAAATCAAGGCTGCATGTACACTGGGCAAGGCATCTTTCCACTTGTACACCATCCGCAGAACAGGGCATAACCGGGAAAGTCATGCATGCAATATTGTAGCCAAACTTTCATCAAGAAATTTTTCTGCAGATGTCGGGCGTATGTCAACCTCGGGAAGTACCAAGAATGGTGCAAATCATCCACCAACGGCTGCATAAACACACTCAAATTCTTCCCCGGATATTCAGGCCCCGGAATTATAAGCGACAGGAACATGGTCTTGCGTTGCATTATGGCGCTGGGAGGGAGATTGAGCGGAATAACAAATATGGGCCAAAAGCTGTATGGATTAGACGACATACCATATGGATTGAACCCATCACCTGTTATAGCAATTCGGACATTCCCAGCCTCGGCTGCTTCCTCCGGGTACTCTATATCGAATGACTTCCATGCTTCACCTCCTGATGGATGTACAATTTTTTTTGGATTGTACCTTTTCCCTTCCTTGTGCCACTTCATCATTTTGGTAGACTCCTCGGTGATGAAAAGGCGTTGCAGTCTTTTTATAAAATCAAGATACCAAAGAACCTTCACAGGGATTTTTAGCTGCTGCTTCTGACCATGCTTATCGACCACCTCAATATACCGAGAGGAACCGCACTTCCTACAAGATTTGTCATCCGTGATACTCATGCCTAAACAAAAGGCAATTCTTTGGACAAACATGTATGTTCTCATAGTCCATGGAGAGCGCCTTCATGATTTTCTTCGTACCGTACATGGTTTTCGGCAGTTCATGGCCCTCAGGTAGGCTGTTAGCCCATACTCCCATAAATGCTTCAAAGCAACCTCGGCTACAACCGTACTCAGCCTTGACTGCCATCAGTTGCGAGATGGCATCCAGCACAGACAGCTTGGCACCCTCATAAAGAGGTTTCTTTGAGGAGGCCAAGATTTCCAGGAAGGCCTTTGCGGTTTCCTCCGGCTCCTCCGGTTCATTCGCTGAATGTGACGGAGGTGTCGGCTGTGCAGCAAAGACATCATCTAGCATGTCTCTAACCCCATCGTCCTCATAACCAGCGACGCGTTGTCGTATCACATCCTCTCTACCACGGTCCCGCTGGGCAAAGTTTATCGGCATATTAAAGTTGGGCATAAATCCATGCGTGCGAAGGTGCTTAGTCATCTCACTCTTATCTCTGCAGATCGCCTCTTACATCCGCACACGGGCATTCCGCACCATCCTCATTGGTCTACGGAATATCTCTTTCAAAAACACATCAGTTTTCTCGACCCACTCTGTTGTTACTTGATTCCGACGGAAAAACCCACTATACATCCACTGATTATCTGCCATCTCTGCTTTATTGGAAGCCACACAACAAAATTAAGGATTCATTTAAATTACCCACATCAATATTTTATTTTTTACAAGGTTGACGAGTAATCCACCTACATCTCTAGTAGGTAAAGATGGGTCCTAATCCCACCCGAGAATGTGTAGATTGAGTACGGTCCATGCTCTACCCCATTCGAGAGACAAAATTTGGCAGCACCTCCCGCTGTTCTCCAATACACGCCTCGCAAAATGCCGAGAGAATGTGCATCCGGAGAACAACAGGGAAGCGCCGCCGAAATCCTGTCTCGGAACGGGGTAGAGCATGAACAACGTACCCAATCTACACATCCTCGGGCTGTCCGTGGAAAGCGCTGGACAATCCGAAAAAGCTGCGGTGATAAATATGCAATTGAATGCATATTTATCGATGCAACCCTTTCGGACGGGAGACCTAGGTTACGCGACTTGATGTGAAAATTCAATCTAGTGACATGGAAAAAAAGTGGACGAGGTCATGGAATTGCTGCTCACCCTCCGATGTAGTCGATCAAAGGAGAGGGACGATCGTGGGCCAACACCTCCAACGTCGACGATCACTCCATGAAGATGGAACACCACAAATCCTGTTAATTACACCGAGTGAAAAAAAATTAGGTCATCACATCACATTAACCATTTGGCACAACATTATGAATCGACATGAAACAACATGTCAAATTGCAAAAAAAATCTTTATTAAGTATTTTAGAAACCATGTGCCTTGATTTGCTTCTTATATATGAATCAACATTACCAAAACACTATCTTCACCAATATCCATCCATCTATCACAAACTTGCCCAACATCTAATTCATCTATATTCACAAACTTAGCAAAAACTATCTAGTATGTATCTAAATACCTAATAAAACTACACAAAACTATCTATTATGTATCCATCCATCTATCTATTCATCTAGCATCCATCTATCTATTCATCTAGCATCCATCCATCTATCTAGCATCTATCTATTTATCCAGCCACCATGAACACAAGCAACGGCAACAACGGTTTGTGGGAGGGGGGTGCTCACTGGGGTTGGGAGGGGGCACGGCGGCGTCCGGCGGTGGAGGGAGGTGCTCACGGGGCGGGAGGAACGATGATGGATGAGCAGGGCTGCCGCTTGCCGCGCCCACGCTGCTCGCTGGGCGGCCTGCGGGCTCGGGAGGCCGAGCCAGGGGGCTGGAGCCCTGCTGCTGGGCGGCGGCGCGAGACGGGCCAGCGGGACGGGTGGACGGAGGCGTTAGGGGGTCGGGGTAGGGTTGGGAGGCCGGGCGGGTCGGGTGGACGGCGGCGCCATGAGGAGGGGGCGGAGAGGGTCGGGTGGAGGCGGGAGGGCGAGGGAAGGGAAGGCGGGCGGCGGGAGCGGCGCGGTGGAGCGGGCGGCGAGGAGCGGCGCGGTGGAGCGGGCGACGGGCGGCGGTCCGCGGCCGGGTCGAGGCGGCGAGTGGAGGAGCTGCGGGTGGGAGAGAACGAGTGGAGAAGGGTGGCAGCATGAGTGGATAAGATAAGGCGCTCTATGCCGACGGCTTAGCGGTCGGCATAGGTGAAGGCGCCACGTGGCACCTATGCCGACGGGTATATATATATATATATATATATATATATATATATATATATATATATATATATATATATATATATATATATATATATATTTTTGCAACAACTTTTATACATGTTTAACATTTTTCAAAAATATTATTAACTATCTTCAAATATATTTTTAGTGTATATTATTTTCATACGCATTGAAAAGTTTCAGATACATATAAAATATTTGTACGTACATATTAAATATTTTCAAATACACGTTTTTGAATTTTTTTGAATGATACAAGGTATACAATTATATTAAAAATAATACATGGTATACATATTTTTGACATGCATTAACATTATTTAAAATGTACCATACATTTTCTTTAATGGTTTGAAACATTATTTATAATTACATGATCTTTTTTTATATTTTTTTTCTAAACCGAATTTCTTCTATGGTCAGCAACATTTCTTTATGATATAAATATTTTCTATGGTCTCGCAAAAGGTGATACATAGGAGAGCAACTGACTAAGGGGTACCGTTACCGAGTGCCTGATCCGGTAACTATACGAGTGCCTGATCCGTCTACTACCGTGTCATCGCCGACCGTGAGGGGGGCCACAGGTTGTGTCAGGTCAGCCAAGAGGGACACCTCGGAGCAACATCCGGGCCAAATCCACAGCTAAATCCACTCCGTGTAGACCCGAAGCGTCCGTTCCCCCCTCCCGGTGCCGGCGGCGGCGCCGTCCGTGAGGGGGGCCACGCACCGGAGACGCGTGCCGCCTTTTCGGAGCGGTTGACCACGAGATCTAGCCCTTTGACTTCACATGGACGGGCTTTGACCAGTGGATCTCTCCACCCGGTTGTGTCAGGTCCGCCCAGAGGGACACCAGGGAGCAACATCCGGGCCAAACCCACAGCTAAATCCACTCCGTGTAGACCCGACGCGTCAGTTTCCCCCTCCAGGTGCCGGCGGCGGCGCCGTCCGTGAGGGGGCACGCACCGGAGACGTGTGCTGCCTCTTAGGACATGCCACAACACCACCCCGCATGTATGAGGGCCCGGTACGACGCTCCGGTGGCATTGCTACCCCCAAGGCCCTCGTCCCGACTAACCCTAGAGCGGTTGACCACGAGATCTAGCCTTTTGACTTCACACGGACGGGCTTTCACCAATGGACCTCTCCACCCGGTTGTGTCAGGTCCGCCCAGAGGGACACCGGGGAGCAACATCCGGGCCAAACCCACAGCTAAATCCACTCCGTGAAGACCCGACGCGTCAGTTTCCCCCCTCCAGGTGCCGGCGGCGGCACCGTCCGTGAGGGGGGCCACACCCCGGAGATGCGTGCCGCCTCTTCGGATATGCCACAACACCATCCCGCATGTATGAGGGCCCGGTACGACGCTCCGGTGGCATTGCTACCACCCCAGGGCCCCCGTCCCGCCTAACCCTGTAGCGTTTGACCATGGGATCTAGCCCTTTGACTTTGCACAGACGGGCTTTGACCAGTGGACCTCCCCACCCGGTTGTGTTAGGTCGGCCCATAGGAACACTTTGGAGCAACATCCGGGCCAAACCCACAGCAAGATCCCCTCCGTGTAGACCCGACGCGTCCGTCTCCCGCCTCGAGATATCGGCGGCGCCGCCGTCCGTGAGGGGGGGCACACCCCAGAGATGCGTGTCGCCTCTTCGGACATGCCACAACGCCACCCCGCATGTATAAGGGCCCGGTACGACGCTCCGGTGGCATTGCTACCCCCAGGGCCCCCGTCCCGCCTAACCCTGGAGCGGTTGACCACGAGATCTAGCCCTTTGACTTCCCACGGATGAGCTTTGACCAGTGGACCTCTCCAGCCGATTGTGTTAGTTCGGCCCATAGGGACACCCGGGAGCAACATCCGGGCCAAACCCATAGCTACATCCACTCCGTGTAGACCCGGCGCGTCTGCTTCTCCACCGCCGACGGCGGCGCCGTCGTCCGTGGACGGGGCCACACCCCGGAGACGCGTGCCGCCTCTTCGGACATGCCACAACACCACCCCACATGTATGAGGGCCCGCACGACGCTCCGTGGCATTGCTACCCCGGGGCCCCGTCCCGTTAACCTGTAGTGTTTCACCACGGGATCTAGCCCTTTGACTTTGCACGGACGGGCTTTGACCAGTGGACCTCTCCACCCGGTTGTGTCAGGTCGGCCCACACGGACACCGGGGAGCAACATCCGGGCCAAACCCACAGGTAAATCCACTCTGTGTAGACCCGACGCGTTAGTTTCCCCCCTCCAGGTGCCGGCGGCGGCGCCGTCCGTGAGGGGGGCCACGCACCGGAGACGCGTGCCGCCTCTTCGGACATGCCACAAAACCACCCCGCATGTATGAGGGCCCGGTACGACGCTCCGGTGGCATTGCTACCCCCCAAGGCCCCCGTCCCGCCTAACCCTGGAGCGGTTGACCACGGGATCTAGCCCTTTAACTTCACACGGACGGGCTTTCACCAGTGGACCTCTCCACCCGGTTGTGTCAGGTCCGCCCAGAGGGACACTGGGGAGCAACATCCGGACCAAACCCACAGCTAAATCCACTCCGTGAAGACCCGACGCGTTAGTTTCCCCCCTCCAGGTGCCGGCGGCGGCGCCGTCCGTGAGGGGGGCCACACGCCGGAGATGCGTGCCGCCTCTTCGGACATGCCACAACACCATCCTGCATGTATGAGGGCCCGGTACGACGCTCCGGTGGCATTGCTACCCCCCAGGGCCCCCGTCCCGCCTAACCCTGGAGCGGTTGACCACGAGATCTAGCCCTTTGACTTCCCACGGACGGGCTTTGACCAAAGGACCTCTCCAATGGTTGTGTTAGTTCGCCCATAGGGACACCCGGAGCAACATCCGGGCCAAACCCACAGCTACATCCACTCCGTAGACCCGACGCGTCTGCTTCCCCCCTCCGGTGCGGCGCTGGGCAGTCTGGGGGGGCCACGCCCCGGAGACGCGTGTCGCCTCTTCGGACATGCCACAACACCACCTGCATGTATGAGGGCCCGAGACGACACTCCGTGGCATTGCTACCCCAGGGCCCCGTCCCCGCCTAACCTCAGAAGCGTTTGACCACGAGATCTAGCCCTTTGACTTCCCACGGACGGGCTTTGACCAGTGGACCTCTCCACCCGGTTGTGTCAGGTCGGCCCAGAGAGACACCGGGGAGCAACATCCGGGCCAAACCCACAGCTAAATCCACTCCGTGTAGACCCGACGCGTCTGTTTCCCCCCCTCCCGTGCGGCGGCGCCGTCCGTGATGGTGGCCACACCCCGGAGACGCGTGCCGCCTCTTCGGACATGCCACAACACCACCCCGCATGTATGAGTGAGGGCCCGGTACGACGCTCCGGTGGCATTGCTACCCCCCAGGGCCCCCATCCCGCCTAACCCTGGAGCGGTTGACCACGGGATCTAGCCCTTTGACTTTGCACGGACGGGCTTTAACCAGTGGATCTTTCCACCCGGTTGTGTCGGGTCGGCCCAGAGGGACACCGGGGAGCAACATCCGGGCCAAACCCACAGCTAAATCCACTCCATGTAGACCAGATGCGTCTGTTCCCCCCCTCCAGGTGCCGGCGGCGGCGCCGTCCGTGACGGGGCCACACCCCGGAGATGCGTGCCGCCTCTTCGGACATGCCATAACACCATCCGGTTGTGGTAGGTCATCCGATATATATAAACACTTGGAGCAAAGTCCCCTTCATATAGACCCGATGCGGCTGTTCCCCATTCCAGTTGCCGGCACCGTTCGTGAGGGGGGTCACAACGCTCTGTACAGAACCGAAAAATAATGTATGTATGCTTATTAACACATACTGTATGTAAGTTAGTTAAATAAAAATAATAAAGAAAACAGTGAAGAAAAAGAAAAAAAATTATATGTATGCTTATTAACACATACTATATGCTTATTAACACAATCCATAGGTATGCTTATTAACACATACTGTATGCTTAATAATAATAATAATAATAATACTATATGGGAAAAAGAAAAAAAAAGAAGAAAAAAACTATGCCGACGGCAAAGCCGTCGGCATAGGTGCAGCGAGGGCAGATGGACAGCGCCAGCGGATCGATGATTTGTCGGCTATGCCGACGGCTGCCGCCGGCATAGCTCCCGGTCGGTGCGCTCGATCGCTGACGTGTCACCAGATCTATGCCGACGGGCCATCGTCCACGGCCGTCGGCATAGATTTCACGCCGTTAGCCGCCGTGATGACAGCTTGTCGGCGGGCGAATCTATGCCGACGGCTTATATATGCCGACGGCAGCTGTAGGCGTAGTCTGGGATAAGCCGATGGCCTATATATGTCGGCGGCTGCTGCCGGCGTAGACAAGGATAGCCCGATGGCCATTGTACGCCGACGGCCAGGAGCTAGCTGTCGGCATAGCTCGGACTAGGCCAACGGCAGTCGTCGGCATATATATGGCTGTCGGCGTAGAGCCCTGTTCCGGTAGTGCATGTCCTCTCGTGGGTAAGCTGCGGGATGGTATGTAAAACAGGTATAATGCTCGTAGTAGAGACCACCTGGACACTCGACATAGCTTTCTGCTTCCCTGGCTGTTGCATCGTGTATTCGGCGCGAATGCCGGACAGGGCTTCTAGAGAACAGAGTCCTGAAAGTAAAAGTAAGAAAAAGAAAAAAGGAATGACACAAACAGGAGCCCCTAGTGCGGTCTAGCATCATTCTGGGCATGCCGTGGTCGTGCCCCTCCCCTTATGCCCATGGTATCTCCAGAGCATAGTTATGTACGCGTAGTACTGGCTTCGCAGTTTCGCGAGGGCTGGGTTTGGGGCCGGATTGCTACGCGTGCTCAGATCGTGCCAGGCGGTCTTGTTGTAGGTTACTCCGGGCGCGCTTGACAGTGTCCAATTGTTTATTGGCCGGACTGGAGAATTGCCTTAAGAGGCTGTTCTGCACTTTTGCCGCAAGGGCGGCCTTATGCTCCTCCGTTCGGAGAGAGCGTTTGGTGTCTCCATTGACCGTGATTACTCCTTGAGGGCCTGGCATCTTGAGCTTGAGGTATGCGTAGTGCGGCACCGCATTGAACTTTGCAAATGCGGTTCGTCCAAGCAAAGGCGTGATAGCCGCTGCGGAACGGGACTATGTCGAAGATTAACTCTTCGCTCGGAAGTTATCCGGGATCCAAGACCACTTAGAGTGTAATCGAGCCTGCATAATTGGCCTCTACACTGGTATGACGCCTTTAAAGGTCGCCTTTGTGGGTTTAACTTTGAGGGTCTATGCCCATTTTGTGCATCGTATCCTCGATAAAGCAGGTTCAGGCTGCTACCGCCGCCCATCGGGACTCGTGAGGTGAAATCCGTCAATAATTGGGTCAAGAACCAATGCGTGAAACCGCCGTGGCGGATGCTAGTGGGTGGTCCTTCGATCGAAGGTGATCAGCAGAAGACCATGGGTTGAACTTCGAGGCGATCGGCTCCATCGCAGATATGTCCCTTTAGTGCGCGCTTCCGCTCCCTTTTGGGTATGTGGGTTGCGATATCATGTTCACCGTCCGCACTTATGTGGTAAAGCCCTTCCGTCCTCTATTGTTCGGGCGGCCGGGCTCTTCCTCGCCATCGCTATGCAGCCCCTTGTCGTTGTTTTCGGCGCTTAGCTTGCTCGCTTGTTTGAACACCCAACAATCCCTGTTGGTGTGGTTGGCTGGTTTTCGGGGTGCCATGTATCCGCACAAGCGATCGAGTATTCGGTCCAAGTTGGACGGGCCTGGTATTTCTTTTGAATGGCTTCTTTCACGACCGGGTTTAGAGCCTCGAATCCGCATTTATCGTCAGATCTTCAGCATTATCACCGCACGCGGCGTTTATGCTTGTTACGACGCGACCTGCCATTGTTGTCCTTGGCATCCGAACTACCAGGGTGTTTGGCCAAGTTGTTGCTTCGAGCTAGCCAGCTGTCCTCTCCCGTGCAAAAGCGGGTCATGAGTGTGGTGAGGGCTGCCATGGATTTCGGCTTTTCCTGTCCTAGGTGCCGGGCTAGCCACTCGTCGCGGATGTTGTGTTTGAAGGCTGCTAGTGCCTCTCGTGATCGGACGGTCGACGATCCGCTTTTTCTTTGTTAGGAACCGCGTCCCGTAATTGTCCGCCAATTCTTCCGCTGCTGAATTATATGGCTAAGGTCATCGGCGTCGGTGGTCGCACATATGTGCCCCGGAAGTTATCAAGGAATGCGGCTTCCGTGTCTTCCCAACAACCGATTGACTCTGCGGGCAAGCTGTTGAGCCAATGCCGAGCTGGTCCTTTAAGCTTGAGGGAGGTATTTGATGGCATGTAGATCATCACCGCGGGCCATGTGGATATGGAGGAGATAGTCCTCGATCCGCACCGCAGGATCTATGGTACCATCGTATGATTCAATGTTTACGGGTTTGAAGCCCTCGTGATTTGATGATCCATTACTCCATCTGTGAAGCATAGTGGGTGTCTTGGCGCCTCAGATAATATATCACGACGTAGCTCATATGAGCTTTGTTCATCGTGTTCGCCCGCCGGGTTTGCTGTATCCGTGTGACGGTAATCATCCCGAGTCGTTACGCCCACGCGATCTGTAGATCGATCTTGTATGCTTTGCCTTATCCTCCAATATATCTCGCAAGTCCGTGCGCTTTCCCGTGCCTTGGTACTTTTTGAGCGGCGCTGGGCGTGGCTTGAGCGGAGGGCCGAGACTTCTCTCGTCAGCGCCACGGGTGGTCGGTCTGCCATGTCGTGGCGCCGGTGACGGGTGCTTCCTCCTCCGATCGAGGCAACGGCCTGCGCTTGGGGTAGCTTTTGAGGCGCTCGAGTTCATACTCTTCGCTGCAAGGACTTCAATCCATCCGTCGCCTAGCAGGTCTTGGTCAGCTCTAAGTTGTTGCTGCTTTTTCTTGAGGCTGCTTGCCGTGGCTATGAGCCCGCGCTTAAAACGCCTTGTTCGACGGGGTCCTCTCGCACGATGAATTGCCGCCGCCGAGGCTTGCCTCGCCTTCGGAGGGGGGCGATAATTATCGCCCTCTACCTCCTTTTTCTCGCCAGACCGTCGTAGGCGGACTTGCTTCTCCTCCTCCCGTGCCGAGTCCCGCCGAGGGGGTCATCTTCGCACCGTCCGGGTATTATTGTCTCCGTGCCGGAATCACCGCTTTTGCTGTGGCGGATTTAGAGCGGCGCCGCAGACGCCGACGCTGGGCTGTTTCTTGAGGGTCATCCTCCGCTATTCCATCGCCGCTCCCATCTTTCGGGATGTCCACCGTATATGTCGATGACGAGGTGGCCTTCCAGTGCCTCATGGCGCTGGTTCTGGTCGCCTCCAGCATCGCCGCCCATACCGCCGATGTCTTCGGTCAAGTCGAGCATGTCGCTTAAATCATCAACAGTGGCTACAAAGTGGGTGGTGGGTGGGCGTTGAATTTCTTCGTCGTCCGCATCCCAACCTTCCCGATCGTAGTCCGCCAGGCTCTCCAGATAAAGAGAGATACTTTAGTGAATTCAGGATGTCGCCAAAGGGCGAAAAGCTGAAAGATGTCCGCGGCGATGAACTCCATGACCGGCGCCCAATCGGATTCGATTGGCGGGGCGCGAGGGTTCGGAGTCCGCATCCCGAGTCACGGCCTTCGCAGCGACATGGATGGAGTTCGCTCAATCGCCGAGAGATTTCAGCCCCGAGGCGGTGTCCAACCACTCGCCCTCGATTGAGTCGGCCCGAGCTAAGGGTCGGAGCGGACTCGTGTGGCTTCCAAGGCATCGCTTTGGCGGCAGAGCTAGATCATGCCCATCGAGACAAGGCGGCGATTTTGTCTGTGGCTCGAATCCGTCGAAGATCAAGTCTCCGCGGATGTCGGCCGTAGTTCAAACTCCCAAATCTGACCGATGGCGAGGGGCGAAGCTTTCGATCTGCTCCAGATGGCCAAGTGAATTGCCCGCAGGCAAAGCTGCCGAATACGAAGATCTGTCCGAGGAGAAAAGTCTCACCGGACTGCGCTGCTGTTGATGATTGAAGGAGCCATCGGGCCTATAGGTGACGACACGAGGAACTCTCAATGAAAGCACCAATGTCGGTGTCAAACCGGGCGGATCTCGGTAGGGGGTCCCGAACTGTGTGTCTAGGCGGATGGTAACAGGAGACAAGGGACACTATGTTTTACCAGGTTCGGGCCCTCTCGATGGAGGTAATACCCTACTCCTGCTTGATTAATATTGATGATATGGGTAGTACAGAGTAGATCTACCACGAGATCGTAGAGGCTAAACCCTAGAAGCTAGCCTATGGTATGATTGTTGTTCGTCCCCACGGATTAAAACCCTTCGGTTTATATAGACATCGAATAGGGTTAGGGTTACAGAGTCGGTTACAATGGTAGGAGATCTACATATCCGATCGCCAAGCTTGCCTTCCATGCCAAGGAAAGTCCCATCCGGACACGGGACGAAGTCTTCAATCTTGTATCTTCATAGTCTAGGAGTCCGGCCAAAGATGATAGTTCGGCTATCCGGACACCCCCTAGTCCAGGACTCCCTCACCCGTAGTGCACCTTTATAGTCACCCAGTTATGTTGTGACGTTTGGTACACCCAAAGCACTCCTACGGTATCCGGGAGTTGCACAATCTCATGGTCTAAAGAAATGATACTTGACATTTGGAAAAGCTCTAGCAAACGAACTACACGATCTTGTGCTATGCTTAGGATTGGGTCTTGTCCATCACATCATTCTCCTAATGATGTGATCCCGTTATCAATGACATCCAATGTCCATAGTCAGGAAACCATGAATATCTGTTGATCAACGAGCTAGTCAACTAGAGGCTCACTAGGGACGTGTTGTGGTCTATGTATTCACACATGTATTACGATTTCCGGATAACACAATTATAGCATGAACAATAGACAATTATCATGAACAAAGAAATATAATAGTAACCATTTTATTATTGCCTCTAGGGAATATTTCCAACATGGTTTGCAACAGTACTTAGAGTAGTGATTTGCTTTATTATACTAACGGATCTTACCGAGTTTTCTATTGAAGTTTTGTGGATGAAGTGTTTGATGATCGAGAAGGTCTCGATGTGAGAAGAAGGAACAGAGGAAAGAGCTCAAGCTTGGGGATGCCCGAGGCACCCCAAGTAAATATTCAAGGAGACTCAAGTTGCCTAAGCTTGGGGATGCTGGGAAGGCATCCCCTCTTTCTTCAACAAATATCGGTATGTTTTCGAATTCGTTTCGTTCATGCGATATGTGCAAGTCTTGGAGCGTCTTTTGCAATTAGGTTTTTATTTTTCTTTTATGCACCATGCTGGTATGAGATGGTCCTTGGTTGATTTATAGAATGCTCTATGCACTTCACTTAAATCTTTTGAGTATGGCTTTATAGAATGCTTCATGAGCTTCACTTATATCATTTGAAGTTTGGATTGCATGTTTCTCTTTACATAGACAACTGCCATTTATAGAATGCTCTTCTGCTTCACTTATATTTGTTAGAGCTTGGGCATATCTTTTGTAGAAAGAATTAAACTCTCTTGCTTCACTTATATCTATTTAGAGAGATGACAGGAACTGGTCATTCACATGGTTAGTCATAAAATCCTACATAAACTTGTAGATCGCTGAATATGATATGTTTGATTCCTTGCAATAGTTTTGCGATGTAAAGATGGTGATATTAGAGTCATGCTAGTTAAGTAATTGTGAAATTGACAAATACTTGTGTTGAGGTTTGCAAGTCCCGTAGCATGCACGTATGATGAACCGTTATGTAACGAAGTCGGAGCATGAGGTGTTTATTGATTGCCTTCCTTATGAGTGGCGGTCGGGGACGAGCGATGGTCTTTTCCTACCAATCTATCCCCCTAAGAGCATGCGCGTAGTACTTTGTTTCGATGACTAATATATTTTTGCAATAAGTATGTGAGTTCTTTATGACTAATGTTGAGTCCATGGATTATACGCATTCTCACCCTTCCATCATTGCTAGCCTCTTCGGTACCGGGCATTGCCCTTTCTCACCTCGAGAGTTGGTGCAAACTTCGCCGGTGCATCCAAACCCCGTGATACGATAAGCTCTGTCACACATAAGCCTCATTATATCTTCCTCAAAACAGCCACCATACCTACCTATCATGGCATTTCCATAGCCATTTCGAGATATATTGCCATGCAACTTCCATCATCATCATATACATGACTTGAGCATTAATTGTCATATTGCTTTGCATGATCGTAAGATAGCTAGCATGATGTTTTCATGGCTTGACCGTTTTTTGATGTCATTGCTACGCTAGATCATTGCACATCCCGGTACACCGCCGGAGGCATTCATATAGAGTCATAACTTTGTTCTAGATATCGAGTTGTAATATTGAGTTGTAAGTAAATAAAAGTGTGATGATCATTATTATTAGAGCATTGCCCCAGTGAGGAAAGGATGATGGAGACTATGATTCCCCCACAAGTCAGGATGAGACTCCGGACGAAAAAAAAAAGAGAAAGGCAAAAAAAGAGAAGGCCCAAAAAAAGGAAAAAAAATCAAAAAAATGAGAGAAAAAGAGAGAAGGGGCAATGTTACTATCCTTTTACCACACTTGTGCTTCAAAGTAGCACCATGTTCTTCATATAGAGAGTCTCTTGAGTTATCACTTTCATATACTAGTGGGAATCTTCATTATAGAACTTGGCTTGTATATTCCAACGATGGGCTTCCTCAAATGCCCTAGGTCTTCATGAGCAAGAAAATTGGATGCACACCCACTTAGTTTCAGTTTGAGCTTTCATACACTTATAGCTCTAGTGCATCCATTGCATGGCAATCCCTACTCCTCACATTGACATCAATTGATGGGCATCTCCATAGCCCATTGATTAGTTGTGTCGATGTGAGACTTTCTCCCTTTTGTATTCTCCACATAACCCCCATCATCATATTCTATTCCACCTATAGTGTTATGTCCATGGCTCACGCTCATGTATTGCGTGAAAGTTGAAAAGGTTTGAGAAATATCAAAAGCATGAAACAATTGCTTGGCTTGTCATCGGGGTTGTGCATGATGTGAATATTTTGTGTGGTGAATATGGAGCATAGCCAAACTATATGATTTTGTAGGGATGAGCTTTCTTTGGCTATGTTATTTCAATAAGACATAATTGCTTGGTTGGTATGCTTGAAGTATTATTGTTTTTATGTCAAAGGATAGACTATTGCTTTGAATCACTCGTGTCTTAATATTCATGCCATGATTAGAAATATGATCAAGATTATGCTAGGTAGCATTCCACATCAAAATTATATTTTTTATCATTTACCTACTCGAGGACGAGCAGGAATTAAGCTTGGGGATGCTGATACGTCTCCGTCGTATCTATAATTTTTTATTGTTCCATGCCAATATTATTCAACTTTCATATACTTTTTGGCAACTTTTTATATTATTTTTGGGACTAACATATTGATCCAGTGCCCAGTGCCAGTTCCTGTCTGTTGCATGTTTTTGGTTTCGCAGAATATCCATATCAAACGGAGTCCAAACGGGATAAAAACGGACGGAGCTTATTTTTGGAAAATATGGAAAATTTGGAAGGAAAATCAACGCGAACCAGTGCCCAAGGTGGTCATGAGGCAGGGGCACGCCTGACCGCCTGGGCGCGCCCCCTACCCTCGTGAGCCCACCGTAAGGCGGTTGATGCTCTTCTTTTGCCGCAAGAAAGCTAATATTCGGAAAAAAATCACGGCGAAGGTTTCAGGCCAATCGGAGTTACGGATCTCCATATATACACGAAACGGTGAAACAGAGCCAGAACAGAGCACAGAAACAGAGAGATAGATCCAATCTCGGAGGGGCTCTCGCCCCTCCCAAGCCATGGGAGCCAAGGACCAGAGGGGAAACCCTTCTCCCATCTAGGGAGAAGGTCAAGGAAGAAGAAGAAGGAGGGGGGCTCTCTCCCCCTCGCTTCCGGTGGCGTCGGAACGCCGCCGGGGGCCATCGTCATCACCGTGATCTACACCAACACCTCCGCCATCTTCACCAACATCTCCATCACCTTCCCCCCTCTATCTACAGCGGTCCACTCTCCCGCAGCCCGTTGTACCCTCTACTTGAACATTGTGCTTTATGCTTCATATTATTTTCTAATGATGTGTTGCCATCCTATGATGTCTGAGTAGATTTTCGTTGTCATCGGTGGTTGATGAATTGCTATGATTGATTTAATTTGCTTGTGGTTATGTTGCTGTCCTTTGGTGCCCATCATATGAGCGCGCGCGTGGATCACACCATAGGGTTAGTTGTATGTTGATAAGACTATGTATTGAGGGCAACAAGGATGTAAGCTTCAACCTAGCATAGAAATTGATGCATACGGGATTGAAGGGGGACCAATATATCTTAATGCTATGGTTGGGTTTTACCTTAATGAACGTTAGTAGTTGCGGATGCTTGCTAATAGTTCCAATCATAAGTGCATAGAATTCCAAGTCAGGATGACATGCTAGCAGTGGCCTCTCCCACATAATACTTGCTATCGGTCTAGTAAAGTAGTCAATTGCTTAAGGGACAATTTCACCACACCTATCATCACTCTTCCACACTCGCTATATTTACTTTAGTTGTGTTTTTATCTAAGCAGCCCCTAATTTTATTTACGTGCTCTTTACTTTCTTGCAAGCCTATCCAAAAACACCTACAAAGTACTTCTAGTTTTATACTTGTTCTAGGTAAAGCGAACGTCAAGCGTGCGTAGAGTTGTATCGGTGGTCGATAGAACTTTAGGGAATATTTGTTCTACCTTTAGCTCCTCGTTGGGTTCGACACTCTTACTTATCGAAAACTGTTGTAATCCCCTATACTTGTGGGTTATCAGTAACCGTGTGTCCAAGACATCAAGGAAGAAAACCCGAGGAATCACCCCCGATGGATTCCACTCAATGTAATCATCAAGGTGAACGTAAGAGGGACCACCCTCGAGGTTCACACTTGAGGTGTTGCACGACAGAGCCGTATCGGGAATGGTGAAAGAGGAACCACCCTCGATGACCGCGACCGAATATCCACACTACAGAATTATCATCAGGAGTGCGTTATGAGGGATCACCCTCGGCACTCGATAGTAGCTCTGCAGAGTCGAGCAACAAAAGGGGCGTGATGTGATGTGAGGCGTCGGGCTCTGGTCGTCGATCACGCTGATCGAGTCGTCGATGATGAAGCAGGGGCAACAAGGACAAGGTGGGGGTCACTGATGGATCACTAACCAACCTATACTAAGCAGTTTAGGACAAGCAGGTAGGTAACAATAGCAGGTACAAAAGCAGGCTATGCATCAGAATAGGAGCAATTAATAACAGTAGCAAAATCTAATGCAAGCATGAGAGAATGGAATGGGCGATATTGGGATGATCAAAGGGGGCCTTGCCTGGAAGCTCCGCTGAAAGGGAAGAAGGGTCGTCGTCGACGTAGTCGATCACAGGGGCATCAGCAGCGGTCTCGGGGTCTACCGGAGAGAAGAGGGGGAAGAAACAGTAAATATAATGCAAACAGATGCAATACTATGCATGACAGCGATAACACACAGGGCTAGGGGTGTTCTAACGCGGCACTACACGATACCAGCGAAGGGGGAGAACATCCGGGAAAGTTTTCCGGAGTTAGGCATTTTCGGACAGACGAATCGGAGGGGGAAATGTTGCATGTTTGCTATGCTAGGGATGTGTGGCGGATGAACGGACCGCGTATTCAGATTTGTCTCGTCGTCCTGAGCAACTTTCATGTATAAAACTTTTTCATCCAAGTTACGGATTAATTTCTATGAATTTCTAAAGATTTAAACAATTTTCTGACATTATTATTAATTTGAAAATAAACAGAAAATACTAAGTGTTACCCAGCCATGTGCTAGCCACAGAGGCTGGTTGGTGGGGTCCTGGGGGTGTCCAGTCAGCAGTTGACCAGTCAACTATTGACTGGTCAACAGGGTCAAACGGGCCCTCATGTCATTGACTGGGTCAACCCAGTCAACAGTTTGACTGGGCAAACTGGACAGGGGACCCACATGTAAGTGTCATAGAGGTAGATTATTGTTTTCATTAATTTAAACTAAGGGGGCCACATGTAATAGACTCAAAGTGGGGTGGTTAGTACTACTAAAGAGGAATTAGTCCCTAATTGATTTTGGGCCAGCCGTGAGGCCCAGCACACACACGCACACATAGCACACGCCACACTCGGCCATGGCCTTGGCCAAGGCCATGGCCAACTGCAAGCAGCAACGCAGTGGCAAGATGCAGGAGAGCAGAGAGCAACGGCAGCACATAGCAGCAACAACAATAGCAAGCCGAGTAGATCCAGCGGCACACAACAAAGCAAAGCGCGGCATGAGCGTAACACAAAGAATAAAAGAGGCTGAGCAGCGGCAGCGCGATCCGCAGCTAGCAAGCGAGGAAGCGCCAGCGCTGGCTCGCAGGGATGGGGCGCGCTGGAGGACGGCGTGGCCGCATGATCGGGCCCCAACAGCCGCAGCGCGAAAGGGGCAGCCGGGGACGCGCGGCCAAGGAACGGACAAGGCGCGCGGTTGTAGGCGAGCAGCTCGCAGCGCGCACCGCACAAGGGCGTGCGCGGAACACGGTCGATGAGCAGGACGGCAGCAGGAGGGCGCAGACGGGCGCAGGTGACCGGGGTGACCGAGAGCTCGGCCGAAGCTCGAGCGGCGCGGGACGGCGAGGTTACAACAGGAGCTAACCTATGGGGCACAGGAAGAAACAAGGGGAGGTCAAGGAGGATCCGAGGCTCACAGCGCAGCTCGGGGAGGGCTCGACGAGGCCGGGGACGGTCGGTGACGAGCGGATCAACGCGGTGGATGACGGCGACCGAAGTTGAAGAAGAAGCTCGATCCTGACGGCACGGTCGAGTCCGGCTGGATCCAATGGACGAAGGTGAAGAAGAGAACGACGGCGGAGTTTCTGGACACGACTGCATGGCGCCGGGTCGATGATGGTCGCAGCAATGGTGGCGGCGTTCGCGGTCACCGCATGGTTTAGGAGCTCGTATTTTAGCAGATGAGGGGGCGCACGATGGGGGGAATGAGAGGGGATCGATCGAGAGCAGGTTAGGGTTTTCGGTGGACAAATATATAGGTCCAGAGGGCGACGTGGAGGGCATCCACGGCCATGGCTCCCTGGATGTGCTCCACGCACCACTCTGCCTCCTGTAGCGAGGTGGGAGGGGACCCAGGTCGGGCTGGGCTGTACTGTAAATGGCTTACAGCCCATGTGTACAATAGGTGTAGCTCCTTTCTTTTATTATCATATGTTTTATTTCTCTAGCCTCTGTTTTGTACTTAATTCATTTAGCAAATGAGTTTTGTAAAATGCGGAGATGGTCACATATTTAGTATTGCAATGTTAGGGGCTACCACCAAAAACTTAGGAGGAAGTTTGACTTAGCTTGAATTTTTCATAAACGGAGAAGCATTCAAAAATGTTGTTTTGGCACAGTTTTAAATGTTTGAGGGCATCTAATAACCTTCTAGAATATGAGTTTCAACATGAAAAATATCCAGGGATTATCTGCCACACTTTGAACATTTTAGTTTTGACATTTTGAAAACTTTAAACTCTGACTTTAATTTAAATTTAAATTTGGAATTAGTTTGAATAACGTGGGATCTAGCAACAGTAAAAATGATGACATTGCACCATTAACATGAGATTACTGTAGCTTAATTTTCCGGGCGTCACAAGGGTGCCACGTTAGCAATTCCAATTCTAAACGGGTGTAAGGGTGATTACAACTGGGATCTAAAATTTTAGGGTATGGACTTCAAGGATTTAGACATCGGGGTTCATTTGCGTCGTGCTCTACGTCCTCGGGGTTTAAAACAGACTTCACTCTCACAAATACCACGTCAAGCCCCAACAAACGACCCCTCGTGATGGCTGTACTGACGGACAACATTTTGGGAAGCAATGCCCACGACGCCCTGGCCCTCCTGCAACACGTCAGAGCTCGATTCGCTTCCAATCCGGCCGTCCACGTGGAGTTATTCGGCCTCCTCACGCGTTTCGGCAAGGGAAAGGGGTCATGCCGACCCCGTCCAGCACTTCAACGCTCTACAATAGGGTCCTCGCGCTGCTCTTTCACGTGTAGATGGAGGAGGCACTCGACGCGAACGAGATCTACAAGATGGCCTGGGAGGTTTTCGGCTCCACGGACAACAATCTCCTCCGTGGTTTCACCTAGTATCTTTCGACGGGGCACGACTTTTCTGAGGCATCGCACGATGAAGGAGACGTTTGCTACCTCTTGAGCTTACGTTGGTTTTTCCCTTGAAGAGGAAAGGGTGATGCAGCAAAGTAGCGTAAGTATTTCCCTCAGTTTTTGAGAACCAAGGTATCAATCCAGTAGGAGGATACACACAAGTCGCCTCGTACCTACACAAACAAATAAGAACCTTGCAACCAACGCGATAAAGGGGTTGTCAATCCCTTCACGGCCACTTGCAAAAGTGAGATCTGATAGAGATAATAAGATAAATATTTTTGGTATTTTTTATGATAAAGATTGAAAGTAAAGATTGCAAAGTAAAATAGATTGAAAACTTATATGATGGAGAATAGACCCGGGAGCCATAGGTTTCACTAGTGGCTTCTCTCAAGATAGCATAAGTATTACGGTGGGTGAACAAATTACTGTCGAGCAATTGATAGAAAAGTGCATAGTTATGAGAATATCTATGCATGATCATGTATATAGGCATCACGTCCGCGACAAGTAGACCGAAACGATTCTGCATCTACTACTATTACTCCACACATTGACCGCTATCCAGCATGCATCTAGAGTATTAAGTTCATAAGAACAGAGTAACACATTAGGCAAGATGACATGATGTAGAGGGATAAACTCAAGCAATATGATATAAACCCCATCTTTTTATCCTTGATGGCAACAATACAATACGTGTCATTTCCCTTTCTATCACTGGTATCGAGCAACGCAAGATTGAACCCAAAGCTAAGCACTTCTCCCATTGCAAAAAAGATCAATCTAGTAGGCCAAACCAAAGTGATTATTCGAAGAGACTTGCAAAGATATTAAATCATACATAAAAGAATTCAGAGGAGATTCAAATATTGTTCATAGATAATCTTTGATCATAAACCCACAATTCATCGGATCTCGACAAACACACCGCAAAAAGAGTTACATCGAAGAGATCTCCAAAAAGATCGAGGAGAACTTTGTATTGAGATCCAAAGAGAGAGAAGAAGCCATCTAACTAATAACTATGGACCCGAAGGTCTCTCGTAAACTACTCACACATCATCGGAGAGGCTATGGTGTTGATGTAGAAACCCTCCATGATTGTTCCCCCTCCGGCGGAGCGCCGGAAAAGGCACCAAGATTGGATCTCACGGGTACAGAAGGTTGCGGCGGTGGAAATAGGGTTTCGTGGTGCTCCTGGATGTTTTCGGGGTATATGGATATATATAGGAGGAAGAAGTAGGTCAGTGGAGCTGCGAGGGGACCACGAGGGTGGGGGCGCGCCTCCCTGCCTCGTGGCCTCCTCGCTTCTTTCTTGACGTCCACTCCAAGTCCCCTGGATCACGTTTGTTCCAAAAATAACTCTCCCGAAGGTTTCATTCCGTTTGATATTCATTTTCTGCGAAACACTAAAATAGGCAAAAAAACAAAAATTTGCACTGGGCCTTGGGTTAGTAGGTTAGTCCCAAAAATAATATAAAAGTGCATAATAAAGCCCATTAAACATCCAAAACAAATAATATAATAGCATGGAACAATAAAAAATTATAGATACGTTGGAGACGTATCAAGCATCCCCAAGCTTAATTTTTTATGGTCCTCGAGTGGGTAAATGATAAAAACAGAATTTTTGATGTGGAATGCTACCTAGCATAATTTTCAATGTAATTTTCTTTATTGTGGCATGAATGTTCAGATCCGAATGATTCAAGATAAAAGTTTAATATTGACATAAAATAATGATATTTCAGGCATACTAACAAAATAATTATGTCTTCTCAAAATAACATGGCCAAAGAAAGTTCATCCCTACAAAATCATATAGTTTGGCTATACTCCATATTTGTCACATAAAATATTCAAATCATGCACAACCCCGGTTTCAGCCAAGCAATTGTTTCATACTTTAGAACTTTCAAACTTTTTCAACTTTCACGCAATACATGAGCGTGAGCCATGGATATAGCACTATGGGTGGAATAGAATATAATGATGGGGGTTGTGTGGAGAAGACAAAAAGGAGAAAGTCTCACATTGACGCGGCTAATCAACGAGCTAGGGAGATGCCCATCAATTGATGTCAATGCAAGGAGTAGGGATTCCCATGCAACGGATGCACTAGAGCTATAAATGTATGAAAGCTCAACAAAAGAAACTAAGTGGGTGTGCATCCAACTTGTTTGCTCACGAAGACCTAGGGCATTTGAGGAAGCCCATTGTTGAAATATACAAGCCAAGTTCTATAATGAAAAATTCCCACTAGTATATGAAAGTGATAAAACAAGAGACTCTCTATCATAAAGATCATGGTGCTACTTTGAAGCACAAGTGTGGAAAAAAAAGGATAGTAGCATTATCCCTTTTTATTTCTTTTCATTTTTTGGGCCTTCTTTTTTGGTCTTTCTTTTTTTTCTATTTATTTATTTGGGACAATGATCTATTTATGATGATCATCACACTTCTATTTATTTACAACTCAATGTTTACAACTCGATACTAGAACAAAATATGACTCTATATGAATGCCTCCGGCGGTGTACGGGATGGGAAATGAATCAAGAGTGACATGTATGATAAATTATGCATGGTGGCTTTGCCACAAATACGATGTCAACTACATGATCATGCAAGCAATATGACAATGATGAAGCGTGTCATAATAAATGAAACGGTGGAAAGTTGTATGGCAATATATCTCGGAATGGCTATGAAAATGCCATAATAGGTAGGTATGGTGGCTATTTTGAGGAAGATATAAGGAGGTTTATGTGTGATAGAGCGTATTTTATCACGGGGGTTGGATGCACTGGCGAAGTTTGCACCAACTCTCAAGGTGAGAAAGGGCAATGCACGGTACCGAAGAGGCTAGCATTGATGGAAAGGTGAGAGTGCGTATAATACATGGACTCAACACTAGTCATAAAGAACTCACATACTTATTGCACAAATCTACAAGTCATCAAAACAAAGTACTACACGCATTCCCCTAGGGGAAGGGTTGGTAGGAGTTAACCATCGCGCGATCCCGACCTCCACACAAAGGAAGGCAATCAAAGAAATACCTCATGCTTCAAATTTGTCACACAACGGTTACCATACGTGCATGCTACGGGACTTGCAAACCTCAACAGAAGTATTTCTCAAATTCACAACTACTCTACTAGCATGACTCTAATATCACCATCTTCATATCTCAAAACAATCATCAAGTATCAAGCTTCTCATAGTATTCAATGCACTCTATATGAAAGTTTTCATTATACCCATATTGGATGCCTATCATATTAGGACTAATTTTATAGCCAAAGCAAATTACCATGCTGTTCTAAAGGACTCTCAAAATAATATAAGTGAAGCATGAGAGATCAATAATTTCTATAAAATAAAACCACCATTGTGCTCTAAAAGGATATAAGCGAAGCACCAGAGCGAAATTATCTAGCTCAAAAGATATAAGTGAAGCACATAGAGTATTCTAATAAATTCCGATTCATGTGTGTCTCTCCAATAGGTGTGTACTGTTGGAAATATGCCCTAGAGGCAATAATAAAAAGGTTATTATTATATTTCCTTGTTCATGATAATTGTCTATTGTTCATGCTATAATTGTGTTATCCGGAAATCGTAATACATGTGTGAATACATAGACCACAACATGTCCCTAGCGAGCCTCTAGTTGACTAGCTCGTTGATCAATAGATGGTTACGGTTTCCTAACGATGGACATAGGATGTCATTGATAACAGGATCACATCATTAGGATAATGATGTGTTGGAGAAGACCCAATCCTAAGCATAGCACAAGATCGTGTAGTTCGTCTGCTAAAGCTTTTCTAATGTCAAGTATCCTTTCCTTAGACCATGAGATTGTGCAACTCCCGGATACCGTAAGGGTACTTTGGGTGTGCCAAACGTCACAACGTAACTGGGTGGCTATAAAGGTACACTACGGGTATCCCCGAAAGTATTTGTTGGGTTGGCATGAATCGATACTGGGATTTGTCACTCCGTATGACGGAGAGGTATCTCTAGGCCCACTCGGTAGGACATCATCATAATGAGCTCAATGTGATCAAGGAGTTGTTCACGGGATGATGTGTTACGGGAACGAGTAAAGAGACTTGACGTAACGAGATTTAACAAGGTATCGATATACCGACGATCGAATCTCGGGCAAGTACCGTACCGATAGACTAAGGGAATTGTATACGGGATTGATTGAATCCTCGACATCGTGGTTCATCCGATGAGATTATCGTGGAGCATGTGGGAGCCAACATGGGTATCCAGATCCCGCTGTTGGTTATTGACCGGAGAGTTGTCTCGGTCATGTTTACGTGTCTCCCGAACCCGTAGGGTCTACACACTTAAGGTTCGGTGACGCTAGAGTTGTAGAGATATTAGTATGCGGTTAACTGAAAGTTGTTAGGAGTCCCGGATGAGATCCCGGACATCACGAGGAGTTTCGGAATGGTCCGGAGGTAAAGATTTATATATAGGAAGTCCAGTTTCGGCCACTGGGAGAGTTTCGGGGGTCACCGGTATTGTACCGGGACCACCGGAAGGGTCCCGGGGGTCCACCGGGTGGGGCCACCTATCCCGGAGGGCCCCATGGGCTGAAGTGGCGTGGGAACCAGCCCCTGGTGGGCTGGTGCGCCCCACCCAAGGGCCCAAGGCGCCTAGGGTTGGAAACCCTAGGGGTCGTTACCCGAGGGGCATGCCCCCAGTTTGAAACCCTAAGGGGTCGTTGCCCCGAGGCCCCCTCTAGATGGGATCTCCAAGGGGCATCGCCCCTAGCCCCTATATATAGTGGAGGGAGGAAGCCGCAGCCCCCCAAGCCTGGCGCCTCCTCTCCTCCCGTGACACCTCTTCCTCCTCCAAGAGGCGCTTGGCGAAGCCTGCTGGAATCCTGCTGCTTCCACCACCACACCGTCGTGCTGCTGGATCTCCATCAACTTCTCCTCCCCCCTTGCTGGATCAAAAAGGAGGAGACATCTCCGCTCCGTACGTGTGTTGAACGCGGAGGTGCCGTCCGTTCGGCGCTAGGATCATCGGTGATTTGGATCACGACGAGTACGACTCCATCAACCCCGTTCTCTTGAACGCTTCCGCTCGCGATCTACAAGGGTATGTAGATGCACTCCTCTCTCTCTCTCTCTCTCTCGTTGCTAGATGACTCCATAGATTGATCTTGGTGATGCGTAGAAAATTTTAAATTTCTGCTAGGATCTGCAAGGATGATTGTGGTAAAATAAAAAGTAAAGACTCAAATCATACAAGACGCTCCAATCAAAACACATATCATGTGGTGAACAAAAATATAGCATCAAGTAAAGTTACCGATAGACAAAGACGAAAGAGGGGATGCCTTCCGGGGCATCCCCAAGCTTAGGCTTTTGGTTGTCCTTGAATTTTACCTTGGGGTGCCTTGGGCATCCCCAAGCTTAGGTTCTTGCCACTCCTAATTCCATAATCCATCAAATCTTTACCCAAAACTTGAAAACTTCACAACACAAAACTCAACAGAAAATCTCATGAGCTCTGTTAGCGAAATAAAACAAACCACCACTTTAAGGTACTGTAATGAACTAATTCTTTATTTATATTGGTGTTAAACCTACTGTATTCCAACTTCTCTATGGTTCATAACCTCCGATACTAGCCATAGATTCATCAAAATAAGCAAACAACACACGAAAAACAGAATCTGTAAAAAACAGAACAGTGTGTAGTAATCTGTATCTAACGCAAACTTATGTAAATTAGAAAAATTTACCAAAATAGGACGACCTAGATAATTTGTTTATTGATCTACTGCACTTGGAATCAGTATTTTATCACTTTCTGGTGATTTTTAACATTTTTTCGTGAGCCTAAAGTTTATGACTTTTTCAGCAAGATCAAATAACTATCATCCAAGAAGATCATATAGGTTTCAATTGGCACAAACACTAATTAAAACATAAAACCACACCTAACCAGAGGCTATATCAAATATTTATTACTAAATAGAACCAAAAAGCAAGAAACAAAAATAAAATTGGGTTGCCTCCCACAAGCGCTATCGTTTAACGCCCCTTGCTAGACATAAAGGCAATAATAGATCTAAGTATTATCATCTTTGGTATGCAATCCGTAAGTGGCTCTCATAACAGATTCATAAGGAAATTTAATTTTCTTTCTAGGAAAGTGCTCCATGCCTTTCCTTAATGGAAATTGGAATCTAATATTTCCTTCTTTCATATCAATAATTGCACCAATCGTTCTAAGGAAAGGTCTGCCGAGAATAATAGGACATGTAGGATTGCAATCTATGTCAAGAACAATGAAATCTACGGGCACATAATTCCTATTTGCAACAATAAGAACATCATTAATTCTTCCCATAGGTTTCTTAATGGTGGAATCCACAAGATGCAAATTTAAAGAACAATCATCAAATTCAAGGAAACCTAACACATCACACAAAGTTTTTGGAATCATGGAAACACTAGCACCCAAATCACATAAAGCGTAGCATTCATGATATTTAATATTAATTTTAATAGTAGGTTCCCACTCATCATAAAGTTTTCTAGGGATAGAAACTTCTAATTCAAGCTTTTCTTGATAAGATTGCATTAGAGCATCAACGATATGTTTGGTAAAAGCTTTATTTTGACTATAAGCATGAGGAGAATTTAGCACGGATTGCAACAAGGAAATACAATCTATCAAAGAACAATTAGCATAATTAAATTCCTTGAAATCCAAAATAGTGGGTTCATTGCTATGTAAAGTTTTGACCTCTTCAATCTCACTTTTACCAATTTTTGCATCAAGATCTAAAAACTCCGAATCAATGGGACGCCTTCTAACTAAAGTTGACTCATCTCCAGTCCCATCATTATCAAGATTCATATTGTAAAACAAATATTTAATAGAAGACACATCAATCACTTTTAGATCTTCATCCTTATTATCATGAAAACTAGAAGAACACGCTTTCATAAAAGCAATCCTTTTTTGCACGCATCCTAGCGGTTCTTTATTTGCACTCGTCAATGGAAATTCTCATAGCTTCGAGAGACTCATTGATATCATGCTTAGGTGGAATAGATCTAAGTTTCAAAGAATCAACATCAAGGGAAATTCTATCCACGTTCCTAGCCAACTCATCAATCTTAGGCAATTTTTCTTCAAGCACAACATTGAAATTCTTTTGCGAAATCAGAAATTATTTAACACTAGTCTCAAAATCAGAGGGCATCTTATTAAAATTTCCATAAGAGTTGTTGTAGGAATTACCATAATTATTAGAGGAATTACTAGGATACAGCCTAGGATTAAAGTTTCCTCTATACGCATTGTTACCAAAATTGTTCTTACCAACAAAATTCACATCCATAGATTCATTACTATTCTCAATCAAAGTAGACAAAGGAATATCATTAGGATCAGAAGAAACACTCTTATTAGCAAACAATTTCATAAGTTCATCCATCTTTCCACTCAAAACATTAATCTCTTCTATCGCATGAACTTTTTTACTAGTAGATATTTCGGTGTGCCATTGAGAATAATTAACCATAATATTATCTAGGAGCTTCTCCTAAAGTGATTTCCATAGAAGTGCCTCCCGCAGCCGAATCTAAAAGATTTCTAGAAGCAAAATTCAATCCGGCATAATTTTTTTGTATAATCATCCATAAATTCAAACCTTGTGTAGGGCAATTGTGTATCATTAATTTCATCCTCTCTCAAGCTTGTGCAACATGCTCATGATCAAGTTGCTTAAAATTCATAATATCGTTTCTAAGAGAGATGATCTTAGTGGGAGGAAAATACTTAGAGATAAAAGCATCTTTGCACTTATTCCATGAATCAATACTATTTTTGGGCAAAGACGAAAACCAAGTTTTATCACGATATCTAAGAGAAAACGGAAATAGCTTCAATTTAACAATATCATTATCCACGCCTTTCTTCTTTTGCATATCACACAAATCAACAAAATTGTTTAGATGGGTAGCGGCATCTTCACTAGGAAGGCCAGAAAATTGATCTTTCATGACAAGATTCAACAAAAGCAGCATTAATTTCACAAGATTCAACATCGGTAATAGGAGCAATCGGAGTGCTAAGAAAATCATTCTTGTTGGTATTGGAAAAGTCACACCATTTAGTATTGTCTTGAGCCATCGTGACAAACGATCCAACACACAAGCACACAAGAAGCAAGCAAAAAGAGGCGAACGGAAAAAGAGGGCAAATAAAATGGCAAGGGTGAAGTGGGGGGGAGGAAAACGAGAGGCAAATGGAAAATAATGTAATGTGAGGGATAAGAGTGTGTGATGGGTACTTGGTATATCTTGACTTGGCGTAGATCTCCCCGGCAACAGCGCCAGAAATCCGCACGTTGGCGGGAGATCAAATCTTGACTTGACTTGGTGTAAGCCTCCCCGGCAACAGCGCCAGAAATCCTTCTTGCTACCTCTTGAGTTTGCATTGGTTTTTCCATTGAAGAGGAAATGGTGATGCAGCAAAGTAGCGTAAGTATTTCTCTTAGTTTTTGAGAACCAAGGTATCAATCCAGTAGGAGGATACACACAAGTCGCCTCGTACCTACACAAACAAATAAGAACCTTGCAACCAACGCGATAAAGGGGTTGTCAATCCCTTCACGGCCACTTGCAAAAGTGAGATCTGATAGGGATAATAAGATAAATATTTTTGGTATTTTTTATGATAAAGATTGAAAGTAAAGATTGCAAAGTAAAATAGATTGGAAACTTATATGATGGAGAGTAGACCCGGGGGCCATAGGTTTCACTAGTGGCTTCTCTCAAGATAGCATAAGTATTACAGTGAGTGAACAAATTATTGTCGAGCAATTGATAGAAAAGTGCATAGTTATGAGAATATCTAGGCATGATCATGTATATAGGAATCACGTCCACGACAAGTAGACCGAAACGATTCTGCATCTACTACTATTACTCCACACATCGACCGCTATCCAGCATGCATCTAGAGTATTAAGTTCATAAGAACAGAGTAACGCATTAGGCAAGATGACATGATGTAGAGGGATAAACTCAAGCAATATGATATAAACCCCATCTTTTTATCCTCGATGGCAACAATACAATATGTGTCGTTTCTCTTTCTGTTGTTGGATCGAGCAACGCAAGATTGAACCCAAAGCTAAGCACTTCTCCCATTGCAAGAAAGATCAATCTAGTAGGCCAAACCAAAGTGATTATTCGAAGAGACTTGCAAAGATATTAAATCATACATAAAAGAATTCAGAGGAGATTCAAATATTGTTCATAGATAATCTTTGATCATAAACCTACAATTCATCGGATCTCGACAAACACACCGCAAAAAGAGTTACACCGAATAGATCTCCAAGAAGATCGAGGAGAACTTTGTATTGAGATCCAAAGAGAGAGAAGAAGTCATCTAGCTAATAACTATGGACCCGAAGGTCTATGGTAAACTACTTACACATCATCGGAGAGGCTATGGTGTTGATGGAGAAGCCCTCCGTGATTGATTCCCCCTCCGGCGGAGCACCGGAAAAGGCCCCGAGATGGGATCTCACGGGTATAGAAGGTTGCGGCGATGGAAATAGGGTTTCGTGGTGCTCCTGGATGTTTTTGGGGTATATGGATATATATAGTAGGAAGAAGTAGGTCGGTGGAGCTGCGAGGGGCCCACGAGGGTGGGGGCGCACCTCGTGGCCTCCTTGCTTCTTTCTTGACGTCCACTCTAAGTCCCCTGGATCACGTTTGTTCCAAAAATAACTCTCTCGAAGGTTTCATCCCGTTTCGATTCCGTTTGATATTCCTTTTCTGCGAAACTCTGAAATAGGCAAAAAAACAGTAATTTGCACTGGGCCTTGGGTTAGTAGGTTAGTCCCAAAATAATATAAAAGTGCATAATAAAGCCCATTAAACATTCAAAACAGATAATATAATAGCATGGAACAACAAAAAATTATAGATACATTGGAGACGTATCAACGTTGGAAGACATCGTGCTCCCGTAGCAAAGCGCAAGGCCCCTGCCGTCGCAGCGGCCGTGAACCCAGTCGGCGGTGGGCACAAGAATAAACCTCGCATCGACGAACGGAAGATGACGAACCGACGCACCTGCCCTCTTGTCGTAGACACCTCAAAGAGCGACAAGTTCTCTGGGTGTAGGAAGGCGTGGGAGTTTGAGACCACATACTCGAAGCTGGTGGTCACACTAAGACGCACCAAGAAAGCACTAGAAGAAGAACCGCTGGGACACCACGGACGACCACACAAATTGGAGGAACTCTACCCTCGTCGCGAGTGCCAGTGGGTTCTCCAGGAGATGTACGGCGACATGTTCGGAGCGATGCACGAGGCACTCGAGGACGACGTCCGCACCGAGCTGGCGCTAAAGACGATACTACGTAGGATGAGGAAGCTGGAGCATGTGGCATTGAAGATGGCGATGGAGCGGTGGGATCCCGCCCGAGTTAAGGACCGGGTGTACAAGTGTGTCATAGATCAGGTGGTGGACCTAAAGAAAGAGCAAAAGGATGGGAGCACGTGATCAATTGTGGTGGCGCGTGAGCATCTCCGGCCGACATGTGGCATGATGGAGCATGAGAAGATCGGTGCACTTGTCTTGTTTGTCGAAGTGGTCTATGTTGTTGAAGTATACGAGAGGAGAAGTATACCATAGGGGATGGCGCGCTCCGCCGCGCGCGGGCCATAGGCATGTACTTTTTAGGCGAATTTAGGGGAGCGTGGAGTAGTGTCGTCGATGGGGTATAAGGGCATCTCCAGCCGTTGGCCCTCCAGGGGGCGTCTAAAAGCGCCGCCTGGGGGTGAGCCGACGCAAAAAATGGCCCTGGGGCGAGTCGGTCCCCAGCCGTCGGCCCCTAGGGCCGCCCCCAAGCGCGTATTTAAAAAAAAAGAAGGGTCGTTCGGCGAAGTTATGATAAAAAGTAGTTAAATTTCGGCTAAACATGGCAAATTTTGGCGAAATTCGCGCATTTTCATTACATTAACCTAATCTAAAAAGAAAGGGCTGAAGTCGTCGCTGCCATCGCCGTCGCCGGCCTTCTCCTCCTGACGCGGGCGCCCGCCGACCCGGCGTCGCCATGGCGGATCGGCGGCGGCGTCGTCGTCGTCGCTCATCGCTGTCGCATAGGACGACGACCACATCTTCATCGCGCGCGTCGGCGCTCCTCGGCGCGGCGCAGGGCGCTACTGGCGCCCTTCACCTTCTCCCAGCGCGCTTCTCCATCGCAATGGAGTCTCCGGCGCGCCATTCTAGGGTCGCGTCGTGCCGTCCGAACTCCGCCTTCACCGGCGCCACCCGCTCCGTCTTCACCGGCGCCAGCCCGGCCCGTCTTTGGCTTGATGAAGCGCGAGAAGCGCGGCGCGCTGGATGTTCGCCGAACAGAGCAGGACTCTGCTCGCGGAGCGAACGGCGGCCGGTTGCGCCGCCTCGTCTCGGGAAGCGTTACGCCATGGCGACGGCGGGCTGGGCGGGCTCGGGAGAGGTAGAGGGAGGGGCTGGCGCGGCGCGCGGGAGAGGCAGGGAGAGGAGGGCTGGACGGCGGCGAGGGTGGGGCTGGTGTGGCACAGCGAGTGGAAGCCGCCGGCTTTACACCGGCCGCACCTGTGTACGCTGCGTCGGAGAGGGAGGCGTCGGCGCCGCCGTCCGTGAAGCGCCGCCGTGAGAATCAATGGCAAGGCTGACCGGCGACAGCCTTGCCATTGATTCCCCGCGGGAACCGAGGCCGTTGGGGGAAGACGAGGCGCCGAGTCGCTAACGCGGCTGGCCCGCGTCTTTTTCGCGCCAAAACAGCTCGCCCCGGCGCCCCCGGGCGCCCCCCAGCGCGCCGGGTTCGGGCTGGGTCCGCCGGCGCTGTTTTCGGCCCAAGCCGGCGAAAATCGGGCTCTGAGGCGCTCTTGGGCGTTTTTTTCGCGCCAAAAAATCGCCTGGGGAGGCCTTCCTGGGGGCGCGGCTGGAGATGCCCTAAGGGCCATGTATCTGCACGGGCTAAATTTTTTTCCTATCACATGCTCAGGGTTCCTTTGATTCAAACGAATTCTATAGGATTGTTTCGAGGATTGAAATCCTTACTAAATTTTCCTAAGTTGGTCATTTGATTCATTGGATTGGATTCTATAGGAATTTTCCGTATGAAATCTTTTGTAATACATTTCATAGAAAACCTAACATCCACTCCAACCTCTTTTTACAATTTCGAATCCTATAAGATTCAAGTGAACGTGCTTCAATCCTATACTTTTTCTATTCTTGCATTTTCAAAATCCTGTGAATCAAAGAGGCTCTAAGTTGTGCGCAAATGCTAGGTATCGCTCCTTGCGGTCGTTTCTTCCCTTTTATGTGTTTCTCTGTCATCTTTTGGGTTTTTAAAATTTGAAATATGTGGGCATTTTTTCAAGTTCATGAATATTTTCAATTTTTTGTGCACATTTTTTAATAATAAAGGAACCGACAAAACAAAAATAAAGTAGAAAACAGAAAAAAGAAACTCCACATGCTTGCGCTAGCTCGTGGGGACTGCACCTGCGTTCTCTCACCATAGGCTAGACTCATGTAGGTAAGACATGTGAGCTACCGCGATCCTTAAGGACCGCAAGTGGCACTGCATATCATCAATGCAGAGTATGTGGTTTGAGGTGTTAACGCGTGGGGAGGGGGCGCGTATTAGTTTTGTGTTGTTCGGGGTGTTGGTGTTCCCATATGTGGTTGTTGCATGAAGTTTTGTTTTGTGCTGTGGGACGGTGTGATACCTTAGTGCTGGCAAGTTGTATAATGGTGGCCTCGGTATGTCCGGTGTTCCCCATGTTCCTCTATTGTGTGAGTCAGTGATGGACCTAGAATCTCAATACCGAGGTGTTACGGCTCAAACTTCTGAAAAAAGTACATAACTATGCTCAATTCTATCAATTGCCCAAAGTAATTTGTTTACCCACCGTCGCTATGATTTCGAGAGAGAAACCACTAGTGAACATATGGCCCTCGGGTCCATTCTCCATCAATATTGTACTAAGAATCTTATAATTTCTTTATTTTCTCTCTTTTATTTTCATTTTTACTTTTATTTGCTTTGCCTGTCGCTGTCAGTTTTAGTCTTACAACTGGCAAGAACAAGGGGAGTGACGACCCCCTTGCCTTTGTTGGATGCAAGCAATTACTTTGTGTGTGTGCAAGTATTGTCTATGTTGCTGGTGTGGTGCCTTCTACTGCTTTGATAAATCTTGGTTCTTAACTAAGAGAAATACTATTTGCTAGTATATTGCTTCACCCTTCCTCTTCAGGGAAATCCAACAACTCTATCATGAGAAGCAAATGCCCTGCTGCCTCCCATGCCCTACTCATCCCTGGAGGACTCCGCGACCTGTCCGTCGCCGGTGGATGTGAGGTCTACGATGGAAATGGAAGGGCTGCCACTCTCGTCATCCCACAGGCGCTTCCAAACAGTGTTCGTCAACGCGTAGGACACACAACTAACGGTGTTCTGGTCCGCGATCGCTTGCATAGCCCGCACTGCCTCCGCGCCTGCGTCCAGCTGTGTCGCCTGTGCGGTGCAAGCGGCCTCATAGAGCCATCCGCCAGCCGGTGCTGCTCGAGGAGAATCAGGTTGTACCGCTGCTCCTCCTGCGCGTGCCAAAACAACGACATAGGTGTCGGCGCAGGCTGCTCCTCCGCCATGGCGTCATCGAAGTGCGCCTGCGCCTGCTCCATGGTCAAGCCAACATGCATCGGCATGGGCTCCGGTGCTAAGTCATTGTCAGAGCATGTCTCCATCGTGGGATCGTCATTGAAGACCTTGGAGGAGCTGGTCAGCATGCCAGCCTCGATCTGCCTGGCACGGAGGCTCTACCATGCGGCCCCAAGGGGTGGCGACCTCATGCTTCATCTCCGGCGACGGGCTCTTCCACATAGCGTTCCTGCTGGTGGTCATGGCAGATGTGATGCACGGGAGGAAGACGTGGAGCGGATAGGGTTGTGTGTGATGTTCACCGGGTGTGGCCGCCTTTAATAGTGGATGCTGGCGAGGCCAAGCGTCCGGGTGCGTAAATGCACAGGCGCATGAGTTGTTTTCTCGGTCGGCAGTATGTTGAATGGCGGCAGACGAAGGGACCGTTGAATCGGCATGGTAGATATACATCCGCCCCGTCCACTAAACATCTCTCCAACATTGAACGGCATGTAGACCGGGAATGCGGCGCGGGTGGCACCCTCGGCTGGCAAGTCACTTCAATATTGGCGCCAGCGAGTGGTCACGTTTGCTTTGGGCGGGCGTCAATGCAGAGTGGCCGCTCTAGATCGGTGTGAATGCGGGCAGCTGGCTTCGGGCTGGAAAGCGTGCGGGGGTGCGAGAGGGGTTTTTTGGTCGGCCAGATTAGTCAGACGCGGGCATGGCAGATGTCCGGATGCTACGAGTTGTTCCCGCGATTTAATCGATGATGATCTTGCGCTACGTACAGGCACTCCAAGATTACAGACTGTATCCACTCCTGTAACGGATTCAGGGCTGAACACGATCACAATACGAAACGGCCACGGCGAAGCATGAGGTCGCTGACCGCTGTGAATTCCTCGAGAAGGATAATAAAGCCAAAACGGTTGATCTTGATAAGGCCTTACAAGAGGCAAAAGAAGCGCAGTCCGAATCTACAGCGGCCCGGGAGGAGATCCGGCAAGCTGGGGAGATCGTGGCTGGTAAGCCCTTTTTATTACAAACTAAGTTCGGCGATCCGAATTATGCCCCGCTTAACCAAGTGTGGAGTTCCCTAGACGCTTTATTGGATTTGCCGAAGAGTGCTTCCGATGCAGCGCAGTTTTACCAAGCGCAAGAAGGCTATGCAACGGAGAAGCTTTTCTGGTCACAATTCGGTGCGTCAAAGCACCCACTGTTGCTGAACGAACAGATGACCCAATGGGCCGAGCTTCACCGGATATCTGGCGCTGCCATGAAGGACGTCGTGGTCCGGCTGTGGCCGACCGAGCCAATTCTGGATAGTTATTTTGGTTTGGTGCGGCGACTTGCTGATGCGGTGCCGCGTATCGACGCTGTTAAGCGATCTACGTGCATTGAAGGTGCATGGATGGCCTTTGCCCGTGTTAAGACATACTGGACGAAGATGAAGGCCATCGATGTTGCAGCGAAGAGTCCACCCAAGGGCAAGGACCACCCCGCGCCAGAGCATTATTTCGAGGATGTCTTAGAGGCTGCTCGCTTGATCGAGGGTCAATGCTCGAAAGACATAATATTCGAGTAAGGTGTATGGAAATTGTAAAATACAATATTATATAATAAAGCTATTTTCATTTTAGTGTTGCCTGAAAGCTTTGATTCCTCCTGTGCGGCCGTTTTTGTATAATCTGAAAGTTTTCCAGTCGTCGGCTTCAGCCCCCTCGTAGGAAGTACGGGGGTGTTCGGAAAAGCAATTGATCACTCTTAACCCAACGTCTTGGTCCATGAAGGAGGTGTCAATGCGGCGAACGAGGCAACCGGACTATAGGGCGTTAACACTTTCACTTAGCCATAGGAGTTTTACGATGGGTCTACGATATAGCCCCTGGTATGTACGCGGTTATCCCAATACGGTGTGTTACATGTATGACCTGAAGAAAGGTCCTTCGTGTAATACGGAGGGAATCGCGAAAGATTCCAATAAGTCATTGAGTGGTTGACTAGCTCTCGCCGCATCATGACAGTCAGTTTTCGGCTTTCTCTACTAAGGTGCTTGACCAGATGAACCGGAAGCACAATCACAGTAGTTCTCCCTTTACTACCTTAGCCGATAGAGCGGAACGTAAGGTAGCAAGCACACAGGAGCCGGGCAACCCAATTATTGACCCAAGACATGATTCAGAGCTGATGCATATAAGGCCAAACTCGCGACGTCTAAGTATGCTATGAAGCTGTTCGGACTTGTCGGCAACTCATTTGTTCCCATGCCAAGCCCCTGGCAGATTATGCCGAGGTGTGTGCGAAACAACCAAAGGAGCAAAATTCAGTGCTTTAGAAAAAAAACGAAAACCGAATACGGATTATGTTCGCTGGGACATGAGTGATATGCCAATCGTTGTTTTATAGATGACAAAGCCGCAACCCCGGCTATTTGACATGTCGGGGGTCGAAGGCTGAGGAAAAAGGCACCTTACAGGCTCAAGATAGAGAGTGTGGTCTACAAAAAGTTATTTTGGACCTCCTGTCGCACGTCTGCGCCGCCTGTCCTCGGTGAAGGGGCTCCTTGACGGGAATAGCCTTTAGGTGAGTGTATGAAACCGAACTTCGATAGAGTCCGTGGGATGACCCGCCTTTGAGCCGCCTGTGATAGAGGATAATGAAAAGGGAAAGAGTAGTTAGAAAAATAAAAAGGGTTTATGGGAGTACTTGCAGGCTCGTCCATATATTGCTTCCGCCGATGCCCAGGGTATCTTAAGTGCATAGTTATGTATGCGCGGTACCGCTTTCTCAGGTATATGAGGAGGGCGGTGGAAGCCGAACTGCTAGTCCAGCTCCGACATTGGTCGATCCTGTTGAATGGAGACCGGTGGCTTAATGACCGACAAGGTATGCGGTTTGATACGCTTTGTACTTCGGCTGAGGTTGCCGTACTGTGATCCTCGGTCCGGAGGGAGTGCTTCTCCTGCTCCTCTTTAGAGTTGTGTGTCACGTATACCATGTTCACTGTTTTTACTTCGGGGGGGGGGGGGGGGAATTGTTTCTGACCCCCGGTGTTTGGTTGGCGAGTCTCTTCGTCGTCGTTGTCGTCGGGCGGCCTCTTCCCCTTGTGTTCGGCATTTAACTTGCCGTCCTGTTTGAAGACCCAATAACTTCTGTTGGTGTGATTGGCTGGTTTATTGGGGTGGCCGTGAATTTGGCATGGCCTATCCAATATCTTGTCTAAGTTGGATGGTCCGTCTCTATTTGCCGTAAATGGCTTTTTCCATTGACCCGGCTTGGGGCCGCTGAATCCGGCATTGACCGATGTGTCGTGCGTTCCCTCATTAGCATTACCATGTTTGTGTTTATCGCGTCGTGGTTTCCCATTGCTGTCTCGAACTTCGGAAGTGCCCGGATCGCTGGCACTGTTGCTTCTACGAGCGAGCCAGCTGTCTTCTCCCGCGCAAAAGCGGGTCATCAGAGTGGTAAGGGCTGACATGGATTTTGGTTTTTCCTGACCGAGGTGGCGGGCGAGCCACTCGTCCCGGACGCTGTGTTTGAAAGCCGCTAGGGCTTCCGCGTTCGGATAGTCTATGATTTGGTTCTTTTTAACTAAGAACCTGGTCCAGAGCTTCCTGGCTGACTCTCCGGGCTGCTGGACGATGTGACTTAAGTCATCGACATCTGGTGGCCAGACATATGTACCTTGGAAGTTGTCGCGGAAGGCGTCTTCCAGATCCTCCCAGCTGCCGATAGAGTTTTCACGCAGATTGTTTAACCAGTACCTTGCTGGTCCTTTGAGTTTTAATGGGAGATATTTGATGGCGTGGAGATCGTCACCACGGGTCATATGAATATGGAGAAGAAAATCCTCGATCCATACCGCAGGGTCTGTTGTCCCATCATATGATTCCATGTTTACGGGATTAAACCCTTCCGGGAATTCATGGTCCATTACTTCGTCAGTGAAGCAAAGAGGGTATGCGGCGCTGATACGTCTCCAACGTATCTATAATTTTTTATTGCTCCATGCTATATTATCTACTGTTTTGGACCATATTGGGCTTTATTTTCCACTTTTATATTATTTTTGAGACTAACCTATTAACCGGAAGCCCAGCCCAGAATTGTTGTTTTTTTGCTTATTTCAGTGTTTCGAAGCAACGGAATATCAAACGGAGTCCAAACGGAGTCCAAACGGAATGAAACCTTCGGGAACGTGATTTTCTCACCGAACATGATCCAGGAGACTTGGACCCCACGTCAAGAAAGAAGGGAAGTGGCCACGAGGGTGGGGCGCGCCGCCTCGTGGGCCCCTGCTGCTCACCGACGCATTCTTCCTCCTATATATACCTACGCACCCCCAAACGATCGATTCACGGAGCCAAAACCTAATTCCACCGCCGCAACTTTCTCAGACGACGAGATCCCATCTTGGGGCCTGTTCCGAGTTCACGGAAGGGGAATCCGCCATGGAGGGCTTCTACATCAACATCATAGCCTCTCCGATGAAGTGTGAGTAGTTTACCTCAGACTTTCGGGTCCATAGTTAGTAGCTAGATGGCTTCTTCTCTCTTTTTGGATCTCAATACAATGTTCTCCCCCTCTCTCGTGGATATCTATTTGATGTAATCTTCTTTTTGCGGTGTGTTTGTTGAGACCGATGAATTGTGGGTTTATGATCAAGTCTACCTATGAACAATATTTGAATCTTCTCTGAATTCTTTTATGTATGATTGGTTATCTTTGCAAGTCTCTTTGAATTGTCAGTTTGGTTTGGCCTACTAGATTGGTTTTTCTTGCAATGGGAGAAGTGCTTAGCTTTGGGTTCAATCTTGCGGTGTCCTTTCCCAGTGATAGTAGGGGCAGCAAGGCATGTATTGTATTGTTGCCATCGAGGATAACAAGATGGGGTTTTTATCATATTGCATGAATTTATCCCTCTACATCATGTCATCTTGCTTAAGGCGTTACTCTGTTTTCTTGAACTTAATACTCTAGATGCATGCTGTATAGCGGCCGATGAGTGGAGTAATAGTAGTAGATGCAGGCAGGAGTCGGTCTACTTGTCTTGGATGTGATGCCTATATACATGATCATACCTAGATATTCTTATAACTATGCTCAATTCTGTCAATTGCTCAACAGTAATTCGTTCACCCACCGTAAAATACTTATGCTCTTGAGAGAAGCCGCTAGTGAAATATATGGTCCCCGGGTCTATCTTTATCATATTAATCTCCCAACACTTTATTATTGCTTTTGCTTTTTAACTTTGCATCTTTATACCAAAAATACCAAAAATATTATCTATCATCTCTATCAGATCTCACTCTCGTAAGTGACCGTGAAGGGATTGACAACCCCTAATCGCGTTGGTTGCGTGGAGCTATTTGTTTTGTGTAGGTACGAGGGACTCGCGCGTAGCCTCCTACTGGATTGATACCTTGGTTCTCAAAAACTGAGGGAAATACTTACTCTACTCTGCTGCATCACCCTTTCCTCTTCAAGGAAATCCAACGCAGTGCTCAAGAGGTAGCAAGAAGATTTCTGGCGCCGTTGCTGGGGAGTCTACGCAAAAGTCAACATACCAAGTACCCATCACAATCCCTTATCTCTCGCATTACATTATTTGCCATTTACCTCTCGTTTTCCTCTCCCCCACTTCAGCCTTGTCGTTTTATTCGCCCTCTCTTTTCCGTTTGCCTTTTTCTCGTTTGCTTGTCGTTATGGCTAGTCTTATATCTTCTTCGTTGTCTCCCGAGAATGAAGTTTTAAATTTTAATCAAAGGGAGGGAGAAAATCTAAAAGATGCTTGGTATAGAATTTGCAATTCTCAAAATAGATCTACCAGGAAGCAATCTACTTCAGTTCTTCTCTGCAATTTTTATGTAGGTGCTAATCCTTGGTATAGATATATCCTTGATACCATTACCGGAGGGAATTTCTTGGGTAGCCATACTTTTGACTCTTATAATGCTATGATAAATTTATTTGGCTCACCACCTCTTTTGGTTAATGGAACTATGTTAACTTTGGAGCATGTAATGCAAAGACTTGAAATTATTGAAAATAAAGTTGCTACCGTTGAGTTAATTGAAAATCTAGATAAAATGATCCACAATCAAATTACCCAATATGGATCTAAGGTAGGAGTAACCTTGAAAAATATTAAGGAGAAGGAACCCATAGTTAATGAGAGAATAAATCAAGATTTCACTAGAATCGATAAACTTGAGGGTATCATTACCAACTTGGGAACCGCTTTTTCTTCCGTAAAGAATACCCCAAATCCTCCTACTAAAATTGCCAAGGTTATGTATGTTCCTAAAAATAAGGGTGAATCCTCTAGTAAGGAAACTGCGGATCTTAAATCTATAAGTATTCATCCCAATCTTTTTGCTATCATTAAGGAACCATTTGCTACGAATGAATTTTTTGATCTTATGCCAAAAAGTTTGATAATTACTAGAAAGAAAGAAATTTCTAAGGAAGGTAGATGTCTCATTGAAGGATTGCCTACCAAAGATGGCAATACCTAGATCTATCCTTGCTTTTATGCCTAGCTAGGGGCGTAAAACGATAGCGCTTGTTGGGAGGCAACCCAATTTTATTTTTTATTTTTTTTGCTTTTGTTTCTGTTTAGGAATAATAATCCATCTAACTTCTGTTTATATGTGGTTTTATGTTTTAATTAGTGTTTGTGCCAAGTTAAACCTATAGGATCTTCTTGGATGATAGTTATTTGATCTTGCTGTAATTTCAAGAAAGTTCTGGTTCACGAAAACAATTGCTAAAAAACACCAGAACGTGATAAAATAGTGATTCCAATTGCTGCTGATCAATAAACAAATTGCCTAGGTCGTCCTATTTTGGCTGAATTTTTCGAATTACAGAAGTTTGCGTTAGTTACAGATTACTACAGACTGTTCTGTTTTTGACAAATTCTGTTTTTCGTGTGTTGTTTGCTTATTTTGATGAATCTATAGCTAGTAAAATAGTTTATAAACCATAGAGAAGTTGGAATACAGTATGTTTAACACCAATATAAATAAAGAATGAGTTCAATACAGTACCTTGAAGTGGTCTTTTGTTTTCTTTCGCTAACGGAGCTCACGAGATTTCTGTTGAGTTTTGTGTTGTGAAGTTTTCAAGTTTTGGGTGAAATCTTTTGATGGATTATGGAACAAGGAGTGGCAAGAGCCTAAGCTTGGGTATGCCCATGGCACCCCCAAGATAATCTAAGGACACAAAAAATTCAAAGCTTGGGGATGCCCCGGAAGGCATCCCCTCTTTCCTCTACTTCCATCGGTAACTTTACTTGGAGCTATATTTTTATTCACCACATGATATGTGTTTTGCTTGGAGCGTCTTGTATGATTTGAGTCTTTGCTTTTTAGTTTACCACAATCATCCTTGCTGTACACACCTTTTGAGAGAGCCATACATGAATTGGAATTTGATAGAATACTCTATGTGCTTCACTTATATCTTTTAGAGCACGGTGGTGGATTTGTTTTATAGAAACTATTGATCTCTCATGCTTCACTTAGATTATTTTGAGAGTCTTAAATAGCATGGTAATTTGCCTAATAATAATAATATTCTTGGTATTCAATATTTGTAAAACTTTCTTTTGAGTGCATTGAATACTAAGAAAAGTTTGATGCTTGATAATTGTTTTGAGATATGGAGGTGATAATATCAAAGTCGTGCTAGTTGAGTAGTTGTGAATTTGAGAAATGCTTGTGTTGAAGTTTGCAAGTACCGTAGCATGCACGTATGGTAAACATTATGTAACAAATTTGAAACATGAGGTGTTATTTGATTGTCCTCCTTATGAGTGGCGGTCGGGGACAAACGATGGTCTTTTCCTACCAATCTATCCCCCTAGGAGCATGCGCATAGTGCTTTGGTTTTTGATGGATTGTAGATTTTTGCAATAAGTATGTGAGTTCTTTATGACTAATGTTGAGTCCATGGATTATACGCACTCTCACCCTTCCATCATTACTAGCCTCTTCGGTACCGTGCATTTCCCTTTCTCACATTGAGAGTTGGTGCAAACTTCGCCGGTGCATCCAAACCCCGTGATATAATACGCTCTTTCACACATAAACCTCCTTATATCTTCCTCAAAACAGCCACCATACCTACCTATTATGGCATTTCCATAGCCATTCCGAGATATATTGCCATGCAACTTTCCACCATACCGTTTGTCATGACACATTCATCATTGTCATATTGCTTAGCATGATCATGTAGTTGACATAGTATTTGTGGCAAAGCCACCATTCATAATTCTTTCATACATGTCACTCTTGATTCATTGCATATCCCGGTACACCGGCGGAGGCATTCATATAGAGTCATACTTTGTTCTAGTATCGAGTTGTAATCATTGAGTTGTAAATAAATAGAAGTGTGATGATCATCATTTTCTAGAGCATTGTCCCAAGTGAGGAAAAAAAATGAAAAAGGAAAGGCCATAAAAAAAGAAAGGCCACAAAAAAAAGAGAAGGCCCAAAAAAATGAGAGAAAAAGAGAGAAGGGACAATGCTACTATCCTTTTCCACACTTGTGCTTCAAAGTAGCACCATAATCTTCATGATAGAGAGTCTCTTGTTTTGTCACTTTCATATACTAGTGGGAATTTTTCATTATAGAACTTGGCTTGTATATTCCAACAATGGGCCTCCTCAAGTGCCCTAGGTCTTCGTGAGCAAGCAAGTTGGATGCACACCCACTTAGTTTCTTTTGTTGAGCTTTCATACATTTATAGCTCTGGTGCATCCGTTGCATGGCAATCCCTACTCCTTGCATTAACATCAATCGATGGGCATCTCCATAGCCTATTGTTAGCCTTGTTGATGTGAGACTTTCTCCTTTTTGTCTTCTCCACATAACCCCCATCATCATATTCTATTCCACCCATAGTCCTATATCATGGCTCACGCTCATGTATTGCGTGAAGGTTTATAAGTTTGAGATTACTAAAGTATGAAACAATTGCTTGGCTTGTCATCGGGGTTGTGCATGATGAGAGCATTCTTGTGTGACGAAAATGGAGCATGACTAAACTATATGATTTTGTAGGGATGAACTTTCTTTGGCCATGTTATTTTGAGAAGACATAATTGTTTAGTTAGTATGCTTGAAGTATTATTATTTTTATGTCAATATGAACTTTTGTCTTGAATCTTTCGGATCTGAATATTCATACCACAATTAAGAGGAATTACATTGAAATTATGCCAAGTAGCATTCCGCATCAAAAATTCTCTTTTCATCATTTACCAACTCGAGGACGAGCAGGAATTAAGCTTGGCGATGCCTGATACGTCTCCAACGTATCTATAATTTTTGATTGCTCCATGCTATATTATCTACTGTTTTGGACCATATTGGGCTTTATTTTCCAATTTTATTTTATTTTTGGGACTAACCTATTAACCGGAGGCCTAGCCCAGAATTGCTGTTTTTTTGCCTATTTCAGTGTTTCGAAGAAACGGAATATCAAACGAAGTCCAAACGGAATGAAACCTTTGGGAACGTGATTTTCTCACCGAACATGATCCAGGAGACTTAGACCCCACGTCAAGAAAGAAGGGAGGTGGCCGCGAGGGTGGGGGGCGCGCCCTCGTGGGCCCCCTGTTGCTCCACCGACGTACTCCTTCCTCCTATATATACCTACGTACCCCAAACGATCAGATACGAAGCCAAACACCTAATTCCACTGCCGCAACTTTCTGTATCCACGATATCCCATCTTAGGGCCTGTTCCGGAGCTCCGCCGAAAGGGGAATCCACCACAGAGGGCTTCTACATCAACATCATAGCCTCTCCGATGAAGTGTGAGTAGTTTACCTCAGACCTTCGGGTCCATAGTTAGTAGCTAGATGGCTTCTTCCCTCTTTTTGGATCTCAATACAATGTTCTCCTCCTCTCTCGTGGAGATCTATTCGATGTAATCTTCTTTTTGCGGTGTGTTTGTTGAGACCGATGAATTGTGGGTTTATGATCAAGTCTATCTATGAACAATATTTGAATCTTCTATGAATTCTTTTATGTATGATTGGTTATCTTTGCAAGTCTCTTTGAATTATCAGTTTGGTTTGGCCTACTAGATTGGTTTTTCTTGCAATGGGAGAAGTGCTTAGCTTTGAGTTCAATATTGCGGTGTCCTTTCCCAGTGACAGTAGGGGCAGCAAGTCACATATTGTATTATTGCCGTCGAGGATAACAAGATGGGGTTTTTATCATATTGCATGAATTTATCCCTCTACATCATGTCATCTTGCTTAAGGCGTTACTCTGTTTTCTTGAACTTAATACTCTAGATGCATGCTGGATAGCGGTCGATGAGTGGAGTAATAGTAGTAGATGCAGGAAGGAGTCGGTCTACTTGTCTCGGACGTGATGCCTATATACATGATCATACCTAGATATTCTCATAACTATGCTCAATTCTGTCAATTGCTCAACAGTAATTCATTCACCCACCGTAAAATACTTATGCTCTTGAGAGAAGCCACTAGTGAAATCTATGGTCCCCGGGTCTATCTTTATCATATTAATCTCCCAACACTTTATTATTGCTTTTGCCTTTTTACTTTGCTTTTATTTTACTTTGCATCTTTATACCAAAAATGTTGGGGAACGTTGCATAAAATAAAATTTTCCTACGTTCACCAAGATCCATCTATGAGTTCATCTAGCAACGAGAGAGAGAGAGGGATGCATCTACATACCCTTGTAGATCGCGTGCGGAAGAGTTCAAGAGAACGGGGTTGAGGGAGTCGTTCTCGTCGTGATCCAAATCACTGGAGATCCTAGCGCCGAACGGACGGCACCTCCGCGTTCAACACACGTACGGTCAGCGTGACGTCTCCTCCGTCTTGATACAGCAAGGGGAAGGAGAGGTTGATGAAGATCCAGCAGCACGACGGCGTGGTGGTGGATGCAGCAGACTCGGCGAGGCTTCGCCAAGCAATCAAGGGAGGAGGAAGAGGTGTAGCAGGGGAAGGGAGGCGCCAAGACTCAGGGTGCGGCTGCCCTCCCTCCCCCCTCCTTTATATAGGCCCCCAGGGGAGGCGCCGGCCCTGGAGATGGGAATCTCCCAAGGCGGCGGCCGCCAGGGGGGGTGGAGTGCCCCCCAAGGCAAGTGGTGGCCCCCCCCCCACCCTAGGGTTTCCAACTCTAGGCGCAGGGGGGCCCAAGTGGGGGGCGCACCAGCCCACCAGGGGCTGGTTCCCTCCCCATTTCAGTCCACGGGGCCCTCCGGGATAGGTGGTCCCACCCAGTGGACCCCCGGGACCCTTCCGGTGGTCCCGGTACAATACCGGGTGACCCCGAAACTTTCCCGATGGCCGAAACAGCACTTCCTATATATAATTCTTTACCTCCGGACCATTCCGGAACTCTTCATGACGTCCGGGATCTCATCAGGGACTCCGAACAACTTTCGGTTTGCCGCATACTCATATTCATACAACCCTAGCGTCACCGAACCTTAAGTGTGTAGACCCTACGGGTTCGAGAGACATGCAGACATGACCGAGACGGCTCTCCGGTCAATAACCAACAGCGGGATCTGGATACCCATGTTGGCTCCCACACGCTCCTCGATGATCTCATCGGATGAACCACGATGTCGAGGATTCAAGCAACCCCGTTGAGGGAGTCCCAGATTAGGGGGTGGCCGGATAGCCGAACTATCACCGTTGGCCGGACTCCTGGACTATGAAGATACAAGATTGAAGACTTCGTCCCGTGTCTGGAAGGGACTTTCCTTGGCGTGGAAGGCAAGCTTGGCGATACGGATATGTAGATCTCCTACCATTGTAACCGACTCTGTGTAACCCTAACCTATCCGGTGTCTATATAAACCGGAGGGTTTTAGTCCGTAGGACACGACAACAATCATACCATAGGCTAGCTTCTAGGGTTTAGCCTCCTTGATCTCGTGGTAGATCTACTCTTGTACTACCCATATCATCAATATTAATCAAGCAGGAGTAGGGTATTACCTCCATCGAGAGGGCCCGAACCTGGGTAAAAACATCGTGTCCCTTGTCTCCTGTTACCATCCGCCTAGACGCACAGTTCAGGACCCCCTACCCGAGATCCGCCGGTTTTGACACCGACATTGGTGCTTTCATTGAGAGTTCCTCTGTGCCGTCGCCATAAGGTAGGATGCCTCATCTCGTCTTTGAAGACGATACCATCGCCAAAGAAGCCTTGGCCACTGGTCAGACTCTTCGGCTAGGCGGTTTTCTCATGACTGCTAGTTCGGCCACCGCGCCGACGATGACCTCTCGAGTCATCGATACCAATCTCCATGTTAGTTCGGAACTTGCCGAACAGTTAGATCCGATCGAGCTCTCCTCCATAAACGAGCTCTTGGTTCGCATCGCCGCCCTGGGAGTCGCCACAGACTACGACCGGATCGGGCCTAAAACCGATCTGAGAGAGATCAACTCTCCCCAGGCTACCCATCATGTTGCCGTGATAGAGGAGAAGTGTGGCAATTCTTCTTCTATCTTAAGGACTAGTTACGTCCGGATTCCCGATCCCTCCATGCCGGATTCCGCAGAGGGACGGATGTCGATCAAGCCCTGAACTTAAAGTCAGGTGGCGGGTTGGACTCATTGGATAACACTCAAAAATCCAAACTTCCGAGTTCGGAAACTTCTCGCCCCCGAGTCCTAAATTGGGCGGGCTCCGGATCTAGTTCCACCGCCCACCCAAACATTAGCGATCTCTCTCGAATTCGCAAGAGCCCGTTGAAACAATACATCATTATTGGGCCAGATTCCTCCTGGTTTTGAACAGGATAAAGGACTGCCGAGAGGAGGATGCAATCCCAATTTTCTGCAATAATTGCACGGACAAGGGAATCCTAAACGCCATAAGTCGTCGCGAAATTACACGCTTTGCTTACTTGGTGACCATAGTACAAAAGTACTATGCGATGGAGAGCGCCTGGAAAACCGAAAGTAAATTTTGGGATAATCCGGCCCCGAATACATCCCTAGTCCGAAACAAAAGGGTGCATCATTATCAAGCACCTGGGTCAAATACCAAAAAACCAAAACCCCCTAAAGGGTACGGAACCGTACTGGAGGGTTGGTTAAACGGACCCTGCAAAATTCATAGCATAGAGGGCGCCACTCCAACTCATAGCCTTCCAAAGATGTTGGATACTACGGCAGTGGCCAAAAGTGGCGAAGAGCTTCTAGCTTCGAATCCCAGCCCAAAGAACACCAAGACGGTGTTAACAGTCTTGAGACTTTCGCATCAAATAACATGCGAAAACGAACACTCCGCAATCTTGCCGAAGTCTACCAAGTAGCAACAATAAATCCATGGAGTGACACGACTATTACCTTTAATGCCAGTGACGAACCTAAATTCCGAACAGCCCGAGCACCAGCCGCATTGGTTCTCAGTCCGATAGTGGACGACTTTCGCCTTGCTAAGGTACTCATGGATGGCAGCAGCGGACTAAACCTCATCTATGAGGAAACCCTCCGAAAAATGGAAATAGACTGTTACCGCATTGAGCGAAGCAGCAAAACCTTTAGAGGAATAATCCCTAGCCGGGAAGCATGCTGCACAGGAAAAATCACACTGGACGTAGTGTTCGGTTCGCCGGACAATTACAGGTCCGAGGAGGTCACATTTCAAGTGGCCCCGTTCAACAGCGGATATCATGCTTTATTAGGACGAGAGGCATTCACAATTTTTCAAGCTATACCCCATTATGGGTGCATGAAGCTTAAAATGCCCGGACCTAACGGAATCATCACTCTTGCTAGTGATCCGAACATAGCACTCCGCATGGAAAACAAGACAGCCGCACTAGCCCTCGAGGCACTATCCGAAGCCCTAGCGGCCGAGGAACTCACCGCGATGCGCTCCACGGTGAACAGGGACGATGTGATACTTGATAAAAGATCCAAGTCCACTTCTTTTAAACCAGCGGATGAAATAGTCAAATTCCAAGTCCACCCAACGGACCCTACAAAGACGGCCTCCATTGGGGCACAATTAAACCCTGATGTAGACGCCGCACTACGAGAATTTCTACAAGAAAACTGGGACATCTTTGCCTGGCACCCTTCAGACATGCCAGGAATCCCACATTGGCTGGCCGAGCACAGCCTAAATATCCTCAAAGGATTCAAGCCGACCAAACAGGCTCTTGGCGCTTTTCAACCCAAGAGACAGGCCATGGGAGAGGAGCTAGCCAAACTTTTGGAAGCCGGATTCATTAGAGATATAAAACATCCAGATGGCTAGCAAACCTGGTGATGGTACCAAGAAGGATAAATCTGGCGCCTATGTGTTGATTTCAAAGACCTTAATAAGGCTTGCCCAAAGGATCCTTCCCCTCCCCGAATTGATCAAATTATTGACGCTACAGCAGGACACGACTCATTGTGCTTCCTCGACGCGTACTCGCTACCACTAAATCAAGATGGCGGAGCTGCACCAAGCTGCAACAGCATTTATCACTCCGCACGCCCGCTCGCTTCAACACAATGCCCTTTGGGCTCAAAAACGCCGGCGCAACATATCAGCGCATGATTCAGACATGTCTGGCAAACCAGATCGGCAAAACAGTGGATGCATATGTAGATGACGTGGTCATCAAAACCAAGCACGTCGAAACTTTAGTAGACGACCTGAGGCTCACATTCGACAATCTTCGAAAATATGAGATCAAGCTCAATCCGGAAAAATGCGTCTTTGGCATTCCAGCCGGAAAGATCCTGGGCTTCATTGTGTCCGGTAGAGGAATTGAAGCAAATCCAGCCAAGATCCGAGCTCTGTCACAATTGGATATTCCAAATAGCGGCTCTAAGCCGCTTTATTTCCCGTTTGGGAGAAAAGGCGTTACCTCTTTACCGCCTCCTCCGGCGCACCGAACACTTTGAGTGGACGGAGGCCGCCACGGCCGGACTCGAAGAAATAAAGGCCATTTTGGAAACAAATCCGGTCTGGCGCGCCCAACGTAAATGTACCAATGCTATTATATATCGCCGCAACACATCAAGTTGTCGTAGCGGTGCTCGTTGTCGAACGAAAACGGACGGACACGGTTCCCTCTTCAAAACCGGTTTACTATGTGTCCACCGTCCTAACTCCATGCAAGTCCCGTACCCACACTATCAAAAGATAGCATACACGATGTTCATGGCATCCGGAAGCTACGACACTACTTTCAAGAGTGTTCGATAACGGTAGCCTCCGGTACCTCTTAATGACATTATAAACAACGCGACGCGACGGGCGGATTGCTAAATGGGCCATAGAGCTCCTTCCATTCGACATAACCTACAAGCCACGACGAGCTATCAAGTCGCAGGTTTTAGCGGACTTCATGGCCGAATGGACCGAAGCCGAACTCCCTAAAGAGTACGGCGCATACTCCAATTGGATCATGCACTTTGACGGCTCCAAAATGTTGGCGGCACTGGGGCTGGCGTCGTCTGACGTCCCCAACCGGGACACAGTCCAATCGTCCTTGAGATAATGTATACGGACTCCAACAACGCAGCGAATATGAGGCCCTTCGCACGGCCTCCGGATGGCGCTCTCCATGGGCATTCAATGCCTAGAGGTGCGAGATTCAACCTCGCAATATCTCAAATAAACGGAGACTTTGATGCCAAAGATCCGAAAATGGTAGCATACCGCAATGCGGTCCTAAAAATGTCAGCACGGTTCGAAGGGCTCGAATTTCATCATATAGCCCGGGATAACAACCAGGCGGCGGATATATTGGCACGCATCGGTGCAAAACGCGATGCTGTCCCACCCAATATCTTTCTGGAACGGCTGTTCAAGCCATCCGTACTATGGGAAGGGGAGTCCGGCAATAACAATCCAGACCCAACCGCACTGCCTGACGCCGAACACTCTAACACAATCGGAGGCTCTGCCCCCGAGATAACACCCACCGCTCACGAAATAATGGCGGTTATCGCCCCGTGGACAGAACCATTCCTAGCCTACCTAACTAGGCAGGAACTCCCCGAAGACCAAAATGAGGCTCGCTGCATAGTACGGCAATCTAAAGCCTATAAAGTCCATGAGGGAGAGCTTTATAAGAAAAGCACTACCGGAGCCCTTCAAAGGTGTATCTCCGAAGAGGAAGGGCGCAACCTCCTGGCTGAAATTCATGCCGGACTGGGTGGGCACCACGCCGCAGCCCGGGCCCTTGTAGGCAAGGCCTTCCGTACAGGATTTTATTGGCCGACGGCTCGGGCAAATGCGCAGGATTTAGTCCAACGATCGTCGGTTGCCAGCTTTTGCTAACCAAAGCCACATGCCACCCACGCCCTCAAAACTATACCCATCACCGGCCGTTCGCATGGTCCAGGGCTTGACATGGTTGGACCCCTTAAGGAGGAACCCACAAGCAAAATATCTATTGGTCATGGTGGATAAATTCACCAAATGGATAGAGGCCAAGCTCTGTTAAAGCGGCGAATCTGGACCAGTGATAGACTTCATATCGGGGTAGTGCACCGTTACGGTGTCCCCACAGTATTATCATCGATAACGGCACCAACTTCACGGCCGATGAGGTCAAATTATGGTGCAAAAACATGGGCATCAAGCTCGATTACTCGTCGCCTATCACCCTCAAACAAGCGGCCAAGTCGAGCGAGCAAATGGTCTAATCATGGCGGCATTAAACCCGACTAGTGCGGTCCTCAAGGAATCTAACACGCCTTTGGGTGGAGGAGCTCGACTCCGTACTATGGGGGCTGCGGACCACGCCGAATCGTACTACCGGATTCACACCATTTTTATGGTGTACGGCGCAGAGGCAGTCTTGCCCTGCGACATAATACATGACTCACCTCGCGTGCGCATGTACGAAGAAAGAGAAGCCGAGCTCGATCGGCAGGACAGTTTGGACGCATTGGAGGAGGAGCGCGACGTGGCAAAAGCTCGTTCCACATTCTATCAACAGCAGCTCAAAGATATCAAAGCAGGAAGCACGGGCCAAAGCTTATAACGTTGGCGAACTAGTTCTACTTTGCCGGACAAGAAAAAGGACAAACTCAAGCCCAAATGGGAAGGTCCCTTCATCATCGACCAGGTCCTGACCGGAGGAGCGCACTGCTCACTAAACGCATCGGATAACCGACTCGAGCCGAACCCATGGAACGCAGCCCGTCTACGAAGATTCTACGCCTAAATGCCGGACTCCAAGTTCGTCTCCTTTCTCCGTCCACATTTTTTATTTTTGCTGTCTTTTATTTCTCTCCTTCCTCCTCCTTCTTTTTTGCAGCCTCTAGAGGCTCGTTTTGTGCTTTGTTCGCACATATTTGACGCGCTGTCCGCGCTCATTATACTCAGGGGCTTCTTTAACGAAGCTTATTTATCTGGGCTTTATGCCCAACACATGCGTTAAACTTCCGCATGTACCTTTTATTCACCATTATATGCATCAATATGACTTAAGTTTTGGCCAAGCTGGGTTGCCTGGCTCCTGTGCTTACCCCTACGTTCCCGATTGTTCGGCTAGGTGGTAAAGGGAGCACCTTTGCGATTGTTACTGCCGGGTCAGCCCGATGTGTACCTTAGACGGGGTGAAGCCGAAAGCTAGCGTTCTTAAGGGAATATTCGGCCGGTGAACTAAAAGATGATTTTTAATTATTTACCCATCTGCCCCCAGATGATTTTCTGCTTTCATAGCAGCTTTGACATGCACTTTAGGGCATGCATCCCAGCGAAAGGAACCCTTAACGGAACTATTCTCCCTGGAAGATGTTTCTTACTACCCATGTAATATAACATAACTAGTTGGGCACTTGTCTGATACAGCAACAATGACCCCTACGCCTTGTCTCCATGCATACCCTGGTTCTTATATAACCACAAAGGTATTCGGACACACTCCGGACTATCGGGTCCGGAGGTCGGGCAAAAGGTCGCTATGACAAGCGATCTACAATCCGCTAGAAGACATCTTTTCATGTCATATTTTACATAGTCAACACGACTCATTGTATTCCTCCTCAATGCCATCTAATAGGCTATCTAATTTACAATATTTCTGGGAATACTTGGCGCCAATTCTACTTGGCGTACACTAACTTCTGGGAACTCCATCCCATCAGCCCCACAGTCCGACCTCGCCATGTGGTTTGGGTCAACAACCGTGTACAGCGTCTTTACCATGGCCCAGCCTCCTGGCGCCTTGACGGCAGGCCGATATCTTCCATAGCCGGAGCGCCGCCTGCTCCTTGAAGCCACTCGCCAGCTCCCCAATGCCTTGAGCAGGGAGATAGATAGCCACAAGGCCTGGCCAATGCCTTTCATCACCCGCGGACTCGTTCGTGCAGTACCGACGCAGTTCGGGAAGAAGATCACCAAGAATCGGGCATCTCCTCCTCCGGACGACCTGTGAGCAAACCTACATACATGTTTATGTTAGTCGCCTTCCTCGCGAACTCATTCAAAGTTCGTTCAAGCACTTACTGAAAATGCCGCGACGAAGCCGCCGATTCTCCTTCTGAGTCGGACAACCGAGCACGAACATCCTTTAGTTCCTCGCCCAGCTTGGTGTTGGCGTCTTGGAGGCTATTTTTCTCCTGCTGCACCCTCGTAAGCACGCTCTCGCCGGCCTTTAGCTGGCGCAAGAGCTGCTGCTTGTTCGGATCTAGTCCGGCGTCATCTGCAATATTTTTGTCAGATTCACACACACACCGCACTTCATTAAGTATTTATCTTCTGAAGCGTATATTACCAGAGGGGGTCTCTGTGGCTCCTCCAGTAGCGGCCAGTGCGGCCTCAAGTTGGGCCTTGCACTCTTCAAGCTCCTGGGACAGTCGGGTATTCTTTTCACGAAGATCCAGCATAACAAATGATCCTTAAATCAGTTATTCTAACTATTTTAAGTCTCGGGGCTCTTGGTATATATAATCATCAAATTTCCTTACCGTATGTCCTTTACATACTGCTCCGTGGCTCTGGCTAGACCATCTTGAGCTGCACGGAGGTGCGCATCTCCTAATCGAAGGCATTCAAGGCCTCTTGGGAGAAACACGTCACGAAGAACTGTCGTGGCGGCGCTGTGATTCAAGGAGCTCTCCACCTCGGAGTTGGTGGCGGACAACCTGTCGGCATCCTCTGTCGGAGGGGCATCCGACGCACGTCTCGTGCTCGCCTCAGCCTCCGGACCCGGCTTTGAAGCCTGGCCGGTGAAGGTTCGATTGGCAACCTCTCCGAACTCGGTCCGGCGAGCGCTCTTTTTCCTCAAAAGAGCACCAGCGTTAGTACGCCTTCCAGGAATCAATCCTGGGAGTATGGTGACACGCCATACCATTGCGGCGGAGTTTCGATCCGGACCACACTTCTTTTTAGCCTGCGGGGCCGCACTGCCCTTTGTTGGCCAGCCGCCGCGGGCTCGGTTTCCTGCCTCGAAGGTACCCCCTGCGAAACACCATTGGTATACGGTGATCAAAAAATATGCATGGGTGGGTCATTATCTGGATTTTGGGACCTCGGTCTCAGTTACCTGTGAGGCTGGAAGTATTCCGGGGTAATCGGCCGTAATGGCAACCAAAGCATTGTCGATGCTAAGTTGGTAGAACGCCCCGTCGACCAACTCCACCTTTATATCCGGATCCTCTTCGGAGGTCGGATCGAGGGACCGTTCCGGATCCTCGGGTTGTGGGGGCGGGCTGTGTATCTTCTCCACAGTCCGGCGCAGTTCTCAAGAAAACCATGAAATGAGATATTTAACCAAGGAACATGGATCGACAGTCGAAAGATGTTTGCTTACTCAGCTTCGAGGATTATTCAAAAACCTCCTTGATGGATTGACATGGAGGAAATCCTCCTCCTCCCCTTTGTACATAGCGCACAAGATCTTCACCAGTTCGGTGACCGATCCCGCCCTTTTGCCATGGCGGTGTGGCGTCGTCCTCCCGTTGAAGTCCCACATGGGGTGGCCCCTATATTGGAGCGGCTGCACCCCCCTCATAATGCAGATTGCCATGACTCCAATCATGGTTAATCTGACATGAGCCAGTAACCTTATTCGGCTCATCAAATAGAGGAAGTCCTTGTCATCTTCCCTCGGAACTTCGAGGGCGCCACTTAGGCGCTTCTTCAGAGGGCGTTGCTGAACTCCGGAAGGCCGATCCGAACAGGATCCGCAGCGGGGCGTCCTCCATATAAAACCATTTCGAGGGCCAGTCTTGGACGCTTCTTTGGGGTTCCGGATAGGTATCCGGTCCCGCGATCGCCAGAGCTCGGCTCCGCCCACTTGATATATTGACCCCTCATGAGAACGGGGTACTAGGCGAGAATAATCTCTTCCACAACCCGAAATGGGCCTCGACGCCCAAGAACAGCTCATGAGACGGCCACGAAGCCCGCAATGTGCAAAATGGAGGCAGGCGTGGGTGGTGCAAGCTGAGGTCGTAGAACTCCAAGAGCCCCGGAGAAACGGATGGATTGGAAATCCGAGTCCTCTTACTAGATAAGAGATGAAGCATACCCGCTCTCCTTTAGAGGGGGGGACACTCTCCGCTTGCTTTCCGCCCTTGTAGGTGGCGAGTCCGCTCGAACCGAACCATGAAGGCCGGGAAGAAATCCCTTGGTTTGGAGTATAACTAGCTCGCTATGCGGATCGAGCATCTCTCCCAATTTCAGCTGAGGGCTGGGAGCGCGAGAGGAGGAGCCGCGTCGACTGTCCATGATGGAATGGGCTTTGGTCAGGGGCGCTCCGATGAAAGCTCGCAAAGGAGGGATGATGTGTGGCCTTTTGCATTCATTCAAACACGTGGAAGATGGCCATTATTGGGCGCAGAAGCCAAGGAGCGCAGCATTTATCAGAAGCCGGACACTGTTCGACAGGTATATGGAATTTGGAGAAGAACCCGCCTCGCAATGCCGAAGACAATCAACGCGTCGGACTCATCGTCATTGAAGCCTGGTTCGGGGGCTACTGAGGGAGTCCCGGATTAGGGGGTGTCCGGATAGCCGAAATATCACCGTTGGCCGGACTCCTGGACTATGAAGATACAAGATTGAAGACTTCGTCCCATGTCCGGATGGGACTTTCCTTGGCGTGGAAGGCAAGCTTGGCGATACGGATATGTAGATCTCCTACCATTGTAACCGACTCTGTGTAACCCTAACCTATCCGGTGTCTATATAAACCGGAGGGTTTTAGTCCGTAGGACACGACAACAATCATACCATAGGCTAGCTTCTAGGGTTTAGCCTCCTTGATCTCGTGGTAGATCTACTCTTGTACTACCCATATCATCAATATTAATCAAGCAGGAGTAGGGTATTACCTCCATCGAGAGGGCCCGAACCTGGGTAAAAACATCGTGTCCCTTGTCTCCTGTTACCATCCGCCTAGACGCACAGTTCGGGACCCCCTACCCGAGATCCGCCGGTTTTGCACCGACACCCGTATACAATTCCCTTTGTCAATCGGTATGTTACTTGCCCGAGATTCGATCGTCGGTATCCCAATACCTCGTTCAATCTTGTTACCGGCAAGTCACTTTACTCGTACCGTAATGCATGATCCCGTGACCAAACACTTGGTCATTTTGAGCTCATTATGATGATGCATTACCGAGTGGGCCAGTGATACCTCTCCGTAATACGGAGTGACAAATCCCGCCTCGATCCGTGACAACCCAATGAGACACTTTCGGAGATACCATAGTGCACCTTTATAGTCACCCGATTCGTTGTGACGCTTTGGTACACCCAAAGCACTCCTACGGTATCCGGGACTTACGATCTCATGGTCTAAGGAAAAGATACTTGACATTGGAAAAGCTCTAGCAAACGAACTACACGATCTTGTGCTATGCTTAGGATTGGGTCTTGTCCATCACATCATTCTCCTAATGATGTGATCCGTTATCAATGACATCCAATGTCCATAGTCGGAAACCATGACTATCTATTGATCAACGAGCTAGTCAACTAGAGGCTCACGAGGACATGTTGTGGTCTATCTATTCACACATGTATTACGATTTCGGATAATACAACTATAGCATGAATAAAAGACAATTATCACGAAAAAGAAATATAATAATAATCCTTTTATTATTGCCTCTAGGGCATATTTCCAACAGTCTCCCACTTGCACTAGAGTCAATAATCTAGTTACATTGTGATGAATCGAACACCCATAGAGTTACGGTGTTGATCATGTTTTGCTTTCATGGAAGAGGTTTAGTCAATGATCTGCGACATTCAGATCCGTATGCACTTTGCAAATTTCTATGTCTCCATCTTGAACATTTTCACGAATGGAGTTGAAGCGACGCTTGATGTGCCTGGTCTTCTTGTGAAACCTGGGCTCCTTGGCAAGTGCAATAGCTCCAGTGTTGTCACGAAGAGTTTGATCGGCCCCGACGCATTGGGTATGACTCCTAGGTCGGTGATGAACTCCTTCACCCAAATTGCTTCATGCGCTGCCTCCGAGGCTGCCATGTACTCCGCTTCACATGTAGATCCCGCCGGCGACGCTGCTTGCAGCTGCACCAGCTTCTCGCTCCACCATTCAACATATACATGTATCCGGTTTGTGACTTAGAGTCGTCCGGATCTATGTCGAAGCTAAGCGTCGGCGTAACCCTTCTGACGAGCTCTTCGTCACCTCCATAAGCGAGAAACATGTCCTTAGTCCTTTTCGGTACTTCATGATATTCTTGACCATTGTCCAAAGTTCCTTGCGGGATTACTTTGGTACCTTCCTACCAAACTTACGGCAAGGTTTACATCAGGTCTGGTACACAGCATGGCATACATAATAGATCCTACGGCTGAAGCATAGGGGATGACACTCATCTCTTGTTTATCTTCTACCGTGGTCGGGCATTGAGCCGAGCTCAATTTCACACCTTGTAATACAGGCAAGAACCCTTTCTTGGACTGATCCATTTTGAACTTCTTCAATATCTTATCAAGGTATGTGCTTTGTGAAAGACCTATGAGGCGTCTCGATCTATCTCTATAGATCTTGATGCCTAATATATAAGCAGCTTCTCCAAGGTCCTTCATTGAAAAACTCTTATCCAAGTAGGCCTTAATGTTGTCCAAAGTTCTATATCATTTCCCATCAAAAGTATGTCATCTACATATAATATGAGAAATGCTACTGAGCTCCCACTCACTTTCTTATAAGCGCAGGCTTCTCCATAAGTCTGCGTAAACTAAACACTTTGATCATCTCATCAAAGCGAATGTTCCAACTCCGAGATGCTTGCACCAGCCCATAAATGGATCGCTGGAGCTTGCATACCTTTTAGCATTCTTAGGGTCGACAAAACCTTCCGCTGCATCATATACAGTTCTTCCTTAAGATAGCCATTAAGGAATGCCGTTTTGACGTCCATTTGCCATACCTCATAATCATAGTATGCGGCAATTGCTAACATGATTGGACGGACTTCACTTCGCTACGGAGAGAAAGTCTCATCGTAGTCAACCCCTTGAACTTGCCGATAACCCTTAGCGACAAGTCGAGCTTTATAGATGGTAACATTACCATCCGCGTCCGCCTTCTTCTTAAAGATCCATTTGTTTTCTATCGCTCGCCGATCATCGGGCAAGTCTGTCAAAGTCCATACTTTGTTTTCATACATGGATCCTATCTCGGATTGCATGGCTTCAAGCCATTTGTTGGAATCTGGGCCCGCCATCGCTTCTTCATAGTTCGAAGGTTCGCGTTGTCTAACAACATGATTTCCGGACAGGGTTGCCATACCACTCTGGTGTGGAACGTGTCCTTGTGGACCTCTGAAGTTCAGTAGCAACTTGATCCAAGTACCTTGATCATCATCATTAATTTCCTCTCCAGTCGGTGTAGGCACCATAGGAACATTTTCCTGAGCTGCACTACTTTCCGGTTCAAGAGGTAGTACTTCATCGAGTTCTAATTTCCTCCCACTTACTCCTTTCGAGAGAAACTCTTTTTCCAGAAAGGATCCGTTCTTGGCAACAAAGATCTTGCCTTCGGATCTAAGGTAGAAGGTATACTCTCACGCCCTCGATGCGGCTATATCTCCCACGTGTCGAAGCACGACTTAGAGGCATAACCGCATTGAAAGCAATGTCGCAAGTGAGGTAATCTTCACACAACCCATGTAATACATAAGGGAAAAAGATACATAGTTGGCTTACAATCGCCACTTCACACAATACATGAGTAAAACATTACATCATACAGATACAACCAACGTCCGACTACGGAACCAAAATAAAAGAAGACTACCCCAAATGCTACACAGATCCCGATCGTCCCAACTGGCTCCACTCTTGATCGGCTGAAACGAAACAACACAAAGAACAAGATCTTCATCGAGCTCCTCCTTGAGCTCGGGTTAAATCCACCTGCGGTTTCATCGGCACCGCAAACTGGTTTTGGAAGTATCTGTGAGTCACGGGACTCAGCAATCTCACACCATGAGATCAAGACTATTTAAGCTTAAAGGTAGGATAGGGTAGTGAGGTGGAGCTGCAGCAAGCGACTAGCATAAATGGTGGCTACATACGCAAATGAGAGCGAGAAGAGAAGGCAAAAGCACGGTCGAACAACTATGATCAAGAAGTGATCCTAGAACAACCTCGCCAAACATAACTCCAACACCGTGTTCACTTCCGGACTCACGAGAAGAGACCATCACGGTTACACACGATTGGTGTATTTTAATTAAGATCAACTTCGGTTTTCTACAACCGACATTAACAAATTCCCATCTGCCACATAACCGCGGGCACGGCTTTGAAAGTTCAAACCCTGCAGGGTGTCCCAACTTAGCCCATGATAAGCTCTCGCGATCAACGAAGGATATTCCTTCTCCCGGGAAGACCCGATCAGTCTCGGAATCCGGCTACAAGACATTTCACAGCAATAAAACAAGACCAGCAAAGCCGCCGGATGTGCCGACAAATCTGATAGGAGCTGCACATATCTCGGTCTCGTGGCACACTCGGATGAGCAGTCCGTACAACTAAAACCAGACCTCAAGTTGCCTTGAGGGGCGCTGCAAAGACTCTAGTTCGGGCCAGCACTCGAAGGAGCACTGGTCCGGGGCTAAAATAAAGATGACCCTCGGGCTCCGAAACCCAAGGAAAAAGGGCATAGGTGAGGCAAATGGTAAAACCAATGTTGGGCCTTCTTGGAAAAGTCTTATTCAAAGCGAACTGTCAAGGGGGTCCCATAAATCACCCGACCGCGTTAGGGACGCAAAATCCGGGAACATAACACCGATATGACGGAAACTAGGGCGGCAAGAGTGGAACAAAACACCAGGCATAAGGCCGAGCCTTCCACCCTTTACCAAGTATATAGATGCGTTAATTAAATAAGATATATTGTGATATCCCAACAAGTAAACATGTTCCAACAAGGAACAACATCTCCATGTTCCAACAAGGAACAAACTTCATCTTCACCTGCAACTAACAACGCTATAAGAGGGGCTGAGCAAAGCGGTAACATAGCCAAACAACGGTTTGCTAGGAAAGGATGGTTAGAGATTTGACATGGCAATGTGGGTGGCATGATATAGCAAGTGGTAGGCATCGTAGCATAGGCATAGCAAAAGAGCGAGCATCTAGCAAGCAAAGATAGAAGTGATTTCGAGGGTATGGTCATCTTGCCTGAAATCCCGCAAGGAAGAAGAACGAGTCCATGAAGAAGACAAACGGACGAAGTCGAACGTATCCTCACAACTCCGGAACGAAACCGAAGCTAACGAGAGAAGCAACCCGGAAAGAAGCAAACAACATAGTAAACAACCATCACATAAACATGTCATGATGCACAAACAAGTATGATGCATGACCGGTTTAATGAGGCATGGCATGGCAATATGCACAAACAACACTACAAGTTAAGTGGAGCTCAATATGCAACGGGTTGCATATTGACAAAACACCACAACACTTATTTAGTTCTCTCCCGATTAGATACTCAACAATATTAAATGTTATTAAACATGGCAAGAGGTGAAGCATAAATAAACTATCTATTTAGGCAAGGTTAAATGAGGCCGGAAACAACGAACAACAATTCCGGAAAATCCCCATATGCAAATTTCGAATTTGGTACTGATCTGACCTAACGCATATTTTAGAGTTGTTAAACATGCAAAGTAAAGCTACCATGTTAATCTATGCATTTTTCTACCCCATTTACATATATAATTTATTTAAAACCGATTTACGGTTATTTAGTTATGAAATAAATCATTTTAGCATGGCATTTAAGCAAATTAAAGCAAACAACAATTTTAAACATTTAAATGTTGTTATCATGATGCGGATGACATGTGCAAGTTTTATGCAATTTTATGAAAATGTTGACAAGAGTATGTTAAGAAACATTTGGTCACCATGGCGGAATGAAAAAGGGTGCCACGGCAACGAATCCGAAAATGATGCCACGGCAACATATCGGTTCCGATAACTCGATTGAGATACCGATGCAAAGGAAAGTGTGGACGTGCGGAACATGCAAACGATGGTGGGGTGATCCCGGATACCGGGTTCCCACGGAACGATGGCATGGCAACGAGGAGGAACAAGCGAGTGACAATTCGGACACGGTGCAAACATATCGTGCATCTCATACATGCAAGGGCATCTCATCGCGGTCGTCTCGGGTTATACCTTCGGATCGATCAAACGGGACGGTTCGCGTTTCGTAGAGGGAAGTAGACGTTCTCGCGATGATCGTCGAGGGAAGTAGTCGTACACGGCGTAGGGGAAGTAGACGTTCATGTCCCGTGGATGTTCGGGGTCCACGGGGTCTTCGAGGGTCGACAGTAGTGGTACACACGTCATCGGGGTACTTGTCGGATCCGAGAGGTACTTGGCGAAAAACATGTCAACGGTAGTTGTACTCATTTCCGTAGATGAACTTGACGTAACCGTGCGGTAGTCGAACTTGGCGCTCGTGGTACACGTTCTTTTTCGTAGATGTTCGAGTCGGCGATAGCGGTACTTGAAGAATCCCGAAACGGACTTGGCGTCTTCGCGCGTAGGGGTACTTGACGTTTCCGGTTCGGTGGTCGTACACGCGAGTAGGTGAACTTGACGGGTCATCAACCTCCTGGTACTTGACGAAAACCTGAAGATGGCCTTGGCGTCCTGGTTCGGTGGTTGTGGAGGCAGGGGACTCCGGCTCCTTGTGGAGCTCCTGGTGGTCGCCACCAACTGAGGAGGCGGCAAGGGGCGAGGGGGCCGGGCGCGACTCGACCGGACCAGGAGGTGGTGGCGCGAGGCGGAGCGCTCCAGCAAGGCAGGGACGCTCGCTGGACGAGAGGAAGCAGGCGGCAGAGTCGCAACAGGAGGTCGGCGCTTGTGGGCGAGGCGGCGCTGCCCTTGGCGCGACCTCCGTGTGGCGCTGCTTGAGGCGGGAACGCGGGTCGAGGCAGAGGCGATCAGGCGGGGCAGGAGCAGAGCAGAGAGACGCAGCGGGAGGAAGGTTAAGGCAGGCGCGGCCGGTGCTCGAGGAGGCCGACGAGGGGGCGCGAGCGGAGATGGGTCGCGGCGTCGGCGAGAGGGTGCAGCGCACCAGGGCCGCCGGCGAGGAGGTGGAAGGGCGAGGGGGCATGGGAGGCGGAGCTCCTGCTCGGAGAGGTGCGGCGTGGGGAACCGCGTGGAGGTGACGAGGAGGGGGTCGGGCGCGGAGAGGAAGGAGCGGGATGGAGGAGGCGCTCGAGGGGAAAGGGAGAGGGGATCGAGAGGGAGGAGGCGAGGGGATCGAGCGCGGGCGGCGCTCCCTGGCGATGCGGTCGGGAGGAGGGGAGGGAGAGAGATGCGGGCTAGGGTTAGATAGGTTGGTTAGGTGGGCTGGTGCCTTAGAGGCCGGCCCGGGTAGGAAAGAAAATGGCCAGAGGCCTGGCTGGGATCTCTTCTCTCTCTTTCTACTCTTTATATTTAGCGAAAAAGAAAAATAGAGAGACAAAAGAAAGAGAGGGTTAGGGAAAGAATTTGGGAGCGAGGACAATTTTCCGGACTCACAAAAATATGAAGAATTTAACAAAAATGGCCCGAGGATTTTTGGTGGAGCTCCGGAAAATGATGAAATAATATTGGCAAGGTTTTGAGGTCAACTCGGAGCAGAAAAGGCATGGGATTTATTTTGCAAGTGTGTTATGGTGATTCCAAAACAATGGAATATTTATTATAGCTCCCTAATAATATTGGGAGGGTATGTTATAAAGAGAAGTCACCATGTGAATCCCTCGGTTTAAATGGATCGAAAACATCCATACAATTTATTTAGTTGAGTTTTAAAAATTAATGATATGATGGCATGATGAGATGATGCAATGCAAGAGATGACATGATGAATGCACAGACAAAACAAAACACACGACAAAACTCGGAAACCCTGGAAGGCAACTGAAGCTCCGGTCTTGGGGCGTCACAACACTCCACCACTACGAGAGGATCTCGTCCCGAGATCTAGGATGGCACCGGAGGGAAAAGAAAGAGGAAGATGAGAGGTAAACCAAGTTGCTTCTTTGACAAACGAGTGAAACCATGAACCTTGAGAGGTTGAGCAAAATGAAAGAAAGAAAACAACGAAGATGAACGAGATTGCAAACAATCCGTTAGAAAAGAGGAACAAGGAACATTATGATAACTTGAAGGTTGAAAAGGCATGACTCCAGAGTTTAATGGACAAGATAGAATTCGAAACCACTCCGTTTAAAACAAGATGAGAGAGGAAGAATTCGGGCAGCACTCCGATTGAACATGGAAGGAATATAACATGAACTTGAGAAGATGGGATGATAGTTGATGAAATCAACAACACACTGCCTCCGGAACTATTGAAAAATGGCACAGGGTAAGAAAGATTTGGACCGCACTCTGGTTGAGAAGGGGCAAAACTTGATAAGATGAGAGAGCTCGAATGAAAACATGACACTCGGCTAAACGGATAATGCAAGAAAAAGAACATGATCTTGACAAAACGAGGTGATGGGTGAAGAGAGCAACATCGCAATGCCTTCGGGACAAATGAAAGAGTGGAATGGAATGGGCGAAGGGAAACAAGATCTTGAAAGAGCACGCTTACAAGAAATGTTAGAACGGAGTTGTTGGATTATCAACAACGAAAGGAACAAGCTTGTAGTGGGCTTATGGAACACATCTCAAAATTATGAGGTGACAACTCGCCACTAGCGGAAACAATTGATTGAATTAAGATCAACAAGAAGATGAAATCTTCTTTCCCCCAGAGAATAGGAGAAAACTTGGATCATTGATAAGCACCATAATAGCAACATTCCTTAGGGAAGGCTTTAGGTGAAATATAGCCCAAGACAACTCCAATGAAGAGATTGATGGATTTAAAATACCTCATTCTTGACAACATGTGAATCATGAAACACGAACTCAAATTGTCGAGAATGACATAACACCACCTCAAATGATAAGGTAGAACAAATTGCACTTCGGAATGCAAAATGAAGAATACTTGAACGCCTCAAAACAAAACATGTGTTGAGCACCATGTTCAATTTTGAGTATAGCTTGGCGGATCATAACTCCGCGAGAAATCTTGATGAACAATTGAAGAATAAAAAGAATCCTTGAGGAAGCACCATGCAGAGCCTCCATGATGAACTCCGGTAACCAAAAGGGTGATAAAAGAAAGAGAAGTTCACAACACAAGGTGAAGCCTTGCAGTGATAAGATGAAGCTTTGAAATGATATAGCCGAGAAAACTTGGAACTCCGGAAAGAAAGATGAACAAATGAAATCAAGATTTTTTGATGAACCTCCGGAATAAGGAATTGAATTTACTCGATGAAACAAGAATAAGAATTACATTATGCTGATCCTTCACCAATTAAATTGATGACAAGCAATGGATTTGTCATACTACTTATTCTCGTAGAAAGGATTAAGATAGATATGGCGCAAACTTGGGAAGGTCTTCAACGAACCACCGGTAGGATTGAAACAACGAATAAATTGATATGATAACAAAGGAAGTGAAATCTTGAACAAACCACCGTAAGAATTGAAAAAGAACGAAGAAAAAGAACGAATCGTCGTAAGGAATTAGAAATGAACGAAGATACTTGAGAGAATTTAGATACATGAGAACGGAGAAATCATGAACTGATTAGTGAATACTTGAATGATGCACCGGTCAGATTTGGAGAACAAGAGCTGAACGCTGGAATGGATAATTCTGAGATGATGGGCTCCGGAGAATCAAACTGAAAAGACTCCTGAAATGCTCCGGGTGGGTTAAAAGAATTCTCACAACCGAAAATAATTATGAGAGGATGGCACGAAGCTAGAACCATGAATCTTGAAGAGAATGGAGCAAGATTTAGGAGAGATCCTTCTTCAATCTTCAACTGACGACGAGAAACACCACCATGAATTATTGAAGCACTCCGGAATGAAAATTAGAAAGGTTGAACCAACAATGAAAATAATTTGAAAGATCTTGGAGAAAGACATTTGACTGATGATAACTCATTCTTACGTCAAACTTTGCAATGAATTTGGGAATAGCTCCTGAAAATTAGAAGAGTTAGGTAAGATCCTGGGAAAAAACCTGTGGGTTAGGGCCCACTCAAAAGAACCACCGTTGAACAATTGTTTGAAATAGATATTGCACCGGTAGAATTAAATGGCTTGAAAGAGATAGCATCCTCAAAAGAACTTGAGTGAATTGAGAATGGAAACTAGAATCTTCTGAGATATCTTCAACACTCCGGAACAATTGAATAGCGAGAAATGGATGATTAAGAGATGCACCGACATGAGAAAGCATTTGAAACGATGAAAAGAATACGATCAACACTGAAAACTTGACTTAAATCCACCGGAGAAGAAAATTAGAATGGAACAATGATAAGGTTAAAGCTTCCTTAGCGTCTTCATGAGAAATCACCGGATAAAACATTTAAAGGAAAAGAATGAAGAAACTTCCCTCAATAAAATGGATACTTGATTAAGAAATCTGAGTCCTAGAAGAAAAAGGGTGGGAGGGCGGGAAAACAAAACAACTTGGGACGGATGAAACAAACACCGGTGAGAAAACTTGGAATTGATCTCGCAAATGTGAAATGATCGGATCCACTTGAAGAGAAGCACGCCGGTTGAGAAAAGAATTGACATTACAAGCTCAGTGATCAAGAAGGATTAGTATTCACATAGAAATATGAGAACACCATTTAGGAAAAGTATGGAATCAACACTTGGCATTGAAGCAACTTGAATACCACAAAACGGAACAAAAACAAGGATTTGGCTTGCAGAATAAGCCGAAACAAATACATATGATAGATCCCATATCGTATCATGTGTGTGTTGGAAAGATATCCTACGAGATACTTGAATTCCCACCTATAAACTCCCGAAACTTTCTGGTTATGCAATCTGGTGTTGGGGATACAGGGACACAAAATATATCACCCAAACTAACAATACCTAGATCCATTTGTATCCATCCGTCAACACATAACCAAGAAATCCTCGAAATCGTGTACCTCGACCTTGAAAAAAACATCCGTTATACAAGTCATGGCAATACTCCCTTTTCATACGATCTTGGGCTATCGGGTTATCTCACCAACAACTGCACAAAAGAGATTTCGATGTCGGTAAAACTCGGTATTCCAGAATCGCAACGATAAAATTGTGACGACAACACCTCGGAGCTCAACTCCCGGGACACCGCCACAACCCCTAAATGTCGAGGCACCAAGAACAATGTTCTCGTCACAAAACCATCGGAACGATTCCAAGATACCAGCGTGATCCTAAAAAAATTTAGTGAAATTTGAGGAGAGAAAAGTCAAAACTCTCGTCGGGATACCTCACCAGAGCGACGAAAGGGACCGAGGAGTAAAAAGAATCCTACTCTCGATATATATAATCCTAAGACTCAAAACATTTTCCGTTCTAGACTCAACAGCGTCAGCAAACAATCAAGTAGGGGGCTCCTAAGTCGGGAAGGCTCTGATTACCAACTTCTCACGCCCTCGATGCGGCTATATCTCCCACGTGTCGAAGCACGACTTAGAGGCATAACCGCATTGAAAGCAATGTCGCAAGTGAGGTAATCTTCACACAACCCATGTAATACATAAGGGAAAAAGATACATAGTTGGCTTACAATCGCCACTTCACACAATACATGAGTAAAACATTACATCATACAGATACAATCAAGGTCCGACTATGGAACCAAAATAAAAGAAGACTACCCCAAATGCTACACAGATCCCGATCGTCCCAACTGGCTCCACTCTTGATCAACTGAAACGAAACAACACAAAGAACAAGATCTTCATCGAGCTCCTCCTTGAGCTCGGGTGCGTCACCTGCACGGTTTCATCGGCACCTGCAAACTGGTTTTGGAAGTATCTGTGAGTCACGGGGACTCAGCAATCTCACACCCGCGAGATCAAGACTATTTAAGCTTAAAGGTAGGATAGGGTAGTGAGGTGGAGCTGCAGCAAGCGACTAGCATAAATGGTGGCTACATACGCAAATGAGAGCGAGAAGAGAAGGCAAAAGCACGGTCGAACAACTATGATCAAGAAGTGATCCTAGAACAACCTCGTCAAACATAACTCCAACACGTGTTCACTTCCCGGACTCACGAGAAGAGACCATCACGGTTACACACGCGTTGGTGTATTTTAATTAAGATCAACTTCGGTTTTCTACAACCGACATTAACAAATTCCCATCTGCCACATAACATGCGGGCACGGCTTTGAAAGTTCAAACCCTGCAGGGTGTCCCAACAGCCCATGATAAGCTCTCGCGATCAACGAAGGATATTCCTTCTCCCGGAAGACCCGATCAGTCTCGGAATCCCGGCTACAAGACATTTCACAGCAATAAAACAAGACCAGCAAAGCCGCCCGGATGTGCCGACAAATCCTGATAGGAGCTGCACATATCTCGGTCTTAGGGCACACTCGGATGAGCAGTCCGTACAACTAAAACCAGACCTCAAGTTGCCTTGAGGGGCGCCACACACACTCTAGTTCGGGCCAGCACTCGAAGGAGCACCGGTCCGGGGGCTAAAATAAAGATGACCCTCGGGCTCCGAAACCCAAGGAAAAAGGGCATAGGTGAGGCAAATGGTAAAACCAATGTTGGGCCTTCTTTGGAAAAGTCTTATTCAAAGCGAACTGTCAAGGGGTCCCATAAATCACCCGACCGCGTTAGGGACGCAAAATCCGGGAACATAACACCGATATGACGGAAACTAGGGCGGCAAGAGTGGAACAAAACACCGGGCATAAGGCCGAGCCTTCCACCCTTTACCAAGTATATAGATGCGTTAATTAAATAAGATATATTGTGATATCCCAACAAGTAAACATGTTCCAACAAGGAACAACATCTCCATGTTCAACAAGGAACAAACTTCATCTTCACCGCAACTAACAACGCTATAAGAGGGCTGAGCAAAGCGGTAACATAGCCAAACAACGGTTTGCTAGGAAAGGATGGTTAGAGATTTGACATGGCAATGTGGGTGGCATGATATAGCAAGTGGTAGGCATCGTAGCATAGGCATAGCAAAAGAGCGAGCATCTAGCAAGCAAAGATAGAAGTGATTTCGAGGTATGGTCATCTTGCCTGAAATCCCGCAAGGAAGAAGAACGAGTCCATGAAGAAGACAAACGGACGAAGTCGAACGTATCCTCACAACTCCGGAACGAAACCGAAGCTAACGAGAGAAGCAACCCGGAAAGAAGCAAACAACATAGTAAACAACCATCACATAAACATGTCATGATGCACAAACAAGTATGATGCATGACCGGTTTAATGAGGCATGGCATGGCAATATGCACAAACAACACTACAAGTTAAGTGGAGCTCAATATGCAACGGGTTGCATATTGATAAAACACCACAACACTTATTTAGTTCTCTCCGATTAGATACTCAACAATATTAAATGTTATTAAACATGGCAAGAGGTGAAGCATAAATAAACTATCTATTTAGGCAAGGTTAAATGAGGCCGGAAACAACGAACAACAATTCCGGAAAATCCCCATATGCAAATTTCGAATTTGGTACTGATCTGACCTAACGCATATTTTAGAGTTGTTAAACATGCAAAGTAAAGCTACCATGTTAATCTATGCATTTTTCTACCCCATTTACATATATAATTTATTTAAAACCGATTTACGGTTATTTAGTTATGAAATAAATCATTTTAGCATGGCATTTAAGCAAATTAAAGCAAACAACAATTTTAAACATTTAAATGTTGTTATCATGATGCGGATGACATGTGCAAGTTTTATGCAATTTTATGAAAATGTTGACAAGAGTATGTTAAGAAACATTTGGTCACCATGGCGGAGCGAAAAGGGTGCCACGGCAACGAATCCGAAAATGATGCCACGGCAACATATCGGTTCCGATAACTCGATTGAGATACCGATGCAAAGGAAAGTGTGGACGTCGGAACATGCAAGCGATGGTGGGGTGATCCGGATACGGGTTCCCGCGGAACGATGGCATGGCAACGAGGAGGAACAAGCGAGTGACAATTCGGACACGGTGCAAACATATCGTGCATCTCATACATGCAAGGGCATCTCATCGCGGTCGTCTCGGGTTATACCTTCGGATCGATCAAGCGGGACGGTTCGCGTTTAGAGAGGGAAGTAGACGTTCTCGCGATGATCGTCGAGGAAGTAGTCGTTACGGCGTGGGGAAGTAGACGCGTTCATGTCCGTGGATGTTCGGGGTCCACGGGTCTTGAGTCGGCGGTAGTGGTACACACGTCATCGGGTACTTGTCGGATCCGAGAGGTACTTGGCGAAAAACATGTCAACGGTAGTTGTACTCATTTCCGTAGATGAACTTGACGTAACCGTGCGGTAGTCGAACTTGGCGCTCGTGGTACACGTTCTTTTTCGTAGATGTTCGAGTCGGCGATAGCGGTACTTGAAGAATCCCGAAACGGACTTGGCGTCTTCGCGCGTAGGGGTACTTGACGTTTCCGGTTCGGTGGTCGTACACGCGAGTAGGTGAACTTGACGGGTCATCAACCTCCTGGTACTTGACGAAAACCTGAAGATGGCCTTGGCGTCCTGGTTCGGTGGTTGTGGAGGCAGGGGACTCCGGCTCCTTGTGGAGCTCCTGGTGGTCGCCACCAACTGAGGAGGCGGCAAGGGGCGAGGGGGCCGGGCGCGACTCGACCGGACCAGGAGGTGGTGGCGCGAGGCGGAGCGCTCAACAAAGCAGGGGCGCTTCGGACGAGAGAAGAAGCAGCGGCAGAGTCGCAATAGCAGCAGTCGACGCTTGTGCGAGGCGGCGCTGCCCTTGGCGCGACCTCCGTGTGGCGCTGCTTGAGGCGGGGAACGCGGGGTCGAGGCAGAGGCGACCGGCGGGGCAGGAGCAGAGCAGGAGAGACGGCGCGGGAGGAAGGTTGGGCGCTCGGCGCGGCCGGTGCTCGAGGAGGCCGACGGGGGGCGCGAGAGATGGGTCATGGCGTCGGCGAGAGGTCTGCAGCGCACTGGGGCCGCCAGCGAGGAGGTGGAAGGCGAGGGGCATGGGAGGCGGAGCTCCTGCTCGGAGAGGTCTGGCATGGGGAACAGCGTGGAGGTGTGAGGAGGGGTCGGTAGCGGAGAGGAAGGAGCGGGGGGTGGAGGAGGCGCTCGAGGGAAAGGGAGAGGGATCGAGAGGGAGGAGGCGGGGATCGGCCTGGGCGGCGCTCCTGGCGATCTGATCGGGAGGAGGAGGGAGAGATCCGGGCTAGGGTTAGATAGGTTGGTTAGGTGGGCTGGTGCCTTAGAGGCCGGCCCGGGTAGGAAAGAAAATGGCCAGAGGCCTGGCTGGGATCTCTTCTCTCTCTCCTTTCTACTCTTTATATTTAGCAGAAAAGAAAAATAGAGAGACAAAAAGAAAGAGAGGGTTAGGGAAAGAATTTGGGAACGAGGACAATTTTCCCGGACTCACAAAAATATGAAGAATTTAACAAAAATGGCCCGAGGATTTTTGGTGGAGCTCCGGAAAATGATGAAATAATATTGGCAAGGTTTTGAGGTCAACTCGGAGCAGAAAAGGCATGGGATTTATTTTGCAAGTGTGTTATGGTGATTCCAAAACAATGGAATATTTATTATAGCTCCCTAATAATATTGGGAGGGTATGTTATAAAGAGAAGTCACCATGTGAATCCCTCGGTTTAAATGGATCGAAAACATCCATACAATTTATTTAGTTGAGTTTTAAAAATTAATGATATGATGGCATGATGAGATGATGCAATGCAAGAGATGACATGATGAATGCACAGACAAAACAAAACACACGACAAAACTCGGAAACCCTGGAAGGCAACTGAAGCTCCGGTCTTGGGGCGTCACAACACTCCACCACTACGAGAGGATCTCGTCCCGAGATCTAGGATGGCACCGGAGGGAAAAGAAAGAGGAAGATGAGAGGTAAACCAAGTTGCTTCTTTGACAAGCGAGTGAAACCATGAACCTTGAGAGGTTGAGCAAAATGAAAGAAAGAAAACAACGAAGATGAACGAGATTGCAAACAATCCGTTAGAAAAGAGGAACAAGGAACATTATGATAACTTGAAGGTTGAAAAGGCATGACTCCAGAGTTTAATGGACAAGATAGAATTCGAAACCACTCCGTTTAAAACAAGATGAGAGAGGAAGAATTCGGGCAGCACTCCGATTGAACATGGAAGGAATATAACATGAACTTGAGAAGATGGGATGATAGTTGATGAAATCAACAACACACTGCCTCCGGAACTATTGAAAAATGGCACAGGGGTAAGAAAGATTTCGGACCGCACTCTGGTTGAGAAGGGGGCAAAACTTGATAAGATGAGAGAGCTCGAATGAAAACATGACACTCCGGCTAAACGGATAATGCAAGAAAAAGAACATGATCTTGACAAAACGAGGTGATGGGTGAAGAGAGCAACATCGCAATGCCTTCGGGACAAATGAAAGAGTGGAATGGAATGGGCAAAGGGAAACAAGATCTTGAAAGAGCACGCTTACAAGAAATGTTAGAACGGAGTTGTTGGATTATCAACAACGAAAGGAACAAGCTTGTAGTGGGCTTATGGAACACATCTCAAAATTATGAGGTGACAACTCGCCACTAGCGGAAACAATTGATTGAATTAAGATCAACAAGAAGATGAAATCTTCTTTCCCCCAGAGAATAGGAGAAAACTTGGATCATTGATAAGCACCATAATAGCAACATTCCTTAGGGAAGGCTTTAGGTGAAATATAGCCCAAGACAACTCCAATGAAGAGATTGATGGATTTAAAATACCTCATTCTTGACAACATGTGAATCATGAAACACGAACTCAAATTGTCGAGAATGACATAACACCACCTCAAATGATAAGGTAGAACAAATTGCACTTCGGAATGCAAAATGAAGAATACTTGAACGCCTCAAAACAAAACATGTGTTGAGCACCATGTTCAATTTTGAGTATAGCTTGGCGGATCATAACTCCTCGAGAAATCTTGATGAACAATTGAAGAATAAAAAGAATCCTTGAGGAAGCACCATGCGAGCCTCCATGATGAACTCCGGTAACCAAAAGGGTGATAAAAGAAAGAGAAGTTGACAACACAAGGTGAAGCCTTGCAGTGATAAGATGAAGCTTTGAAATGATATAGCCGAGAAAACTTGGAACTCCGGAAAGAAAGATGAACAAATGAAATCAAGATTTTTGATGAACCTCCGAATAAGGAATTGAATTTACTCGATGAAACAAGAATAAGAATTACATTATGCTGATCCTTCACCAATTAAATTGATGACAAGCAATGGATTTGTCATACTACTTATTCTCGTAGAAAGGATTAAGATAGATATGGCGCAAACTTGGGAAGGTCTTCAACGAACCACCGGTAGGATTGAAACAACGAATAAATTGATATGATAACAAAGGAAGTGAAATCTTGAACAAACCACCGTAAGAATTGAAAAAGAACGAAGAAAAAGAACGAATCGTCGTAAGGAATTAGAAATGAACGAAGATACTTGAGAGAATTTAGATACATGAGAACGGAGAAATCATGAACTGATTAGTGAATACTTGAATGATGCACCGTCAGATTTGGAGAACAAGAGCTGAGCGCTGGAATGGATAATTCTGAGATGATGGGCTCCGGAGAATCAAACTGAAAAGACTCCTGAAATGCTCCGGGTGGGTTAAAAGAATTCTCACAACCGAAAATAATTATGAGAGGATGGCACGAAGCTAGAACCATGAATCTTGAAGAGAATGGAGCAAGATTTAGAGAGATCCTTCTTCAATCTTCAATGACGACGAAAACACCACCATGAATTATTGAAGCACTCCGGAATGAAAATTAGAAAGGTTGAACCAACAATGAAAATAATTTGAAAGATCTTGGAGAAAGACATTTGACTGATGATAACTCATTCTTCGTCAAACTTTGCAATGAATTTGGGAATAGCTCCGAAAATTAGAAGAGTTAGGTAAGATCACTCGAAAAAACACGTGGGTTAGGGCCCACTCAAAAGAACCACCGTTGAACAATTGTTTGAAATAGATATTGCACGGTAGAATTAAATGGCTTGAAAGAGATAGCATCCTCAAAAGAACTTGAGTGAATTGAGAATGGAAACTAGAATCTTCCGAGATATCTTCAACACTCGGAACAATTGAATAGCGAGAAATGGATGATTAAGAGATGCACCGACATGAGAAAGCATTTGAAGCGATGAAAAGAATACGATCAACACTGAAAACTTGACTTAAATCCACGGAGAAGAAAATTAGAATGGAACAATGATAAGGTTAAAGCTTCCTTAAGCGTCTTCATGAGAAATCACCGGATAAAACATTTAAAGGAAAAGAATGAAGAAACTTCCCTCAATAAAATGGATACTTGATTAAGAAATCTGAGTCCTAGAAGAAAAAGGGTGGAGGCGGGAAAACAAAACAACTTGGGACGGATGAAACAAACACCGGTGAGAAAACTTGGAATTGATCTACGCAAATGTGAAATGATCGGATCCACTTGAAGAAAGCACGCGGTTGAGAAAAGAATTGACATTACAAGCTCAGTGATCAAGAAGGATTAGTATTCACATAGAAATATGAGAACACCATTTAGGAAAAGTATGGAATCAACACTTGGCATTGAAGCAACTTGAATACCACAAAACGGAACAAAAACAAGGATTTGGCTTGCAGAATAAGCCGAAACAAATACATATGATAGATCCCATATCGTATCATGTGTGTGTTGGAAAGATATCCTACGAGATACTTGAATTCCCACCTATAAACTCCCGAAACTTTCTGGTTATGCAATCTGGTGTTGGGGATACAGGGGACACAAAATATATCACCCAAACTAACAATACCTAGATCCAGCTGTATCCATCCGTCAACACATAACCAAGAAATCCTCGGAAATCGTGTACCTCGACCTTGGAAAAAAAACATCCGTTATACAAGTCATGGCAATACTCCCTTTTCGCCACAAGATCTTGGGCTATCGGGTTATCTCACCAACAACTGCACAAAAGAGATTTCGATGTCGGTAAAACTCAGGTATTCGAATCGCAGCGATAAAATTGTGGCGACAACACCTCGGAGCTCAACTCCCGGGACACCGCCACAACCCTAAATGTCGAGGCACCAAGAACAATGTTCTCGTCACAAAACCATCGAACGATTCCAAGATACCAGCGTGATCCTAAAAAAATTTAGTGAAATTTGAGGAGAGAAAAGTCAAAACTCTACGTCGGGATACCTCACCGGAGCGACGAAGGACCGAGGAGTAAAAAGAATCCTACTCTCCGATATATATAATCCTAAGACTCAAAACATTTTCCGTTCTAGACTCAACAGCGTCAGCAAACAATCAAGTAGGGGGCTCCTAAGTCGGGGAAGGCTCTGATTACCAACTTCTCACGCCCTCGATGCAGCTATATCTCCCACGTGTCGAAGCACGACTTAGAGGCATAACCGCATTGAAAGCAATGTCGCAAGTGAGGTAATCTTCACACAACCCATGTAATACATAAGGGAAAAAGATACATAGTTGGCTTACAATCGCCACTTCACACAATACATGAGTAAAACATTACATCATACAGATACAATCAAGGTCCGACTACGGAACCAAAATAAAAGAAGACTACCCCAAATGCTACAGATCCCGATCGTCCCAACTGGCTCCACTCTTGATCGGCTGAAGCGAAACAACACAAAGAACAAGATCTTCATCGAGCTCCTCCTTGAGCTCGGGTGCCACCCTGCACGGTTTCATCGGCACCTGCAAACTGGTTTTGGAAGTATCTGTGAGTCACGGGACTCAGCAATCTCACACCATGAGATCAAGACTATTTAAGCTTAAAGGTAGGATAGGGTAGTGAGGTGGAGCTGCAGCAAGCGACTAGCATAAATGGTGGCTACATACGCAAATGAGAGCGAGAAGAGAAGGCAAAAGCACGGTCGAACAACTATGATCAAGAAGTGATCCTAGAACAACCTACGTCAAACATAACTCCAACACCGTGTTCACTTCCCGGACTCCGCCGAGAAGAGACCATCACGGTTACACACGCGATTGGTGTATTTTAATTAAGATCAACTTCGGGTTTTCTACAACCGACATTAACAAATTCCCATCTGCCACATAACCGCAGGCACGGCTTTGAAAGTTCAAACCCTGCAGGGTGTCCCAACAAGCCCATGATAAGCTCTCGCGATCAACGAAGGATATTCCTTCTCCCGGGAAGACCCGATCAGTCTCGGAATCCGGCTACAAGACATTTCACAGCAATAAAACAAGACCAGCAAAGCCGCCGGATGTGCCGACAAATCTGATAGGAGCTGCACATATCTCGGTCTTAGGGCACACTCGGATGAGCAGTCCGTACAACTAAAACCAGACCTCAAGTTGCCTTGAGGGGCGCCTGACACACTCTAGTTCGGGCCAGCACTCGAAGGAGCACTGTCCGGGGGGCTAAAATAAAGATGACCCTCGGGCTCCGAAACCCAAGGAAAAAGGGCATAGGTGAGGCAAATGGTAAAACCAATGTTGGGCCTTCTTTGGAAAAGTCTTATTCAAAGCGAACTGTCAAGGGGTCCCATAAATCACCCGACCGCGTTAGGGACGCAAAATCCGGGAACATAACACCGATATGACGGAAACTAGGGCGGCAAGAGTGGAACAAAACACCAGGCATAAGGCCGAGCCTTCCACCCTTTACCAAGTATATAGATGCGTTAATTAAATAAGATATATTGTGATATCCCAACAAGTAAACATGTTCCAACAAGGAACAACATCTCCATGTTCCAACAAGGAACAAACTTCATCTTCACCTGCAACTAACAACGCTATAAGAGGGGCTGAGCAAAGCGGTAACATAGCCAAACAACGGTTTGCTAGGAAAGGATGGTTAGAGATTTGACATGGCAATGTGGGTGGCATGATATAGCAAGTGGTAGGCATCGTAGCATAGGCATAGCAAAAGAGCGAGCATCTAGCAAGCAAAGATAGAAGTGATTTCGAGGGTATGGTCATCTTGCCTGAAATCCATAAAGGAAGAAGAACGAGTCCATGAAGAAGACAAGCGGACGAAGTCGAACGTATCCTCACAACTCCGGAACGAAACCGAAGCTAACGAGAGAAGCAACCCGGAAAGAAGCAAACAACATAGTAAACAACCATCACATAAACATGTCATGATGCACAAACAAGTATGATGCATGACCGGTTTAATGAGGCATGGCATGGCAATATGCACAAACAACACTACAAGTTAAGTGGAGCTCAATATGCAGCGGGTTGCATATTGACAAAACACCACAACACTTATTTAGTTCTCTCCGATTAGATACTCAACAATATTAAATGTTATTAAACATGGCAAGAGGTGAAGCATAAATAAACTATCTATTTAGGCAAGGTTAAATGAGGCCGGAAACAACGAACAACAATTCCGGAAAATCCCCATATGCAAATTTCGAATTTGGTACTGATCTGACCTAACGCATATTTTAGAGTTGTTAAACATGCAAAGTAAAGCTACCATGTTAATCTATGCATTTTTCTACCCCATTTACATATATAATTTATTTAAAACCGATTTACGGTTATTTAGTTATGAAATAAATCATTTTAGCATGGCATTTAAGCAAATTAAAGCAAACAACAATTTTAAACATTTAAATGTTGTTATCATGATGCGGATGACATGTGCAAGTTTTATGCAATTTTATGAAAATGTTGACAAGAGTATGTTAAGAAACATTTGGTCACCATGGCGGAACGAAAAAGGGTGCCACGGCAACGAATCCGAAAATGATGCCACGACAACATATCGGTTCCGATAACTCGATTGAGATACCGATGCAAAGGAAAGTGTGGACGTGCGGAACATGCAAGCGATGGTGGGGTGATCCGGATACGGGTTCCCGGGAACGATGGCATGGCAACGAGGAGGAACAAGCGAGTGACAATTCGGACACGGTGCAAACATATCGTGCATCTCATACATGCAAGGGCATCTCATCGCGGTCGTCTCGGGTTATACCTTTGGATCGATCAAACGGGACGGTTCGCGTTTCGTAGAGGGAAGTAGACGTTCTCGCGATGATCGTCGAGGGAAGTAGTCGTACACGGCGTAGGGGAAGTAGACGTTCATGTCCCGTGGATGTTCGGGGTCCACGGGGTCTTCGAGGGTCGACAGTAGTGGTACACACGTCATCGGGGTACTTGTCGGATCCGAGAGGTACTTGGCGAAAAACATGTCAATGGTAGTTGTACTCATTTCCGTAGATGAACTTGACGTAACCGTGCGGTAGTCGAACTTGGCGCTCGTGGTACACGTTCTTTTTCGTAGATGTTCGAGTCGGCGATAGCGGTACTTGAAGAATCCCGAAACGGACTTGGCGTCTTCGCGCGTAGGGGTACTTGACGTTTCCGGTTCGGTGGTCGTACACGCGAGTAGGTGAACTTGACGGGTCATCAACCTCCTGGTACTTGACGAAAACCTGAAGATGGCCTTGGCGTCCTGGTTCGGTGGTTGTGGAGGCAGGGGACTCCGGCTCCTTGTGGAGCTCCTGGTGGTCGCCACCAACTGAGGAGGCGGCAAGGCGAGGGGAGGGCGCGACTTCGACCGACCAGGAGGTGGTGGCGCGAGGCGGAGCGCTCCAACAAAGCGAGGGCGCTTCATTGAGAGGAAGCAGGCGGCAGAGTCGCAACAAAGCAGGTCGACGCCATGGGCGAGGCGGCGCTGCCCTGGCGCGACCTCCGTGACGGCGCTGCTTGAGGCGGGAACGCGGGTCGAGGCAGAGGCGACCAAGGGGGCAGGAGCAGAGCAGGAGAGACGGCGCGGGAGGAAGGTTGGGCGCGCGGCGCGGCCGGTGCTCGAGGAGGCCGACGAGGGGGCGCGAGCGGAGATGGGTCGCGGCGTCGGCGAGAGGGTGCAGCGCACCAGGGCCGCCGGCGAGAAGGTGGAAGGGCGAGGGGCATGGGGGCGGAGCTCCTGCTCGGAGAGGTGCGGCGTGGGGAACCGCGTGGAGGTGTGAGGAGGGGTCAGGCGGAGAGGAAGGAGCCCAGGGGTGGAGGAGGCGCCGAGGGAAAGGGAGAGGGATCGAGAGGGAGGAGGCGAGGGATCGGCCTGGCGGCGCCTCAGGCGTCTGGTCGGGAGGAGGAGGAGAGAGAGATGGGCTAGGGTTAGATAGGTTGGTTAGGTGGGCTGGTGCCTTAGAGGCCGGCCAGGTAGGAAAGAAAATGGCGGAGGCCTGGCTGGGATCTCTTCTCTCTCCTTTCTACTCTTTATATTTAGCAGAAAAGAAAAATAGAGAGACAAAAAGAAAGAGAGGGTTAGGGAAAGAATTTGGGAACGAGGACAATTTTCCCGGACTCACAAAAATATGAAGAATTTAACAAAAATAGCCCGAGGATTTTTGGTGGAGCTCCGGAAAATGATGAAATAATATTGGCAAGGTTTTGAGGTCAACTCGGAGCAAAAAAGGCATGGGATTTATTTTGCAAGTGTGTTATGGTGATTCCAAAACAATGGAATATTTATTATAGCTCCCTAATAATATTGGGAGGGTATGTTATAAAGAGAAGTCACCATGTGAATCCCTCGGTTTAAATGGATCGAAAACATCCATACAATTTATTTAGTTGAGTTTTAAAAATTAATGATATGATGGCATGATGAGATGATGCAATGCAAGAGATGACATGATGAATGCACAGACAAAACAAAACACACGACAAAACTCGGAAACCCTGGAAGGCAACTGAAGCTCTGGTCTTGGGGCGTCACATATACCCAATGGTTTCCTTAGGGTATCCTATGAAGACGCATTTTTCTGACTTGGGTTCGAGCTTTTCAGGTTGAAGTTTCTTTACAAAAGCGTCGCATCCCCAAACTTTTAGAAACGACAGCTTAGGTTTCTTCCCAAACCATAATTCATACGGTGTCGTCTCAACGGATTTAGACGGTGCCCTATTTAAAGTGAATGTAGCTGTCTCTAGAGCGTATCCCCAAAATGATAGCGGTAAATCTGTAAGAGACATCATAGATCGCACCATATCCAATAGAGTGCGATTACGACGTTCGGACACACCATTACACTGAGGTGTTCCAGGCGGTGTGAGTTTTGAAACGATTCCACATTTTCTTAAGTGCGTACCAAATTCGTGACTTAAATATTCTCCTCCACGATCTGATCGTAAGAATTTTATCTTTCGGTCATGTTGATTCTCTACTTCATTCTGAAATTCCTTGAACTTTTCAAAGGTCTCAGACTTGTGTTTCATCAAGTAGACATACCCATATCTACTTAAGTCATCAGTGAGAGTGAGAACATAACGATATCCTCCGCGAGCCTCAACGCTCATTGGACCGCACACATCAGCATGTATGATTTCCAATAAGTTGGTTGCTCGCTCCATTGTTCGGAGAACGGAGTCTTGGTCATTTGCCCATGAGGCATGGTTCGCATGTGTCAAATGATTCATAATCGAGAGACTCTAAAGTCCATCAGATGGAGCTTCTTCATGCGCTTGACACCAATGTGACCAAGGCGGCGATGCCACAAGTATGTGGGACTATCGTTATCAACTTTACATCTTTTGGTATTCACACTATGAATATGTGTAACATCACGTTCGAGATTCATTAAGAATAAACCATTGACCATCGGGCATGACCATAAAACATATCTCTCATATAAATAGAACAACCATTATTCTCGGATTTAAATGAGTAGCCATCTCGTATTAAACGAGATCCGGATACAATGTTCATGCTCAAACTTGGCACTAAATAACAATTATTGAGGTTTAAAACTAATCCCATAGGTAAATGTAGAGGTAGCGTGCGACGACGATCTCATCGACCTTGGAACCATTCCCAGCAGCATCGTCACCTCATCCTTCGCCAGCCTCCGCTTATTCCGCAGCTCTGCCGTGAGTTACAAATATGAGCAACGGCACGGTATCAAATACCCGGAGTTACTACGAGTCTTGGTAAGGTACACATCAATTACATGTATATCACATATACCTTTAGTGTTGCCGGCCTTCTTGTCCGCTAAGTATTTGGGGCAGTTCCGCTTCGATGACCCTTCCCTTTGCAATAAAAGCACTCGATCTCGTGCTTGGGTCCATTCTTTGACTTCTTCCGGCAATCGGCTTATCGGGCGCGCAACATCCTTGCCGTCCTTCTTGAAGTTCTTCTTACCCTTGCCCTTCTTGAACTTAGTGGTTTTATTGACCATCAACACTTGATGTTCCTTCTTGATTTCTACCTCTGCGACTTCAGATTGAAAATACTTCAGAATAGTTTTCACCATCCCCGCATATTGTAGTTCATCACAAAGCTCTTGTAGCTCGGTGGGAGCGATCAAGGATTCTGTCAATGACCGCCTCGTCCGGAGGTTAATGTCCAGTTGGGACAAAGCGGTTGTGCAACCTGACATTTTAAGTATGTGCTCACCGATAGAACTATTTTCCTCCATCTTACAACTATAGAACTTGTCGGAGACTTCATATCTCGACCGGGCATGAGCTTGGAAAACCATTTTCAGCTCCTCGAACATCTCATATGCTCCGTGTTGCTCAAAACGCTTTTGGAGCCCGGTTCTAAGTTGTAAAGCATGCCGCATCGAACGAGGGAGTAATCATCAGCACGAGACTGCCAAGCGTTCATAACGTCTTGGTTCTCTGGGATGGGTGCTTCACCTAGCGGTGCTTCTAGGACATATTGTTTCTTGGCTGCTATGAGGATGATCCTCAGGTTCCGGACCCAGTCCGAATAGTTGCTGCCATCATCTTTCAGCTTGGTTTTCTCTAGGAACGCGTTGAAGTTCATGGTGACATGAGCGTTGGACATTTGATCTACAAGACATTTTGCAAAGATTTTAGACTAATGTTCATGATAATTAAGTTCATCTAATCAAATTATTTAATGAACTCCCACTCAGATTTGACATCCCTCTAGTCATCTAAGTGTTACATGATCCGAGTCGACTAGGCCGTGTCCGATCATCACGTGAGACGGACTAGTCATCGTCGGTGAACATCTCCATGTTGATCGTATCTTCCATACGACTCATGTTCGACCTTTCGGTCTCTTGTGTTCGAGGCCATGTGCATACATGCTAGGCTCGTCAAGTTAACCTAAGTGTTTTGCATGTGTAAAACTGTCTTACGCCCGTTGTATGTGAGCGTAGGAATCTATCACACCCGATCATCACGTGGTGCTTGAAGCATTTAACTTTAGCAGCGGTGCACAGTTAGGAGAACACTTTCTTGAAATTATTATAAGGGATCATCTTATTTACTACCGTCGATCTAAGTAAACAAGATGCATAAACATAATAAACATCACATGCAATTATATAGTAGTGACATGATATGGCCAATATCATATAGCTCCTTTGATCTCCATCTTCGGGGCTCCATGATCATCTTGTCACCGGCATGACACCATGATCTCCATCATCATGATCTCCATCATCGTGTCTCCATGAAGTTGCTCGCCAACTATTACTTCTACTACTATAGCTAACGGTTTAGCAATAAAGCAAAATAATTACATGGCGTTGAATCAATGACACGCAGGTCATACAATAATTAAGACAACTCCTATGGCTCCTGCCGGTTGTCATACTCATCGACATGCAAGTCGTGATTCCTATTACAAGAACATGATCTCATACATCATAATATATCATTCATCATACATCACAACTTTTGGCCATATCACATCACAAGGCAATTGCCGCAAAAACAAGTTAGACGTCCTCTAATTGTTGTTGCATCTTTTACGTGGCTGCAATAGGGTTCTAGCAAGAACGTTTTCTTACCTACGAAAATGCCGCAACGTGATTTGTCAACTTCTATTTACCCTTCATAAGGACCCTTTTCGTCGAATCCGCTCCAACTAAAGTGGGAGAGACAGACACCCGCTAGCCACCTTATGCAACTAGTGCATGTCAGTCGGTGGAACCTGTCTCACGTAAGCGTACGTGTAAGGTCGGTCCGGGCCGCTTCAACCCACAATACCGCTGAAGCAAAATAAGACTAGTAGCGGCAAGAAAGTTGACAACATCTACGCCCACAAGAGATTTGTGTTCTACTCGTGCAATAGAGAACTACGCATAGACCTAGCTCATGATGCCACTGTTGGGGAACGTAAAAATAAATTTTTCCTACGTTCACCAAGATCCATCTATGAGTTCATCTAGCAACGAGAGAGAGATGCATCTACATACCCTTGTAGATCGCGTGCGGAAGCGTTCAAGAGAACGGGGTTGAGGGAGTCGTTCTCGTCGTGATCCAAATCACCGGAGATCCTAGCGCCGAACGAACGGCACCTCCGCGTTCAACACACGTACGGTCAGCGTGACGTCTCCTTCGTCTTGATGCAGCAAGGGGAAGGAGAGGTTGATGAAGATCCAGCAGACGACGACGGCGTGGTGGTGGATGCTGCAGAGACTCGGCGGGCTTCGCCAAGCAAGCTGCGGGAGGAGGAAGAGGTGTAGCAGGGGAGGGGCGCCAAGACTCGGGGTGCGGCTGCCTCCTCCCCTCCTTATATAGGCCCCAGGAGGCGCCCGCCCGGAGAAGGGAATCTCCCAAGGGGCGGCGGCGGGGAGGTGGAGTGCCCCCAAGGCAAGTGGTGCGCCCCACCCTAGGGTTTCCAACCCTAGGCGCAGGGGCCCAAGTGAAGCGCACCAGCCCACCAGGCTGGTTCCTCCCACTTCAGCCCACGGGCCCTCCGGGATAGGTGGTCCCACCGGTGGACCCGGGACCCTTCCGGTGGTCCCAGACAATACCGAGTGACCGAAACTTTCCCGATGGCGAAACAGCACTTCCTATATATAATTCTTTACCTCCGGACCATTCCGGAACTCCTCGTGACGTCCGGGATCTCATCTGGACTCAACAACTTTCGGTTTGCCGCATACTCATATTCATACAACCCTAAGCGTCCACCGAACCTTAAGTGTGTAGACCCTCACGGGTTCGGGGACATCTGCGACATGACCGAGACGGCTCTCGGTCAATAACCAACAGCGGATCTGGATACCCATGTTGGCTCCCACATGCTCCTCGATGATCTCATCGGATGAACCACGATGTCGAGGATTCAAGCAACCCCCTATACAATTCCCTTTGTCAATCGGTATGTTACTTGCCCGAGATTCGATCGTCGGTATCCCAATACCTCGTTCAATCTTGTTACCGGCAAGTCACTTTACTTGTACCGTAATGCGTGATCCCGTGACCAAACACTTGGTCATTTTGAGCTCATTATGATGATGCATTACCGAGTGGGCCCAGTGATACCTCTTCGTAATACGGAGTGACAAATCCCAGTCTCGATTCGTGATAACCCAACAGACACTTTCGGAGATACCTTTAGTGCACCTTTATAGTCACCCAGTTACGTTGTGACGTTTGGTACACCCAAAGCACTCCTACGGTATCCGGGACTTACACGATCTCATGGTCTAAGGAAAAGATACTTGACATTGGAAAAGCTTTAGCAAACGAACTACACGATCTTGTGCTATGCTTAGTATTGGGTCTTGTCCATCACATCATTCTCCTAATGATGTGATCCCGTTATCAATGACATCCAATGTCCATAGTCAGGAAACCATGACTATCTATTGATCAACGAGCTAGTCAACTAGAGGCTCACTAGGGACATGTTGTGGTCTATCTATTCACACGTGCATTACGATTTCCGGATAATACAATTATAGCATGAATAAAAGACAATTATCACGAACAAGGAAATATAATAATAATCCTTTTATTATTGCCTCTAGGGCATATTTCCAACAAAAAATACCAAAAATATTATCTATCATCTCTATCAGATCTCACTCTCGTAAGTGACCGTGAAGGGATTGACAACCCCTAATCGCGTTGGTTGCGTGGAGCTATTTGTTTTGTGTAGGTACGAGGGACTCGTGCGTAGCCTCCTACTGGATTGATACCTTAGTTCTCAAAAACTGAGGGAAATACTTACTCTACTCTGCTGCATCACCCTTTCTTCTTCAAGGAAATCCAACGCAGTGCTCAAGAGGTAGCAGGCGCCTCTATATCGGGCCACATCGCGACGTAATTCCGATGGGGTCCATCTGTGGTATTCGGCCCGGGCGTGACTAGGCTTGTTACGTCCGGATAGGTAGCCGTCGTCGCGTGTCATGGCACGTCCTCGCTATCCGTAGATCGATCTAGTATGTCCTGCATTATTGTCCAGCTTTTGCCGCAGGTCATAGGTATGTCCCCGAGCTGTTTTATCTTTGCCTTTACGGTGAGGTGGAGCGGGCTGGTGTTCGGCTTGAGTTGCCGCCTTGTCCCGACCACGTGGTGGTCGGTCAGCCGCATTGTGCGATGATGGTATGGGCTCCAACGCCTCATCATTGAACTGAGGTAGCAATTTGCGCTGCGGGTAACTTTTGGCTGGGCGCTTGAGACCATATTCCTCCGCTGCCAGGACATCAGTCCATCTATCGTTTAGCATATCTTGATCAGCTTGAAGCTGTTGCTGCTTCTTTTTCAGGCTCCTCGCAGTGGCTATTAGCTGTTGCTTAAAGAGCTCCTGTTCGAGAGGTTCCTCAGGCACGATGAAATCCTCGTTGCCGAGGCTCACCTCCTCCTCGGAGAGCGGAGAGTAATTACTGTCCTCCGCGTCTTCGTCTATGGCCTGTTCGTCGGGGTAACTTGCCCATCTTCCCGTTCGTCCTGTTCGGAGGTTGCCGCAACGGGGTCTTCATTGTCTTCGGGACCGTCCGGAGTGTTATCTTCTCCTGTGGCGGTGTTGCTGTCTTTGCTGCGGCGTGATTTAGAGCGGCGCCGCTGACGCCGGCTCTTTGGTTGTGTACCAGGAGGTTTATCCTCAACTGGATCTTCCTTGTCATCGCCGCTACTCTCTTTTGGTGTATCCACCATGTATACGTCGTATGAGGAAGTGGCCGTCCAACGTCCGGTAAACGATGGATTTTGGGCCTCTTCTTCTCCTGCAAAAAACGTCGTCCATGTCGTCGATGTCTTCGGAGCCGTAATCGAGCGTGTCGGTTAAGTCCTCGACAGTGGCTATGAAGTGGGCGGTGGGTGGGAAACGAAACTCTTCGTCATCAGCCTCCAGTTCGAACCGGATATAATTCGGCTGTGAGTTCCCCGCTAAGGATAGATTTTTTAATGAGTTTAGCACATCGCCCAAGGGCGAGTGCCTGAAGATGTCTGCGGAGCTGAATTCGACGGTCTATGACCGATCGAGCTCGACGTAGGTGGACGTGCATAATTCAGAATCTGCAGCCGGAGACAAGTCCGGGGCTCCAATAACACCGACTCCACTCGAGGTTGGGTCTGTGTGCGGCTCCAACGCCGCTGGGACTATGACATCCGTGGCGGGGTTGAGCTTCCCGTCGTTGGACGGCATGATCTGCTCCGGATCTAAGGCCAGCGCAGTTACAGGTGCTATCTCCTGGGTGTGGTCTGATGACAGATTTATGTCATGTTCATCGTGGTGGCAGGGAGCGGTTGTCGCGGTCTCGAATCCGTCGAAGATCAAGTCTCCGCGGATGTCCGCGACGTAGTTCAAGCTTCCAAATCTGACCTGATGGCCAGGGGCGTAGCTTTCGATCTGCTCCAGATGGCCAAGCGAGTTGGCCCGCAGTGCGAAGCCACCAAATATGAAAATCTGTCCGGGGAGGAAGACTTCCCCTTGGACAACATAGTTGTAGATGATCGAAGGAGCCATCAAACCTCTTGATGACGGCACAGTGGAACTCTCAATGAAAGCACCAATGTCGGTGTCAAAACCGGCGGATCTCGGGTAGGGGGTCCCGAACTGTGCGTCTAGGATCGATAGTAACAGGAGACGGGGGGACACAATGTTTACCCAGGTTCAGACCCTCTCTATGGAGGTAATACCCTACTTCATGCTTTGATTGATCTTGATGAATATGGGTCTTACAAGAGTTGATCTACCACGAGATCGTAATGGCTAAAACCCTAGAAGTCTAGCATGTATGACTATGATTATGAGTATCTCTCCATCCGAACTAAGCCCTCCGGTTTATATAGACACCGGAGGGATCTAGGGTTACATCAAGTTGGTTACAGAGAAATGAATCTTCATATTTGGTCGCCAAACTTGCCTTCTACGCCAAGGAGAGTCCCATCCGGACACGGGAGAGAGTCTTCGGTCTTCGTATTTTCGCGGCCCATCAGTCCGGCCCATGTATAACAGGTCGAACGCCCGAGGACCCCTTAGTCCAGGACTCCCTCAGCGGCGACCTCATGCTTCATCTCCGTCGGCGGGCTCTCGCACAGAGCGTTCCTGCTGGCGGTCATGGCGGATGTGATGCACCGGAGGAAGACGTGGAGCGGATAGGGTTGTGTGTGATGTTCACCGGGTGTGGCCGCCTTTAAATAGTGGATGCTGGCGAGGCCAAGCGTCCGGGTGCGTAAATGCGCAGGCGCCGGAGTTGGTTTCTCGGTCGGCAGTATGTTGAATGGCGGCAGACGAAGGGACCGTTGAATCGGCATGGTAGATATCCATCTGTCCCGTCCACTAAACATCTCTCCAACATTGAACGAACCTGTAGACCGGGAATGGACGCGGGTGGCGCCGGCCGGCAAGTCACTTCAATATTGGCACCATCGAGCGGTCACGTCTGCTTTGGGTGGGCGTCAATATGGAGCGGCCGCTCTAGAGCGGTGTGAATGCGGGCAGCTGGCTTCGGGCTGGAAAGCGCGCAGGGCGCGAGAGGGGTTTTTGGTCGGCCAGATTACTCAGATGCGGGCGTGGCAGAGGTCCGGATGCTATGAGTTGTTCCCACGATTTAATCGATGATGATCTTGCGCTACGTACCGGCGCTCCAAAATTACAGACCGTATCCACTCCTGTCACGGATTCAGGGCTGAACACGATCACGATACGAAACGGCCACGGCGTGTAACGAATAAGCGCCCCTGATCCATCCGTGAAGTCCGAAACCCTTTCTTTTTCTTCTCTTTTCTTTCTATAAGTGACGCGAACGTCAAATCTGAAACCCCCCACCCGTCCGGTCCGCACTACAGAAAAATAACCCGCGCCGCCGGCCGAGACGAGCCCGAGGGAGCCGCCGCCATGGAGCAGCTGCTGGAGAGCTTTCCGCAGCCCGCGGTGTACGACGCCCTATCCCTCCTGGAGCAGGTCAAAGCATGCTTCGCGCCCGATCCGGACGTCACCGCGGAGTTCCTCGACCTCTTCGCGCGCTTCAGCAGGCGCGAGATCGTCGACATCCCCGCCGTCGTGGACAGGGCGTACGCGCTCCTCCAGGGCCACCCCGACCTCATCCAGCGTTTCGACACCTACAACCCCTTTCTCCGCCGTCCCGCTCAGCACGAAGCCGAGCCCGTCCGCGATGATCCGCCCAAGCGGCCCAAGAGGGAGCGCCGCCACCCGGCCGCCGCCGCCTCCGTCGACGCCGACTGTGCCGGGGCCATGCGGTTCCTCGAGCGGGTGAAGCTGGCGGACGCCGGGCTCTACGACAGGGTCCTCGCGCTGCTCTTCAACGTTAGGTCGGAGGTCAAGCTCGACGCGAATCAAATCTACGACGAGGCCCGGAAGATTTTCGGGTCGGCGCACAGTCATCTCCTCCGCGGTTTCACGGAGTACCTTCCGACGGGGCGTGACTTTCTGAGGCGTCGCGCGCCCAAGAAGGAGCCGCCAGAAGAGCACCGTGCTCCTGCACCCAAGCGCAAGGCCCCCGCCGCCGGAACGGCCACGATCCGAGTCGACGCCGCGTGCAAGAAGAAACCCCGCGTTGAGGAACGGAAGACGACCAACCAACGCGCCTCCACGGCCGCCGATGCCCCCAAGAGCGGCGACAAATTCTCCAAGTTTAGGGAGGCGTGGGAGTTCGAGACCACGTACAGCAAGCTGGTGGTCACCATGAGACGCACCAAGAAAGCACTACAAGAACTCAAGCCAAAGCCAAAGAAGAAATCAGAGGAAGAAGCCGAGCCGGGGAAGGAACCGCCGGAAGAAGTCAAGCCGTCGCCGGGCGACCACGCGCGGCCGCGTACGTTCGAGGAACTCTACCCCAGCCGCGAGTGCCGGGAGGTTCTCCAGGAGATGTACGGCGAGATGTTGGCGCCGATGCGGGAGGCGCTCGAGGACGGCGCGCGCACAGAGCTGGCTCTGAAGACGATCAAGCGCAGGCTGAAGAAGCTGGAGGAGGTGGCCGTGAAGATCGCGAGGGAGCGGCGGGATCCCGCCCGCGTTGAGCGCCGGATGGCAGAGCTTGCCATAGATCAAGTGGTGCTTCTTCGGGGTCAGGCGGAAAGAGCAGCGGCACGCAATCGTGATGGCCCGTGCGAGAGCCCGGCCGGCATGTCCGAGACCAAGATTGGCATGGACCAAGATTGCCGGTGAGCAGTGCGGCGTGATGTAGCTTCGGGAAATCGATGCTCTTGTGTGTTGAAGAGGATCATTGAGTGGATAGAGGTGTGTGCCAAACAAAAGTGAGTGCTACAAAATGCATTTTTTAGTCCTTAATTTTGTTATTTTTGTACATACCTCTACGGATGTCTTTTCATCAAGGTGAATTTCTGCATGATGTCAGGACATTTGTAGATCTTCATGTTAGAGTTGTGTCAAATAGTATGTATAAGGTAGGTTACAGTTGGACTATGAGTTGTATTGTGTTTACATAGGATGTGGAGTCGTGTCCTAGTAGAACATTTGTATCCTAGGCCTCTCATATATAGCGGGGGTAGACACACGATATAACCTATGCCAATATAATAGCACAGGAGCGCAAGGGGAACCGGCGGCGTGTGCCGGTGCTCGGGTGGCCGGTGTGCGGTATTGTGATGGTGTCATGGGGAGGAGCACCAATAGTCAGGCCCCGGGGATGTAGCCATATCGGTGAACCTCGTTAACAAATCTCGGTGTCGTGCCTCGTGTGATTGCTTGGTCCTCGGATGATTGACGGTATGCCTCGGATTTATTCTAACAGTTCATCCAAAAGAATTTCAGTTTTTTAATATTTGTTTTTCTGAATTTACTGCTCATGTGGATGTATTTGAGCTGGGGAGCACATACTCCATGACCTTTTCCAGGTCTTAATGTAAGAAAACAACTTTTCAAGCCTTTTTTTATCCAACACATAAATCTCTTCGGACTACTCTTGGTTCTTGTGAATCCTCCCAAAATGCATGCTCACTAATAAATTACATAGAAACAAGTCCTAGGATTAATCAGATGTTTTTACACTATAATATTCATTGAGTCAAATTCACAAAATGCTTTTATATTAATAAACTTCATTTTTACTATTTTCAATCGACTAAATCTCGACACTCGTCTCGTGGGCCCGTCTGGGGTGCCGTTGGGTTTTTGGGTTGACTTTCACCCATGGGTACAACCCAACCCGGTTTAGTGTGCGAGTGTCTTTTTTGTACTAATTGACTGTGGGTACAACTTCTTAGAAATTTTGAGAAATAAAAGAAAGCAACTGAAACTTCATAGAATTTCATCTTGCAGCCAAGATAGAGTATGCATGTTCATTCATTCATTTTAGTTTACACCGCTTGTTATATTTTTTGCAGTAACTATCATACTCCCTCCATCTCAAAATAAGTGTCGTTGATTTATATACAGTTAGTACAAAATTGTGTCGTTGATTCAGTATAAAGCTAGTACAAAACTGTACTAAATCAGCGAAACTTATTTTGGGATGGATGAATATCATTTTTCTTGGTGCCAAAGTATGTCATGTCCCCAGCAATGTGTATTCCTTTTGCAGAAGATATTTTCCTGATTATCTTTAGTTAATTGCAGCGGGAAGGTGTCCCTCCTATCGATAAAAAAACATTGCAGCCGCTGCACATCTTTCATCTTCTTCCAAGTGTGTTTCATGTCACATCTTCATCTTCTTTCTGGACGTATTTCATGTTTCCACAGTGCCATCACAGCACTCGGCAAGGCCAACGGCTCTGAAAATCTCATAACTAATCATTGTTATCCTTTTGATCATTTTCACCTTTTGATTTCTTTCTTCTGTTTTTGTCTTTATTTCCCTTTCTCAGTGTTTAGTATGTCCCTTTCTTCAGTAAATATTCAGTTGCTCGTTTTTTCTTCAGATAATTTTCAGTCTCTGTACATGTCTCACTATACTAATTTAATCTTTCATCGTAAATTTCCCTTCCTCTGTATTTAGTATGTCCCTTTCTTTGTTAGTAAACCCCATCTTTTATCCCTTTCATTCACCAGTCTTGATTTCATGGTAAATTATTATATTTCATTATGTGTTGCCATTATCTCAATCATTCTTTTGCATAACTTTTTGCTACCTTCCCCCCTTTGGTTCTCGTGTCTTTTGAGTTGTAGAATATCCACAAAGGCGATTAGGATCAACATCGCCTGGAGACGACTGGTTGCACTGATGGTGGGCGAAGGACATTATCCCATTTCATTTCAACAACCAAATGAACCATGCCTCGTTGTTGCTTTGCGATCTCTAGGTTGTTTTTATGTCTATATCCAGCCCACATCTCTAGTTATTGTTGGAACATTCAATTATTTTATGAATTGTTTCACTTGTGTGCTTTTTTGTAAGTATACCGATTGCATCAATATAATAATACTTATACTTCAACTGGGCGCTTCATGGTGTCCACAACTCACAAGGCAAAGCTTTTCTAATTATGCTGCTCCTTTTTCTTGAGTCGAGGATATCAGATAATGTAAGTGTTTTGACGCAGCAGCTGTATTGCTTGCACAAAGATCCATTGTTAATCCGCTAGCCGGGACAACAGAGAAGGAAACCAGATTTTTTTTTATTAGGTGGGTAAACATTGACTGTTCCACAGACGGAAAACAGACAGATGGAAGCATAAATAGGGACGGGGTTGACGTGTCACAACATTGTTGGACAGAAATTCGAGTGAGACTGAACTCGAAATTCAGTCAATTGTTCATTAGACAGTCCTATAAACTTTTCTCGAGGCGTGAAAGAGCTGCATCACACTTCGCCAAACGCATAAATCTTGCCAGATTACTCGTGATTCTTGAGAATCCTCGCTCGCAAATACAAAGTACCCAAGAAACAAGCCTAAAGATTAATCCGATGACTGATAAAAAAAACTTTGGAGGAGACCATTTTCAGAGTCACGGAGACTTTTTGTTGGAAAACGCTTGGTTTCTACCCGCGGATCGCAGTGAGCATCCGCCGGCTCATCCGTACAACGTGTGTCCTGATCGAGCGGTCCTTTTTTCATTCTTTCTTTCGGTCAACGTGACCGCTGCTCGCTGCTCACTGTCCACTACGATGAGTTTTTGCAGCAAGGTCTCTACCTCTGTTGCGGAAAAATAAAATTTGCAATGAGACCTATGTTGCAAAAAAAAAAAAAAAACTAAATTGCAACAAGACCTCTATATTGCAAAAAAAAAAAGAAATACCCGGAACAAGAACCCTGTTGCAAAAAAAATATCTTGCAAAAAATTCTGCAGCATGACCCGTGTTGTAGAAATTTCCCGCAACACGATATGTGTTGCAATGATAAAAAGGTGACGCTCGGTCACTCGATCCATCAGATCCGACGGCTCGCGAGGCGGCTGGCCGACGCGTAGTAGCGCTCCTTTTTGCTGCACAGTTTTATTCATTTGATTCGAATCAAACCTAAAAAGTGTCCATATGTCTCCTTTTCACACAAAAAATTCATAGTAATGTCTGAAATATAGCTGCATTGCACCACACATAATATATCCCGGATTTATTCGGCGGACCCAAATATTTGCGTGCGTGCTACTCCCCTCGTACCGAAATTTTCCTATTCCGAAGAAAGCGACTTCTGCTCGGCGCGCCGAGCCCACCAGCAACCATCTTCCTCGCCTTCCTTCTTTCTCCCCCGCCACTTCTCCGGGGACACAAAAGAGACCTCGCTCGATCTCCCGTGCCCCCCACCCCGCCTCCACGCGGCAACCGCGGCGCCGAGAAGCTTCCGGAGCCAGCCGGACTCCTCCGCCTCCACCGCCACCGCCCCCTCCCCGCCCCGAACCCTCCGCCTCGCCCGCCGCAACCCCCTCCTCCCGGCCGGCGCGGCGCCGCGGCTAGGCCGAGGCGGAGGGCGGCGAGATGTGGGTCTTCTACCTGATATCGCTGCCCCTGACGCTGGGCATGGTCGTCGTCACGCTGCGCTACTTCGCCGGCCCGGGCGTGCCGCGCTACGTGCAGGCCACCGTCGGCTACGCCTGGTTCTGCTCCCTCTCCGTCATCATCCTCGTCCCCGCCGACATCTGGACGGTCAGATCTCTCGTCCCTCCGCATCGCCCGGCCCCTCGATTAGGATCCTCGTAGCTGCTCGTGATCCCCCCCGGTTTCGGTGTCGGTGCCTCGGCGCGCTGAGATCCGCCCCGGGCTGAGCTAATTGCGTGCTCTTGTTTTGCGCCAATTAGGGTGAATTGGGGTATTAGGACATAAATTTTGATTGGGAAGCTGTTAGTGCGTGGAGTTTCGGGTGCTTGAGGGGAGAATGCTTGGTGAATCGTACATTTGAGTTGCTGCTTCTGGTCCCGGAATGAGGTCTAGGTGACAGGGTATTAGGACATCTGTTTGTTACTCCCTCTTATATTTCTTGACGGAGGGAGTGCTAATTATTTAGTTCATAGGTCTAAGAAATGCAGCATAAACAACATGTCCGAGCTAAATTGGCACCATATGTTGAGTGTATATGGCCTGCTTGACTCCAATTAGCTTCTGAGAAGTCTCTCTCTGCACTATTTTACCCTTTGTGTCTAATAATTGCCATAGCAATTTTTCATCGTCTTGCCTTGGCCCCCTTCGATAGACCTTTTCTGCTGTTTGTGTTGGTACTTGCCGATTAAGTCATCAGTCCACACATGACATTCACGGATTCACCATTATGTTAGATTCATAGGAATGTAGGACACAAGGTGGAAAAAAATTGTCCTGTCTAGTTGACGGTACATGACTTTAGCAAGGGAGCATTCAGCTGCAACAAGCAGTAACTGTTAGCTCAAGGGAACTAAGAACGAAACGATAAGATGGAATGTTAACCAGGCATCAAAATCACACACTTATTCAGATTACATAGTCCAGCTTCACATGTGTCTTCGGTCTGAATGAATGCTATAGAAGAAGTATAGCTGCAAATAGTCTGAGCATGGACTTGGTTACCTCCACAAAGCATAGAGATCAGGTGCAGGCGAAGTGTCTATAAAGAAGGTTTAATATTTTGCTAGAAAGAATCCTAGGTCAGATACATTAGCATGCCTTGAATATTTTGTAGATACATGCTCCACTGATGCCATGCTTATTAGGGTATGGGCCACTCCCTCCCTCTACTGCTTCACATACATGTTGGTGTTTCATCTGTATGAGCAAAGCCGTGCCCAAATGTCCTGCCCTCTTTATTTAAATGGGTTTTAAGCACAAGCGAACAAATGTTAAAAAGTTAAAAATAGAATATGTCAACATATACACGAACCAATAAATAGTGCAGGCCCTTTATGGCAAACTTTATCCTTGCATTGTGCTGTCAAATGATCTTCATTTACTTATTTGGTCTAAACTCTTACATCACCTCACTTGCAGACGTTAACTGGCTTTGATAAAGGTGGAATTGGCTTCTTTTGGGGTTGGTCTTATTGGAGCACATTTATCCTAACATGGTATGAAACTATCATCATCAACATGTCTTCCATTGCTTTCTGCCATGGTTAACGTTCCTGTGATTGTCAGTGGCATCTAGGACTGACTACTGTTGGTGCACATGCCCTAGCATAATAGATGTTCCTTAATTACAGTAAAATGTCAGCTTTACTTTCCAAATTCAATTTTTTTTGGATCCTGCTTCATCAGTCCCCAGATCAGTGATTTAGCAACGTATTATTTGCATATCAATGCAACTGTTTCAGCTTCAGCTGAACTTACTAGGTCTGTAGGGGCAGCCCGGTGCACGTAGCTCCCGCTTGCGCAGGTTCCGGGAAGGGTCCGACCACTTTGGGCCTTCATGCCCTCTCTTATGTGCCTGACACTTTCTTACTGTTTGGTTTCAAGGTATTTAAGGTTTTGATGTTAATATAAGGTTGCTTACTTGCTCACTCTATTTCTAGTAGAACAGATAATAACCTTGTTCTTTTCAGCTTTTCAGGGTACTACTTTAGTTATCAATTCATATATTAATTTCTCATGGGATGCAGTAAATTTTATCCTTGTCATTTTCATTGGCACTTTTATCGCTAACACAAGGCTTGTGTCTATGTCCCTAAACAGGGCTGTAGTTCCTACTATTCAAGGCTATGAAGATGCTGGAGATTTCACTGTTAGAGAAAGGCTAAAAACTAGTATTCACATGAACCTGCTCTTTTATTCAATTGTGGGAGCTATTGGCCTCTTTGGACTCATACTGCTTTTAGTCATGCATAGAGCTTGGTATGTTTTAATCTCCACTTGAGCTTCCATGCTCCATGAGTCACCTGATATGTGAATAACCTTGTGTAATATCTTGATATTTTTTTACATTTTAGTTAAGTCATTTCAGCTATTTCTTTATGGCTGTCATTCAATAACTTATGTAATATTTTACGGAAACATTTTTGATATTTCAATATTCAACAAGCTACATGTTTAGGATAGTCAGCTTTGATTGGTAAAGAAACATGATGTAATCATTACTACTGCAAAATACTACTTCCATTGGCCATTGCGCTAATCCTTTGTGTTGCCTTGAGTTCTGCCGAACTAGTTTTCTCAAAATGGCTGCCACTTAAACTTCTGTGATGCGCAGTCTTGACTCTTGACCTGAAGTAAATATTTTTGACAGGGATGGAGGTCTTGTGGGCTTTTTAATGGCTTGCTCAAATACCTTTGGACTGGTGACTGGTGCTTTTCTTCTTGGTTTTGGATTGAGTGAAATTCCAAGAAACATTTGGAAAAACGCAGACTGGATTCACCGCCAAAAAGTACTTTCTCATAGAGTTGCCAAGATGGCCGTGAAGCTTGATAATGCTCATCAAGAGTATTCAAATTCAATTGTTGTAAGTACATTTCTAAATCCTTAATAATACCCATACTCGTTGCCAACTTGCCGTTTGCTGAAGTATTGTTCCTTTTCCAGGTTGCTCAAGCCACTTCAAATCAAATGTCAAAGCGTGATCTCTTAAGACCTTATATGGATATTATTGACCGAATGGTTGCTCAAATGGTACCAAAGCAATTATTAGTACTATTTGCAGTTGAATTTAAAACACTGCAATAAAGATGGTAACTTGTGATTGTATGCACGTTTCAGCTGCGGGATGACCCATCTTTTAAGCCTTCTGGTGGCAGATTAGGCGAAAATGATATGGACTATGATACAGATGATAAAACAATGGCCACTCTCCGACGTCAGCTTAGGATGGCCCATGAGGAGTATTATCGGTGTAAAAGGTATTGTGGAATAAACCAACCGGGAACAGTATTACTCTTTGTGTATCTCTTAGTAATATCTGGTACTCCCTCTGTAAAGAAATATAAGAGCGTTTAGATCACTAAAACGCTCTTATATTTCTTTACGGAGGGAGTACATAACTGATGCAGTTTGTTTGTATGGAAACTGGAAGGGTAATAAGGGGTTGGTTCGCAGCCTAAGATTTCCTAAGTTGGCAAAATTCTTGAGTTAGTTAAGTATGCTGAGTTAGGCGGGTGTTTAGCCCACGTTACATCTTAAGCTGAATTCTATATGAATCAAGATCGTATGGTCGATGATTGTGGGTACTGGGTAGAATGCTAGATGCCTGGGACCATGTTACTATTGTTCCTTTCTCTTTTCCCTCAGCTGGGCCCGAATGTGGTACTTGGAATTCTAGTTTGTAGAGAAACAATGTTCGTGGTGTTCTGCTGTCCCTTTTTAACTGATAATATTAACTTTAGTTTTTGTTATTGTACAGTGAATATATGACTTATGTCATGGAAGCTCTCGATCTAGAGGACACTATTAAAAATTATGAACATCGTGATGCAAATGGATGGTGAGTTTGTTAATTCTTTGGTTAAATGTTATCTCCAGAGTATTTTAATCTTGACAAAATAGCCCTTACAACTTCACTAAACTTTTCTGTAGGTACTGTAATGCATCTTTTTTGCCTCATTCAATTATATTTCATGATATTGTATTTTGGCGAACCTTTACTTGTTGTAATGCTGCACAAAGCTACGATAACTTGACAGTTCTGTTAAATAAATGATGTCAAGTGATATGCCATATCATTGTGATGGAGGTTTTATTAACCTGGTTAAACAGAAAACAGATAAAACTGTGTACAAACAGGATTGTTTATAGTTCCACAAATGGCTTGATTAGTATGTTAGCATATACTACCTCCGTTCCTAAATATAAGTCTTTGTAGAGATTCCACTATGAACCACATACGGATGTATATAGATGTATTTTAGAGTGTAGATTCACTCATTTTGCTCCGTATGTAGGCCATAGTGAAATCTCTACAAAGATTTGTATTTAGGAACGGAGGGAGTATATGCGTGATGTGTGGTACTGGCCAAGAATAGTTGATTGGTGGGCTGAATAATCTCAATTGCCATTATGGATGTGTGTGCATGTCTACACGAGCTATAAAATATGCCTCAGTAATTTGTTTGCAAAACCTTGATTAATATGTACTGCAAACTTGTTATACTCGTCTGAAACCTTGTGATGTATCCAACCACAACCATTATTGATTTAGTTTCTTTTTGTCTAAACAGGAAATATGTATCGAGTTTTAGGGAGAGTCGGTCAGGCACACTGGGATCCCTTTTGGACACTATGGGTAATCCTTCTGACCTTTACCAACTACTTTTATTAGTTTTTGTCTTTATCTATTACTCAGTGAGAATGGCTTAACATCAGTTTCTAGATGAAACAGTCTAAATTCCAGGCCCACATATTTTCTTAGTACGTTTGAGTTACTGCCTTATGGCTTGCTCAATAATTGATGGAACTGACTCAGTGATACTTTCTTGCATTATCAGAGTTCATTTGGCGTTGTATACTGAGAAAGCAGCTTCAGAAAGCACTGGCTGTTATTCTCGGCTGCATGTCAGCTGCTATACTGTTGGCTGAAGCTACTTTGCTGCCAGGTGGTGTTGATTTATCACTTTTTTCCATTCTTGTAAAATCCGTCGGAAAGCAGGAGGTTCTAGTCCAGGTAAGAAATTGCGTGCTTCATTAAAAACTAAAATAAATGTATCACATGTTCAGTTTACAGGGAAGTTTTGTTACTTATGGGCTCTTGCTTTCTGCAATGTGTACTATATTGTGTTATTGGTGATAGCTTTGTAGTTTGTTTGCACACCAATCATGTCCATCCGTCATCCATTTGTATTTAAACACATGCAGACGTACAAGTCACTATAGTTATTTCTAGGTGACTATGTATATCAGGCCTTGCTATTCTTTTGCTCGGTTGACATTAGTTATATTTTATGCAGTATAAAATTTATATCTTAGTCAATGGAATGCCCTTGTCTGGGTCACCTAGCTGTACATGCATTGTGTAGCGTCAGCCTTATTCTGCATGATCTTACATACTTCCTATTTGTTTACAGGTTGCTGCATTTGTCCCTTTGATGTATATGTGTATATGCACATACTATTCGCTATTTCAGATTGGGATGTTAATGTTTTATTCTCTGACTCCACGGCAAACAAGTTCTGTCAGTTTGCTTATGATCTGTTCGTAAGTTCATACTCCTGCTTCTTTATGTTTTGTGTGCTTCCTGTCCAATTCGTTCAACTCATTCTGCGCTGTGCACTGAATGCTGTTTTTGCAGGATGGTTGCAAGATATGCACCTCCCATTTCTTATAATTTCCTGAATCTCATTCGCCTTGGTGGTAATGTTAAAACTACTTTTGAGAAGGTAATAACTGGACAGTTTCTTCGTGTTATTTATGCTATGTGCTTCTGTTTTGTGAGGATGATATAGTTGACATTTGAAGATGGAATGCTTCCCAGTTTTTCAGTTTTGTTACACTGCTTATTGTTCACCAGATAAATAACACCTAGTTTATCTCTGAACGGACCATATGTTGGCATGTTGCAGAGAATGGGGAACATAGATGACGCAGTTCCTTTCTTTGGAAGACGCTTCAACAGGATCTACCCACTAATTATGGTTGTTTATACACTACTTGTTGCTAGTAACTTCTTTGGACGTGTGATTGACTATTTTGGAAGCTGGAAAATGTTTAAGTTCCAGCGTGAAGAAGAACATATGGATGGTTTTGATCCGTCTGGAATTATTATTCTGCAAAAAGGTTAGGACTTATTTGTGTGTGGGCATATCCTTCATTCTCTTTTGTATATCAGCATAGATTTTTCTATGGGGTATCTTTCATTTCTCGGTAGTGTATGGTTGTGTTCTTTTGTTTGCTTCTTTAGCTGCTTGTCCCTTCAGCTTTCACAGTTCCGCATGGATTTCAGTTTTCTTGTTTCCGCAAATGAAAGCATGTGTGATGCTGTTGCGAGTGAACATATTGGGCTATCCGGCTTACAATAGAAATCTGATGATTTATCTGATCATTATCATAGAATCTTTTGTATATTCATTGCAAATTGTGGTGGAATGCTGCCTTTGTTATTTTCAAAAACATGTTCCGCCTAAGCGAAGTTTACTTTCTTTGCAGAGAGATCTTGGATTGAGCAAGGATATAAAGTTGGCGAGCAGGTTATTCCATTGGCAAGATTCAATGGCGCGAGCACAGATGTTGAATCTGGAAAGGTACCATTGATGTTGTAGCATAATTACCATATTTTCCCAATCTTATTAGTTATATGTCTTTGTTCTGTTTGAAAGGTTTAGTATTTTTATCTCCTTGATATGTCATACACAGATTGAAGATACAGTGGAGATGAAAGCGGGGACAACTTCTTCGAGAGTTGATGGAAGAGCCGGTCAATCTAAATATATTCACAACAGGGAAATGATTTCCAACAAGTATGCATCTGTTAGAGATCAGAGTCGGCAGGCAACAAAGCCAGTGAAAAAGGAAACTGTGTCGACATCTGCATCTCTGCTTGAAGAAGGGAATTCTGAAAATCGCTCGGCTGCTGGAATCTCCCAAACATGGGCTTCAGTGAAGAATGGTTTTCAGAACTTCAAAGCGAATATGGGTGCCAAGAAGTTCACTCCTTTGCGCCAGGATCCAGGATTTGCTCCTCATTCGAACGTCTCTTCGCCTGAATCTCTCGATGACATCTTCCAAAGGATAAAACGGCGCTCCGGAGAATCACCCGTAGATTACCTTGACGATGACGACGACGATGACAATACCGGAGACATGGATCCTCCGTTTGCAGGATCGAGAAGATAGGCAGTGGCTTTTCCCTTAGAAGTTAGAACATTAAAATCTGCGAATCAGAAGGATTTGGTACCATTAGATGCAGCATAGAAGATACAGGATGTATAGATCAGATGATGGTTTTGGTGTGCTTCGAGGAAGCTCGAGGCGCCCTTGCCCATCTGGAAAGGTGCAGACGTGAACGAAAGCATATGACATGATGACACAGGCCCTGCAGAAAGGACAGCGAATTCTCCCAACAAGAGATCATGGGAGCGTGGCCGTATCACACTTTTCTGCTTTACACACATTGCGGGAGTAGGCATTGCTGACGTGCTATTTTACCTGTTATTAGATGTTGAATCTGTATTGGAGATAACCGATTCATACTCGAAGCTGACGAGTGTAGGCTGTAAAGGTGGTATGCATTATTGTGATGTGCGTTGAAAACATGCGGCCGATCTAACGTACTAAATGGAAAAAAGTTTTGAAGGTCACAAGTCTGTTGTGTGGGATAACATCTGACTGTATTATTTTGCTATGTATCTTCACCATCTGAACATCCGAGTTTAGTTTACCACTAGGTGCTTGCAACTGGGCTACTAACCCCAGTTACTCACCCTGAAATATTCAGCGAAAGTCAAGTTATGGTAGAAACAGATGAAAACCAAGTAAAATTGTTGTCTGGAAGTTAAAATAAAATAGAATATACCACTCCCTCTGTCCCATAATATAAGAGTGTTTTTGACACATTGTCAAAAACGCTCATAAGATAAAAGTGTTTTTGACACACTGTAAAAAACGCTCTTATATTATGGGGCTATGGGAGTACAATACAGTATGATGGGAAGGTGTTCGATAGATAGTTAAAATTTCAAGGTCAAAATCAATTTCAGTTGCAGGGTATCAACAGAAGTAAATTAAATCTTTTTTTTTGCGAGAAAACTTCCGATATGTTCATCTTTAAACATGACAATATAACAAACACTAGAAAAAAAAACATTCAACGAAGTTTTGTGTACCCCCACCCTCCCTAAAAAACGCTCTTATATTATTGGTCGGAGGGAGTACAATACAGTATGATGGGAAGGTGTTCGACAAATAGTTAAAATTTCAAGATCAAAATCAATTTCAGTTGCATGGTATCAACAAAAGTAAATTAAATCTTTTTTTTGTAAGAAAACTTCCGCTATGTTCATCTTTAAACATGACAATACAACAAACACCATTCGTAGCAAGCTCATCTACAACCGGACATAAACAAGTTCGCAATATATAGATAGTTTGACCAACTAGCTACGATCTACGTAGGACAGCGCGGGCCTGCTCCTTGGCGAGGCGCTTGACTTTAGCTGCCTTCTCCTTGGCAAGCCGTTTGGACTCCTCGATGCCTAGCCGCAATGCCTTGCATTTTTGCTGCTGCGGAGGCGGGTGCCCATCTCGGTCGTGGTCAACAATCGGCGAATGTCGTTACGGACGAGCTCCTCCTCCAAGTCGGAGGGTAGGGCAACGACGTAGACCTGCACGACCTGCAGTCCGACATGCAAGATCCGCCCGGACCCCCTACCTCTCCCGGCAATTTTCCCTCACCTCCGACACCAGGAGCCGCGACCGCGGGCTCGACGGTACCGGCGAGCAACCAACGTCGCCCGAGAGGAGTAGGGGCCGAAGGTGATGGGTGCCACTGCTCGCCCCGCTGCCTCAGGAACCGTGACAGGCGGTGCGGTTGGGTGCGGAGCTTGATCTGCCACCCCTGTCTATCTGTGTCTGGCGGAGGGAAACAAGGATGGCAAGCTCCTCGTCCGACTCCGTCACGAGGGTGTCCCAATCGATGTGGTCGGCTTCAGACAAGGAGCCGCTGCCGGATCCGTCCATGATTATGACTAAACCTGTTCATGGACAACCCGGCCCGGAGGCCCAAACCCGAAGCCCGACATTCGGGCCGGGCTTGGGCTTCACTTTCTGCCTGAAGCCCGGCCCGAAAGCCCGAAAAAACCCAAAATAGCCATATATGTATATTTTATTCAAAATATAAGTATGATAAATTAATATAATACCCCAAATATGATTAATTTAAATAAAAAATTGCTAATGTTCATGTGCTTTGGGTCGGGCCGGGCCGGGCTCGGGCTGGGATTTTTTCTTCGGGCTTTGCCAAGCCCGGCTCGAACCCGACCCGGCCCGGAGAATGATCAGGTCTAGTTATGACGGACGACGTGAGGGAAGGGAGCGGACGGGGAAAGGAATAGAGGAGGAGAGGAGAGTGAAACCTGAACGGACGAGAGAGTGATGAATGTTTAGGATTTGGTCCGGGATAGGGTTATACGGGTCAATCCAACGCGGCGGCTGTGTCCGACCGCCTCATATTAGCGGTGCCAGAGAATTCAGATATTTAAGTTGTGTTTTAGGCACTCGGTGCCTGGAAATGTTCCTATTTGGACATTTTTTCAATTATTTGGATTGCTTAGCGCATGACTTATTTCCTTTTTAAGAACACAGTACAAATGTTCCTATATAGGCAACATATTTGGTGAATCCTACCTAATTCGTGTATCCATGTAGCCCTACGATCTCAATCCCGAGCATCACGTGCAGCCTAGGGACTGATCACATTTAGACGCCCGCTTTGTAATCTAACATCCATCTGACTTCATAGAAAACCCCCAAAACCTATTACCCAAGAGTATCCCGACTGCTTCTGCGCGTCTTGCGCCGCCGCCGCCGTCGTGTGCTCCGATTTCCGTCGACTCGATCCCGACGTCGTCCGGCGCCCACGAGAGGCAGGTACCGTCCCAGTCTTGTAGATGCTTGTCTGATCCCACGTTAACATGAACCTGACAACCATCGGCAAACGCCCTATGCATTAGTCTGTTGTGCATGTACTTCTCTACGTAGACCTATATCCCCTATAACTGGTAATACTTTGCTACAGCGGCAACTACCGATGAGCAACTAGCAAGTACAACGATGTCATTTGCAATCAGCGACACGGAGGGCATCAAAAGTTTCAGGTAAAACTACACATAAATTCAATCCTTGTGTATACACGTGTGAGTGTAGGTTGAAAGGCTAATCATGTGGCCATGTGTGCAGCAGTATCGATCCAATCAATAACGTTCAAATGCATATGAGCCATGGAGGACTTAGTACACCCCAAAAGAACACTGACGTACCCCTGATCTAAGAGGCTTCGTCACCTGAGCCGAACGACGACAGTTCGTCATGGCCTTGCCTCCGAGACGACCACCTGGGCCGGTTCGTCACCGGCGCCGAACAACGTCAGTTCGTCATGGACTCGCCGTCGAGGCATCCGACTGGTTTGCTTTGTCACGGGCGCCGGACGACGTCGGGATCGAGTTGACGGAAATCGGAGCACATGACGGCGGCGGCGGCGGCGCAAGACGCGCAGAAGCAATCAGGCTACTCTTGGGTAATAGGTTTTGGGGGTTTTCTGTGAAGTAAGATGTATGTTAGATTACAAAGTGGGCGTCTAAATGTAATTAGTCCCTAGGCTGCACGTGATGCTCGGGATTGAGATTGTGGGGTTGAAACGAAACGGCTACACGGATACACGAACTAGGTAGGATTCACCAAATATATATATATATATATATATGCGTGCACTCACCCCTATAAACAGGACACGCACATCCTACCCTTGTGAGCAGCTTCAAAAAGCCAGCATATCATTTTAAGATTGACGAAGTCACCACGGTTACCTTGTAGTCGACGGAAACGTCTCCTGTCACTGAACGCAAATCATCGAAAATCCTGAAGTAAATCCAAGATAATACAAGCACCATGACTTAAACTCCTGTGTGCTGGGGTCTATTTGTGTGAATACGGTGCGTGAGGTAGGTCTAGAATTTGTGTAATCGTGTAGCTAGATTATCGAAAATAACTTTGGCATGCACCAAATCAAACCTAACACAAGTTATGTTATCTTTTTGAAATTATGTACAGATCATGGATCTAATCAACTGTAAAGGTTCAGAGTCAAAGGACCGAAACCAAAACCAAGAAATGGTCACGCACAAGAGACAGAACTAGCTAGATTTGACGAAGCCACTTAGAATATGATCCACTTCGTGGCATCGGCGCTGCTCCCGTCAGCGGCCTTCATCGTCCTGGAGTGCGCGAGCGAGCACCCATCGACGGCCTTCTTGCCCCCGGTCGCCGCGCGCAGCAGCTTCGCCCAGAAGCTGGTCGCCGGCCTCTCCCTCCTCCTTCTCATCACCAGCACCACCTCGTCGCCGTCCACGGCCACCACCCGCTCGTGCCGCATCAGCAGCGACGGCCTCGCGGCGCGCTTGATCTCCCGGTGGAACCCGGGGCTCGCGGACGCCGACGACGCGCCGGTGGACGCCTCCGTGGACGACGCCTCCGAGTCCGAGTCCGAGTCCGAGCAGCAGGAGGAGGCCTGGCGCGCGAGGACGGACGGCAGCGTCGCCGAGGGCGAGAGGCGGGACAGGCGCTCCCGCAGGCAGAGCGGGCACACCCCTTGCTCCCCCTGCCGCCGGTGCCGCCTGCACCGCGCGCCGTCAACCTTGCTCAGCTTCTTGCCCATCACCATCTGTGCCGCGCCAATAGGATGCTCAGGTGGAGAAGTAGTTGTCGTTGTTGCTTGTGCGTCTGGGCGTGTGGCGGTCTGGGCAGGGCTATATACTCCTACGTGGGTCGCGCGGGGAGTTTCGTGGATGCTGCGCGGGAACCGTGGTGGAGTTGCGATGCGATCGGGACGGGAATGGGCTGGCTGGCTGGCCATGGCGTACGTACGGAGCCTGGCTGGGTCCGGGCTGGCGGCGCGTGCGCGACGGAGGGCCGGGATGTTCCTCGCACCGGCAGCGGCAGCCATGCACGGTTTTGTTTTCTGTTCCTTTTCACTTTTGATTTTGAGTCTCGCTTTGCCTTTGCTTTTATCTTCGTTGTAAAAAATGAGTCTTTTTGGAAGCTTCCGCCCAGGGATCTGGGATTGCACGAGGGGGATATTCATTTGTATCCTTGGGTTTCACGGCGGGGAATTTTCGGTCCATTCTTCTCCCCTGTTGCTGGGCTGCTTTCCGTTTGAATTGTTTGGGTGTTTCGTCAGTGGCGGAACTAGGATTATTTGTGCCAATAGGGATGGGTCACTCCAGAACCATGATGCCGATGGTTGAGTGTGTTCGTGCGCTGTTGCACTTGCACTGCACCTGCCGGCAGGGAGCCCGAGAAACTGCCGGCGATAGAGACCCACAGTACCTAGGAACATACGTATGAAACAGACTCGATGTCGATGGATTGAGCTGTGTTGTTCATTAACTTGTTTCAGAGCAACTCCAACACAAGGACCCATTTTTTCCGTTTGGGTCATCCGAACATAAATGTTGGCCCAACGGGGCGACTCAAACGGACACGGGTGTGCGCCTGCTGTCCATGTATCGTCCTCCCGACCCAAACTTGGCCCAAATGTGGGAACAAATGGGTACGAAGCGGACAGAAGCGGACGCTCCCGTCCATCGCTATCGCCCGCTCGTGTCCGCCCTGGTCCCATGTATCAGCGACTGCACATGAGTTGGCATCAACCTCCACAACCGCTGCAACGAGGAGCGAGCCCACCGGCGAGGCCACCGGCGGAGGCCGCCACCTCCCGCGGTGGAGCAGCTGGCGCTGGCGCTGGACGGCTGGAGCTCATGGGAGGAGGGGGGGGTTTGGAGCCGTGGCGGAGCGAGCCCCCGACTTCAGCGCCGGCAAGATCCTGCGGCGTAGGGGTGGCTCGACGGGGTGCGGAGGGTGCGAGGGGGTGCCCGCCGGCGAGGAGGAGCGAAGGGGCGACGCGAGAGGTGCCCACCGCCGATCCAGAGGAAGAAGCGCTCGGCGGGGGACCTCCAGAGCCCCGGCCTGCGCGGTGGCGCCCTTGATCCGGAAGAGGCTGTCGTAGTGGGCGAGCCTGGCCTCCACCATAATCTGCAGCTCCTCTGTGTGCCGCTTCTGCTCGTCCACCCCGCGGTCGCGAACCCGAACCCGCGGCGGAGTGAGCCTCCGACTTCAGCGCCGGCAAGATCCTGCGGCGGCGCGACGGGGGTCGGAGGGCGCGAGGGGGTGCCCGCCGGCGGGGAGGAGCAGAGGGGCGACGCGGTTGGAAGCAGTGTGGCACCATGACGAGGAGCAGAGTGGCGGCATGAGGAGGTGCCCGCCGGCGAGAATGAGGGGAGGGGCGACGCGACTCGGAGTAGAGGTGCCTGCCGGCGAGGAGGAGTAGAGGAGCGACGCGAGGAGGTTCCCGCCGGCACCGGCGCCAGCACCGCCAAGGAAGAGGAGATGGGGCGGTTGCAGAGGAGTTGCTTGCCATGGTGCTGCTGTGCGCCTGTCCGCTTTTGCGTCTGTGTGTTAGGAGCAGTCACCGTTCGTGCGTTCGCCTCATATCCGCTAGGCGGGCGGGCGACCCAAACGAACAAAATCCGTGTCCGTTTAGATCACCCCGTTAGGATTGCTCTCAAGCCTTGGAAAATAGCACTACAATTTTTTCTTTGCGAATAGGTGTAAGACTATGTATTATATATCACATGTCCTCACAAACACATCCTTACATAAGAAAAAAGAAAAAGAATAAAAATACATGTAAAATCATGAGGGTGCCAAACGCTTCTTACTTTTGCATCTATTGACAGTACGTCATGAGCATAGCTCGATGCTGCATCTGGGCCTTCGTCTCGGTGGAACAAGCATTTTAAAACCGAGGAGCTTGTAGAAGCAGTCGTCGGCAAGTCTTCAAATGCAGACTGGTAGACGTCGAGTGGCCGATGGCAACGATCTGCCAAGTAAATCGTCGCCTCGAAGAATAAACCTCAATAAAAGCCTGTAGAAACCCCAAAGATCACGAAGACCACAAAATGCCGCCCGAGCCCAGACATATCCACCAGAAACCTAATCCGACCGGATCCCGAAAGACCCACTGAAGACATATCTTCCCACGCCTTCCGCTAGCGAAAACACACTAGCGAAACGGGGATATGGTGGGGAGAACATTATTTCTACCCTGTTCGCTACCAAGATTCCGTGTTTCTACGCAAACCCCAATTCGCTACCTGTCAGTTTTCCTGTATTTAAAAAGTTGCATTGTGCCTACGCTGTCGCTTCATCACCCCACACCAAAGACGAAGAGTTCCTTAAGAAAACCTGGAAAAAAATCACACATGTCACTGTACGGATCTGATCTCAAGCTTGCCGCCATCTAGAACCGTGTACATGCCATCCTCTGGCTGCCGCGGGCTTCACCAATGCCGCTGTCGTGCACCCGCCGATGAAGGCCACCATTCGAGCACACACCTCCTTCGCCGTCCCACAGCAACCCCCACAACAGGACCCCTCGATCCAGACCTCTCTGCCGCCGCCACCGCCGCCTCGCATATCATTATAGTAGTACAATACATTTTACCTCCCTTTTGCTGAACGATAGAAACGAAGTGGCACAAAATGTTAGTGACACACTACTATTGTTTACTGAGCCAACGTGGATGGCTACAATTCAAGTTAGAAGGCGTCAAATGTTCATATTCGACCAAGTCATACGATTTTTTGGTTTTGAAATGAGGCAAATGATTAATCATTTTCATTAAATAAGGAGAAGAGTTCGTTTATGTACATAACAGCCCCGCAAAAATGAGAAAGGGGCAAGGCTAATTCTCGTGGCATTAAATTACACAAATGTCTAGCACCCGCCAGAGCCCAGATAGACGTCTCCTTTTTAATAATCTGCATGATCACCGCCACCGGTGCGGTCTTCGTCCTGAACACTCGTGCATTTCGCTCTTTCCAGATCTCCCAGCTAACAAGATGAAGAAAGGAGGCCAAGGCAAATCATATGATGTTTCCGTGGAATTGGTCTCTGTCAGCAGAGTACGTGCCACGGACCGCACACGCAATTTGACAGCTTCCCTGGTTCATTGCAAGAGACCCGTTTCGGCTTCCTTGGTTTAGCGCTAGCTAGGCTGGACCGAGCGCCCAAAGAGAAGCACCAAAGCTGCGCCGTCGGTCCAGGTTACATGCATGGACATGCCACATGCGAGCGAGCGAGACCAAAGTTCGTTTGTGCCTCCAACTAGTCTCTTTCCCCCCTCGTTCACTTGCAAGGATAACAAGTTTTACACCTTTTGGTTATAAATTGGTCCCGCATCCGTCCACTGCACAGAGGAACCAGTTCATGGACATGAATTCAAAAACCGGCCATTCAACACTACCCGCATACAATTAAAATCTCATTTGAACAAATCGAACGAAAATTCATGCAAACCCGATGAAATCATCAAAGTTCGGTTATAAAATAGCATAAATCATCCATGCATAGCACGCAAATAAGTGTAGCACAACAATAGTTCAAATTCAACGAGCTTAACCGGATGTGCAACAAGTTTTTCATGAACAGATCATGTCGTCTCACACATACTACTCCTTCAACTTCATCCCACAGTGTATGTACCTAAATGGTCGTCCCTTTATCCCGTGGTACACCGCGGCAACGTGTATGTGCTACATAATGTGTGGAGCAACATTGAGTGATGAATGGTTCAATCGACAAGTTGAGCAAGAAGAGGCAATACTTACAAATCTCCTCTGTTGCCGCGTGCAATGGCCACATTGCCTCCATCCTAGCAACGACGTCACAAAACCTGGTGACGGTGGTCTGGATGGGTACCAACGGTACGATATTGACCTCACATTGTGTTGTTGCATGATTTGCATGTCATAGGACGCAATGTGCTTTCACCCGTGAAACAAATCATGCACGCGCTGCTAGAAGAGCCCCTTTCCGTGCCTGCCTACGAAATCCACGGATACGGCCAACCACGCACCACACAACAACTCATCCTCAAAATACGACATGGCGTTCGAAAATTAGCTCAATGGCATTTGACCGAACATTTGTCGGGCGTGGTGTCCATCATGGACGTCGTCGACAGGGGAGGATGAGTGTACCTGGCTATGGACGGCTCCTGGGTGGATGACGCCGTCATAAGAAGTCGAGCGGACGCGTCAGTGCTGGTTGCGGAGGTCCGGCAATGCCTGTGTGCCGGCCGGAGAGGTACAGCGGCGTCATCGGAGGAGGGTGAGGATGCAAAGTAAGGGGAAGAAGGGGTGGATTAGAAGAAATGGGACTAGAAGGCGAAATTTAGTGGGCCAGAGGTGTCGGAGTCCTACGTGACTGCTGTCTGCTGGACTCACGCACCCCCACTTTGCTTCCATTTACGGGAAAATGTACGTCCGGACCGCTTGGCGGAACAATACATACCTGTGTTGGATGACGGTGCACGTCCGGACTGGGCGGTCTAGAGGTATGCAAGCGGTTTGAGGGTCGGTGTTGAAGACGCCCTCGTAGGTTAATAAAGAAATTGCAATATTTCTACTGAAGTTGGTGGGGTAAAAAAGAGAGTGCAGTATTTCTACTGAAGTTGGTGGGGTAAAAAAGAGAGTGCAATATTTTTACTGAAGTTGGTGGTCAGCAGTTTGGCCTCGCAGTTGCAGGCTTGCAGCCCGCACCGCCACACACGCATCACTATCTAGCCTTGGATCGAATCGACTGGCACAACAGTCAGCGCGTACGGACGGCGCGGCGCCTTGCCCGCTAGCTGGCCGTGGGAACGGCTGTACGGGGTCGGCAACAGCGGAACCACTCCCGTTTAAATACGGAAAAAGTCTAAAATAAACCTTGAACTTATAGATGAAAATTTAAATGAACGCGAACTCGAATCGCGAAATCAAGACACCAAACTCTTTGATCCCGGTCTAATTTAAACCTTGAGAGCTTTCTCAAACAGGGATTAGCTGAATCCCGGTACTATTGACTGAGGACGTGACTGGGCCGGCCCAACAAGCGCCAAACGTGTTTTCTTTCTTTTTCGTTCTTTTTTTAGCCTGTTTTTTTATTTTTCATAATATTTGACGTAAAAATACAGAAAAATAGACAACTGATTCCGGACGCGACTGGGCCAGTCGACCACATGGGAAGTGAGTTTTTAATAATCGAACAACTTCGAGGCGGGTTTTGTTTTATTTCGTAAAACACCCAGAGTAAAAAATACAAAAACTGAGGCAAAGGACTCAAACCTTGCGACCTACCGCTGCTGACTTCCTCCCACTAGCCACTAAAATCATTAGCCGTTGCTGCTATGATGTGAGCCCCGAAAGATTAAACCACATAGAGCAGCACCGAGATTTGACTCATTTTTTGAAGGGCACACAAATATTGAAAACGTGCAGAACAATTTTACCAATATCCCTTTTTAAGTGCGAACACTTTTTGAATTTTTTAGAAAATGGGAGCAACTTTTGAAACCGGAACAAATGTGTGAGAAAAATGCTGAATAATTTTAAAAAATGAATAACGTTTTGAGAACAGAATCAATTTGAAAAGCGAACACTTTTTAAAAAATGTTGAAAACAGCCAACACTTTAAAAAAAATTGAATACATGTATTTAGAACTTTTTTACATAATGTATTTGAAAAATGTTGGAAGTTTACCACAAAAATGTATGTGTGTCTTAAAAATGTACTTTGTGTACTGTGAAAAATTACAGATGTGTACAAAGAAACAGAAATAATCAATAAAGACGAGAGTACAGCGAGCGCGCGAGTGGCTGCTTTAATGGGCCGGCCTGATTTGATTTGCCACGTAAGCGAATACGAGTGAAACACCCTTAAGGTTCAAAATAGACCGGGATCGAAGAGTTTGGTGTGCTGATTTCAGGGATTGAAAGTTCAAGGTTTAATTTAGCTTTCGTCTACGAGTTCAAGGTTTATTTTGGACTTTTTCCTTTAAATACTGTTTGCGACACGGTGACGCTGCCGCGTTGGTGCCGCCGTGGCGGCGCATTCGTCTACGAGCTCGGCACCGCGTCTACAACTTGCTTTACATCGAGTCACACTCACGCCGATGTGATCGGTCTCAGCATGTCAGTGTCCAACTGTCCAAGCCTCCTGGAACGCCGTGTCGTCGACGAGCACTAGGGTTTTCTATGTGCTGCCCATGTTCACATAGCCTTGCCCATTGGCGCTCATTTTAGATTTTCTCTAGATTTATTTAAAAAAAGAACTCCAATGCCTAGCTTCCTTTCCTTCTCGAACTATCAAAAAATCTATATTAATCAAGCACTATCATTATAACCTCTGAAAGTAGTATCCATAATCACCGATGGTTTGTTGATGCTACCATCGCTCATTACTATTAGTCGCCCGCCTGAGGAACACGAGCATAACAAATCTAGGATTGCACAAAACGTAGCATCAACAACCGTTGCTGGTGCAGAGCACCCCATGAACATCACCATGGACTCTACACCAACACCCCAAGTGCCAAGAGGCCCGATGACTAGAGCACGCGCACGCATCATCAAAATCGAGGTGAATTCATTCCTCTTCAAACTCCATATGCATTTGAGTGAGACATGGCTACTACCTCAAGCCAGAATGCTATGCATGGTTAGGTGTAAAAAGCATAAAGGACGTGAGGCACAATGAAGACCGGGACGGAGGCACGGAGCGCAAGGACGAAGGCCGGAAGACAAGAGCAACCAAAGAAAATCTACCAAACTGAACCATTGCAATTGCTCTCTTCTCTCTATTCCCTGTATCTCCTCTTTGAGGAACAAAAACCCTAGTGGAAAAAGGATTCCACTTGGATCTTCAAGGCCTCCTTCAGGAGAAGGATTCCCCAAGTGAATCACCATGACCTTCATCAACCCTAGTGGATTTGGAGAAGACTACCCTCAAGACCTCATCTTCCTTTGTGGGAGTGGAAAGAACTACCCTAGCTACTTATCTTGCTCTAGTTATTTATGGATCTTGTGTATCTTGTGTGGATTTGTGGACAAAGAGCATGTGTGGTCGAATCTTGTCTTTGAGTGTTTGTCCCCTTTGATTCTTGAGTGTTCCTCTTGATCAACCTCTAAGTTGTGAAATATTGGGCAACCTAGGGCTTGGCCCCTACATCAACTGCCCAAGTGTCAGGATACAATTTAATTGATATCACAAGTAAATATAAAAGCACCTCCAAAATATAATACAATACATAGCAAGAAAAAAATAAAATTGACTAAGATATTTACATCCCCATGTATGACAAATTTCCTTAAACCCACCATTAACTTCAAGATGAAACAACTGTATTGTTGTCACCTTTCACATGCATACATATGCTAGTGTACTATCGTATTTCTTCATAATACTCCCGTTCTATTCACACCGAGGAAGAGAACATCAAATATCACATGCACCTCTATACCTATGTACTATCATGAAAGGTTGTTGGGATCAGGTTCTCCGTCATGCTTGCAATGATCATTACTTTGAAGAATTTCTGCACGCCGCAATTGATTGACACGATGAGGCCGCCTCCGAGTAGGACACGTAACATGGACTGGAAGTAGCTTTTGCCGCCCAAATAGTTGCTCGTGACGCCTAAGCCGGCATGGCCGATGGAGCGTAATCATCCATGCCCTCCTAAGATAGTTGGAAGCAATAGTAGTTTGGCCCCGACAGTGAAGGCATGGGCGAACGTGTCCACTTCTAGCACATGTAGCTTCTTCCCTCTATCTTTATGCACGTAGACGACCAACACTCTATGATGGTAATGGTGTAGACTCCGGCAACAAGAGCTGAAACGCTACATAGGAACATCGATTGGAAATTGAGCGGAGAGCTTAGTCCGACCATGATGGAGGAGACCGTCATACGGGGTAGAGCTAGTCCTAACATTTTGGTGGCCCTACTGCAAATTTACAATTTACATGTGATTATTTTATACAAATAATAATTATAAGGTACATGTATGGAACGTCAAATAACTATTGAGAAAACTAGTATGGTGTTGTGCATGGGAGGGAGCAAATGTCCCCCTAATATAAGGTATTAGTTATCCATTAGAAAATCATCTTTTATTTAGTGTTAATGTCATGTTCTGCAAAAGACATTTTCAATAATGTATTTGTTGGCATGGTCTAGGATCATCTCTGTCACGCGGTCGTGGATGGCGCTCTGCCTAGCCACTGCGCACACACCTCACCCACAAATTGCTCCTTAGATGTTGGAAAATTTTATGGTGGTTGGCCTGTATGAATGTGAGTTACTTAGGGCATCTCGAACGCCAAGCCGCAAATATCTCTGATATATGTCCGTTTTTATATCCGGACGTGGTCCATGGACATGATGCGGGCGGAAGACATCCAATGCTAATCATAAAGTATCTGGTTGGGAGGAGAAAACATACTATGCATTTGGTAGGATATTTGTGGTTTAGTGACCCGTTGGAAGGAGAGAGGAGAGGGGGGCCATGCATGTGAGGTTAGGGACCATGCATGTGATTGGTCAACTGCATGTCCGGCCTTCCACAAACCCCATCCCCCATTTGTTTCTTGCATACCGAAATCCATAATTCGGACTGCTAAACGGACATACAGATGTCCCTGTTGGATGACAAAAATGTTCCAAGACACTTATGATTCAGACATATAGTGAAGGTTTGAGGTATGTCTTGAAGATGCCTTCACTACATGCATGTCCTTTGATCGCGTGGAACAGTGGAGGCCTCAGGCGTGCTCTGACATGGTTTTATAGAGCCTTCAAGCCTTTGTGAAACTGTCTGTTATCGATCAATCATGAATCATTGGAACGGTGGATGCCTTATGCGTGCGGTGACATGGTTTTATAGAGCCTTCATGCCTTTGTGAAATACTGTGCTATCGGGCGATCATGAATCATTGTCAGCGATCAGTAATGTTTTTTTTCCTGATCTTATTCTTTTTTTAGACGTCAAGGATTTTCTTTTTATACGCAATACAAACATAGATACTTACATACACTCATCCCTATAAATACATACACGCATATCCTATGTCCATGAGCATCCCTGATATATTGAGCCGGCACAACATTCTGAGATTGATGAAGTCACCACATGCGCTTCTTGGTCGACGGGAACGTCTCGTCGCACTAAACGGACATCGCCGAAAAACATGAAATAAATCCAAAAAAATATAAGCACCAATGCCAAGTCTACGGCTTAATCCCTGATACGTCAGTTCCACCACAAAAAACCTGACCATCCGAGCAACACTGAGTTCGCCTATATACGTCAAGATTAACATGTTGGCAAATGATAGGGCAGTCGCTGCTGCAGCCAGCTGTGTCTGCAATATTTTAAATCATGATTACTTTTTAAAAATCGAGAATATTTTTGAATCCACAAAGATTTTCAAATTCATGAACTTTTTTTGAATCATGATTTATTTTTTCAAATGCGTGCACATTTTTTGAATCCGTAAACTTAAAAAAATCATGAACGCATTCAAACTCATGAATATTTTTTCTAATTCATGAAATTCTTCAAATCTAAGAAAACCAAGCCTGTTTTTTTCTATGCTGGTGGAGTCTTTCTTTCCAGAAGATAGAGCAAGAAAAAAGCTACATGCAAAGGACCGAGCGTCTCTAGAATTTGTGTAGTCGTATAGCCAAAACTTTGGTAAATAGTAGTACTAGTACTCCCTTCGTCCAAAAAAACTTATCCCTTAAATGGATGTATCTAGCAACATCTATTTGAGGGACAATTTTTTTTAGGACGGAGAGTACCAAGCAAGAACTAACACAAGTCAATAAAGTCATGTTATTTCCTTGAAATATGTACAGACCATGGATCTAACTAACTGTCGATCTCTCCCTCCGGCTCTGACGTCCGGAGTCAAAGACCACACCGAACAGCGGATTGAACCGGAAAAATGGTCACAGACAAAGGGCAGAACTAGCTAGAATATGATCCTCTTCGTGGCAGCTGCGCTGCTCCCGTCCGCGGCCTCGATCGTCCTGGAGTGCGCGACCGAGCACCCATCGACGGCCTTCTTGCCCCCCGTCGCCGCACGCAGCAGCTTCGTCCAGAAGCTCGTCGCCGGCCTCTCCCTCCTCCTTCTCATCATCAGCACCGCCTCGTCCCCGTCCACGGCCACCACCCGCTCGTGCCGCATCAGCAGCGACGGCCTCGCGGCGCGCCTGATCTCCCGGTGGAACCCGGGGCTCGCGGACCCCGACGACGCGCCGGTGGACGCCTCCGTGGACGACGCCTCCGAGTCCGAGCCCGAGCAGCAGGAGGAGGGAGAAGCCGCCTCCCCGCGCGCGACGACGGACGGCAGCGACGCCGAGGGCGAGAGGCGGGACAGGCGCTCCCGCAGGCAGAGCGGGCACACCCCGGGCGCCCCCTGCCGCCAGTGCCGCCGGCACGCCGCGCCGTCAACCTTGCTCAGCTTCTTGCCCATCGCCATCCGCGCCAGTAGGATCGAGATCACGGGATGTCACGGCCGGTCAGCGAGTTCTTCAGGTAGAGTAGTAGTAGTTGTCGTTGTTGTTTGTGCGTCAGGGCGCGGATGTACGTGTGTGCATATATATACTACTCCCGTTGGGTCAGGTGCCGTTGGGCTGCGCGCGGTGAGCTTCGTGGATGTTGCGTGGCGATCGGGATGGAAATAAGCTAGCTGGCCATGGCGTACGGAGCTTGGCTGGGTCCTCGCTGGCGGCGCGTGCGCGCGGGAGGGCCGGGCTGTTCCTCCCACCGGCAGCGGCACGGTGGCAGTGGCAGCCATGCACGGCTTTGTTTTTGTTCCTTTTCACTTTTGAGAATCTTTTTACTTCTCTTTGTAAAAAAGGGGTCTTTTTGGAAGCTTCCCGCCCGGGATCTGGGATGGCACGGGAGGGATATTCATTCATATCCTTGGGTTCCACGGCGGCCGGCGGGGAATTTCTCTCCGGTATCGCCGCCTCTTGTTGGGTTGCTTTCCATTTGACTTATTATAGCGACTCTCGGCAGTGGCGGACCAAGGAGATGTGCCAATAGCAATAGGGATATGGCCATATGGGTCACCGCAGAACCGTGACGTTGATGGATGAGTATGTTCGTGCGCTGTTGCACTTGCACGGGCACTGCACCCGCCGGCAGTGAGCCGGAGAAACTGCTGCGTTGGTTAAATGACGGGGGCGTGACGGTGCCCATCAAGGAACACATGAAACGGACTCGATGTCGATCCCTGGAGTATCCCTATTGCTAAGATCTCTCTACTCTGCTCGTCGGCACACCCCTGGAGTATAGGTGCTCCCTGGAGTATCTGTAAGAATAAGATCTCTCGCAGTGACTATACGACAGATGATCCAAAGCAATTACAGATTCAAGTACATTTGCAGCAAAGAGTTGTATCACATCCTGAAGCAATTACAGATTCCTTCACTAAGCAATTACAACAAACCATATGTAATTGTTTAAACTAGGCAAAAAAAAAGCCCATCTGGAAGCAGCAACTTCCTGCCAGCACACCTAGTAACTGAACTCATCTTTTACCATGCAGTCCAACAAACAAACAGTGTGCGGTAACATCCTCAAGGGCACTCCTAAGTCCTAACTCACTGCCCTGCCGTGAGCCTGTGCAATGATGCACGCTGCCAACGGCTAATTCATGCCACCTACAACTTGACAGCATAAATGAAATTGCCGTTGGACAAACCAGAAAGATCCCATATACTAGTACTAGATTATACTACTAGATAGGCCCTGGCCACAATTGACTGGAATGTAAAAAGGAAAATAAGGTGAAGATGGAACAGACTTGAAGATATTATTGGTACAAACATTTTATCCAATTCGATCTGTTACTCTCACCAGCAATCCAGAACCGTGATGTTGATGGATGAGTGTGTTCGTGCGCTGTTGCACTTGCACGGGCACTGCACCCGCCGGCAGTGAGCCGGAGAAACTGCTGCGTTGGTTAAATGACGGGGACGTGATGGTGCCCATCAAGGAACACATGAAACGGACTCGATGTCGATGGACCGACTTGTGCTGTTCAATAATTTGCTGCTTCAAGCTTGGAAAATACACCCTCTGTCCCATATTAGTTGTCACTGAAATGTATGTATCTAGATGTATTTTGCTACATACATCCATTTTAAGCAGCAACTGATAGTACTCTCTTCTCGCAAATTACTTGTCCTAGATTTATTTAGATATAGATATATTTAAACACGTTTTAATATCAGATATATCCGTTTCTAGACAAACAATTTGAAACGTAGGTAATAGCACATTACAGTTAACCTTCTTTTTTGATGGAACGGTAGAAACGAAGCGGCAGAAAAGGTAAACAACACACTCTTATTGTTTGCTGAACGAACGTCGATGGTTGCGACTTTTTTCTTTGTCAAACTAGGGGGCGGCGGAGACAGCGAGCGGCCAAAATGCTAATTTCCGACCTGATCAATTCATATGATGTTTTCTATGGAATTGGTCTCTGCTACGTACTCCCTCCGTTTCATAATATAAGACGTTTTTTGACACTAGTAGTAGTGTCAAAAAACGTCTTACATTATGGGACGAAGGGGATGCTACGTACTTCCTCCGTCTCATAATGTAGGACGTTTTTTGACATTAATATAGTGTCAAAAAACGTCTACATTATGGGACAGAGGGAGTACGTACGTTCGACGGACCGCGCGGCACGATTTGACAGCTTCCATGGTTTCCTTGGTTTCGGTCTAGGCCCAAAAGAAGCACCAAACTTGCGCCATAGGTCTAGGTTACATGCGCACGCGCGAGACCAAAGTTGGTTTGTGTTTTACTTGTGCCATCCACGAATGCCCATGCCCATGTTTGCTTGCTTCGCTTGTGCACGCCAAGTATCTACGGCACGCTTGCCACATGACAAGTTTTGCACCTGATGTTGGTAAAGTGGATGGGTTTTAGTGCATCTCCAACACCGATCTTCAAATCTCTGTGACCATTCGGATCGTGCTGTTCAGATCGTGAACGCCATCTAACGTCGATCTGTATCGGTCCGCGGAACGGTCCGAACGCGATTTCTCCCGTAAACCGAAGCCAAAAGTGGGGAAGATTTGCGGCAGTTCGGACCGATCCCGCTTCTCACCGCCTTGACCCATCAAAAATCACCCCCCCTTCCCCCCACACATGCATCCCTTCCAGCGCCATCTGCCCGGATTCATGTCGCTGTAGAGCATGCAGCTCCGCATTGAAGGCGGCTCAGGACGGACATGACCTCTCACTGCCTCCGCCAATGAAGCGGCTCGCCGGTCGAGGCGCCGCCCGCTAGACACCCGACTGAACACGCCTCGGCGCCTCGTTCATAAGCCTCCATTAAACCCGCGTGGAAGCCGAGAAACCTACTCCCACCACACGTCTGTTCAAGAGCGGGCTGGCATTAAACGCAACACTGACCGAGCTCCTCCCGTCTGTCGTCTATTTAAATGAGGCCAGACGACGGGAAAGAATTGCACCTCTCCGCCACTCCCCACATCTCCTCCTTCACCACTCTTTTTGGCTTCTGAAGAGCAGTTCTCCGACATACAAGCCCGCTGGGTGGCCCGCTGAGTTGGCCGGATATGAGCGAGGCAGCTCGCTGCTACACCTCCCGCGCCTGACCCAACGGAGCAATTGCCGCCCAAGCCGACGCGTGGTTCAACAACTCGCCGTTGTAGCCCGCTCGATGAGGAGTGGCGAGTTGCTCCACGCCGGCACGGCGGGGAGCACGGTGGCACGGGCGTCATCGCTGCCGTCGACGACGCCACATCATATCACGCCTCTCGTGTCTGCGATCGCGCCTCCTGTGCTTGTGACCGCGCCTACCGTGCCTGCGAGTGCGCCATGCACATAGAGACAGAAGCCGGGTGTGCGGAGAGCAACGATGGCTGGCGCCTCCGCGTCCGCTGCCATCATCGAGGAGAAGTAGAACACGTCAGTCTGTTGCCGCTCGGGTCACATGAAAGCCACCGCCAAGGCGACGCCGGCGTAAACAGCCGGTGTCTTACCTGGTTATTCTTTTGCGAGGACCTTTGTCGATCCCACATGGGCTCCACGGAAGCGGAGGCGCCGCCTTCCCCTCCTGCGAAAGCATCAGCCGGGGGTTCCACTCTGATGAGTGGTGGGGAGGTGAGCCGTCCTTCGCGCTGAAGCATATACTTCCGGGGCTCTTAGCAGTCCGGTGATCGGATTGCCGGACATGAGGAAGACAAAGGAATCCGTGGGCGACGATTTAGATTAGGTATTATTATACCTCCAGAGCCGGACTAGAACCGCTTAGTTGATGTAAATGTACTGAAATCCGTCATGTTTATATGAAATTCGGCTGTGTTTGCACAAAGTTTATCCGGTTGGTTCGAGTTGTTGTGAACATGTATGCGGCTACGGTTGGATGGCATCCTCTCGCATTTGTGTCCACGGACTGACCTCCCCTGTCCGCGGACGGATGCGGGAGCATTTTCACGGGTTGGCTTTGGAGATGCTCTTAGAGCATTTATAGCCACACGCCCTGAACCCGCCTCAAACGCTCGGACAGACGGCCCAATCACTGACCGGTCATAGAAAAGCGACCCAGGCAAATGCCTCAAATGGGCCTCGAACGCCCAGATTGATCGGCATCCCACGTACACAGCTCAAATATAAGGCGAATATGGGGCGCCAGATGTTGGGGAACGTAGTAATTTCAAAAAATTTCCTACGCACACGCAAGATCATGGTGATGCATAACAACGAGAGGGGAGAGTGTGTCCACGTACCCTCGTAGACCGAAAGCGTTAGCACAACGCGGTTGATGTAGTCGTACGTCTTCACGGCCCGATCGATCAAGCACCGAAACTACGGCACCTCCGAGTTCTTGCACACGTTCAGCTCGATGACGTTCCCCGTACTCCGATCCAGCAGAATGTCGGGGAAGAGTTCCGTCAGCACGACGTCGTGGTGACGGTCTTGATGTTCTACCATTGCAGGGCTTCGCGTAAGCACCGTTACAATATTATCGAGGAGAACTATGGTGGAGGGGGGCAGCGCACACGGCTAAGAGATCAAGAGATCAATTGTTGTCTATGGGGTGCCCCCTTCCCCCGTATATAAAGGAGTGGAGGAGGGGCCGGCCAAGGAGGGTGGCGCGCCCTAGGGGGGGAGTCCAACTCCCACCGGGAGTAGGACTCCCCCCTTTCCTATTAGGAGAGGGAGAGGGAAGGAAGAGGAAGGAGGGAGGAAGGAAAGGGGGGGGGGGGCGCCCCCCTCCCAATTCGGATTGGGCTTGGGGGGCTCCCTTGCTCCTTTCCACTAAGGCCCAATAAGGCCCATATACCTCCCGGGGGGTTCCGATAACCTCCCGGAGCTCCGGTATTGTCCCAATCTCACCCGGAACCTTTCCTATGTCCAAATATAGTCGTCCAATATATCGATCTTTATGTCTCGACCATTTTGAGACTCCTCGTCAAGTCCGTGATCACATCCAGGACTCCGTGTTGGAAATATGCCCTAGAGGCAATAATAAAATGGTTATTATTATATTTCTTTGTTCATGATAATTGTCTGTTATTCATGCTATAACTGTGTTATCCGGAAATCGTAATACACGTGTGAATACATAGACCACAACATGTCCCTAGTAAGCCTCTAGTTGACTGGCTCGTTGATCAACAGATAGTCATGGTTTCCTTACTATGGGCATTGGATGTCATTGATAACGGGATCACATCATTAGGAGAATGATGTGATGGACAAGACCCAATCCTAAGCATAGCTCAAAGATCGTGTAGTTCGTTTAGCTAGAGCTTTTCTGAATGTCAAGTATCATTTCCTTAGACCATGAGATTGTGCAACTCCCGGATACCGTAGGAGTGCTTTGGGTGTGCCAAACGTCACAACGTAATCGGGTGACTATAAAGGTGCACTACGGTATCTCCAAACTGTCTGCTGGGTTGGCACGAATCGAGATGGGATTTGTCACTCCGTATGACGGAGAGGTATCTCTCGCCCACTTGGTAATGCATCATCATAATGAGCTCTATGTGACCAAGTGTCCGGTCACGGATCATGCATTACGATGCGAGTAAAGTGACTTGCGTAACGAGATTAAACGAGGTATTGGGATACCGACGATCGAGTCTCGGGCAAGTAACGCATCGGTTGACAAAGGGAATTGTATACGGATTGATTGAATCCTCGACATCGTGGTTCATCCGATGAGATCATCGAGGAGCATGTAGGAGCCAACATGGGTATCCAAATCCGCTGTTGGTTATTGACCGAGAGGCGTCTCGTTCATGTCCGCATGTCTCCGAACTCGTGGGATCTACACACTTAAGGTTCGGTGGCGCTTAGGGTTGTAGAGATATGAGTATGCAGTAACCCGAAAGTTGTTCGGAGTCCCGGATGAGATCCCGGACGTCACGAGGAGTTCCGGAATGGTCCGGAGGTGAAGAATTATATATAGGAAGTGCAGTTTCGGCCATCGGGAAAGTTTCAGGGGTCACCGGTATTGTACCGGGACCAACGGAAGGGTCCCGGGGGTCCACCGGATGGGGCCACCTATCCCGGAGGGCCCCGTGGGCTGAAGTGGGGAGGGGAACCAGCCCCTGGTGGGCTGGTGCGCCCCCCCTTGGCCCCTGAGGGAGTCCTGGATTAGCGGGTGTCCGGATGGCCGGACTACCATCATCAGCCGAACTATCATTTGCCGGACTATCATCATCGACCGGACTCCAAGACTATGAAGATACAAGATTGAAGACTTCTCCCCGTGTCCGGATGGGACTTTTCTTGGTGTGGAAGGCAAGCTTGGCGATACGGATATGTAGATCTCCTACCATTGTAACCGACTCTATGTAACCCTAGCCCTCTCCGGTGTCTATATAAACCGGATGGCTCTAGTCCGTAGGACAACATCAACAACCCTTACAATCATACCATAGGCTAGCTTCTAGGGTTTAGCCTCCTTGATCTCGTGGTAGATCCACTCTTGTAAACATCCACAATATCAATATCAATCGAGCAGGACGTAGGGTTTTACCTCCATCAAGAGGGCCCAACACAGGTAAAACATCGTGTCCCTTGTCTCCTGTTACCATCCGCCTAGACGCACGATTCGGGACCACCTACCGAGATCCGCCGGTTTTGACACCGACATTGGTGCTTTCATTGAGAGTTCCTCGTATCGTCACCGATAGGCTTGATGGCCTCTTCAATCAACAACGACGCAGTCTGGGTGAGACTTTTCTCCCGGACAGATCTTCAGATTCGGCGGCTTCGCATCGCGGGCCAACTCACTTGGCCATCTGGAGCAGATCGAAGCTACGCCCGGCCGTCAGTCAGGTTTGAAGCCTAAACTTCACGGCCGATATCCGCGGGACTTGATCTTCGTTGGATCTGAGCCACAGCCGAAGCGTGCGCGCGCTATCACGATGGGCATGACCTAACTCGCCGCCAGACACAGCACCTTGGAGGTCAAGATTTCGAATCCGCTCCGACCCATAGTCCGGAGCCGATCGCTCGGATCGAGGACAGATGGCTGGACACCGCCTCGGGCTGCAACTTCTACGGCGATGGAGCGAACACTTACCTTGTCCCGCATAAAGCCCATGACTCCGAGGTGCGGACTCTGCGGACTCCGAACCTCCTGCGCCCGCCAATCGAATCCGATTGGCGCCGATCATGGAATTCACCGCTGCGGACATCTTTCAGCACTTCGCCCTTGGCGATATCATAAATTCATCAAGCATCTCTCGCTATCCGGAGAGCCTGGCGAACTCGCCCGGGGCGGTTGGGGCGCGGACGACGAAGAAATTCAGAGCCCACCCACCACCCACTTCATAGCCACCGTCGATGATTTAACCGACTTACTCGACTACGACTCCGAAGACATCGACGGTATGGACGACGATGCCGGAGACTACCAAGAACCAGTGCCTACAGGACACTGGAAGACCACCTCGTCATACGACATATACATGGTGGACACCCAAAAATGGGGACGGCGAAGAAGCAGCGGAGGCCGATTCCTTAAAGAAACAGCCCAAGCGCCCGGCGTCGTGGCGCCGCTCTAAATCCCGCCACGGCAAGAATGGAGATTCCGCACAGAGATAATAACACCCAAGAAAGTGCCGAAGACAACTCCTCCAAAGACGATCCAGCGCAGGAGGAGGCGAAGCAAGCCCTCACGAGAGGCGCGGCATTTAAGAGGTCGAGGATGACAATTACTTACCTCCCTCCGGAGACGAGGCAAGCCTCGGCGACGACGAATTCGTCGTGCCTGAGGATCCCGTCGAACAAGAGCGTTTCAGACGCAGGCTTATGGCCACGGCAAACAGCCTAAAGAAAAAGCAGCAACAGCTTCAAGCTTATGGCCCGTCACCTAGGACAGGAGAAGCCGAAATCCATGGCAGCCCTCAAATCACTCATGACCCGCTTCTGTGCGGGAGAGGATAGCTGGCTAGCTCGCAGCAACAACCTCAGCAAAAATGCTGGCAGTCCGGATACCAAGGACCGCAATGGCAGGTTGCGTCGAAACAAAAACAAACGCCGCATTAACAGCGACAGCAATGAGGATACGGCAGTCAACGCCGGATTCCGAGGCTCCAAACCTGGTCAACGGAAGAAGCCATTTAAAAGAACCACTCCGGGCCCGTCCAATTTGGACCGGATACTCGACCGCTCTTGTCAAATACATGGAACCCCCGAAAAGCCATCTAACCACACCAACAGAGATTGTTGGGTATTCAAGCAAGCAGGCAAATTAATCGCCGAAAATAGTGACAAGGGGCTACACAGCGATGACGAGGAAGAGACCCGGCAGCCGAACAACAGAGGACAAAAGGGATTCCCTCCTCAAGTTCGGACGGTAAACATGATATACGCAACGCATATCCCCAAGAGGGAGCGGAAGCGTGCACTAAGGGACGTATACGCCATGGAGCCAGTCGCCCCAAAATTCAACCCATGGTCCTCTTGCCCGATCACTTTCGATCGAAGAGACCATCCGACCAGTATCCGCCATGGCGGATTCGCCGCATTGGTTAGACCCAATCGCCGATGGATTTCACCTCACGAGTCCCGATGGACGGCGGCGAGAGCTGAACCTGCTTTATCGGGATATAGTGCGCAAGATGGGCATAGACCCTTCAAGGATTAAACCTACAAAGACAACCTTCAAAGGCGTCATACCGGTGTCGAGGCCAATTATACAGCTTAGTTACACCGAAGTGGTCTTCGGATCCCGGATAATTTTCGCGAGGAGTTAATCTTCGACATAGTCCCGCTCATGGCGGCTATCACGCTCTGCTTTCGGACGAACGCGTTCGCAAAATTCAACGCGTGCCGCATTATGCATACCTTAAGCTCAAGATGACAGGCCCTCGTGGAGTCATCACGGTCAATGGAAACATGGAACGCCCTCCAAACAGAGGAACATACAGCGGCTCTCGCGGAAATCTGAGCAGCCTTTTTAGGCAATTCTCGAGTCCGCCGTTAAACGACCGGACACGACCAAACGCGCCGAGCAACATCAACCAAGACCACCTGCACGCCCGAGCATCGCCAGAGTAATGCGGCCTCAACCCCAGCCCTCGCAAAATTGTAAGACAAGCTCTCCGCGTACATAATTACGCCTTGGAGATACCATGGGCATAGGGGGAAAGGCACAACCACAACAAACCCAGAGTGCGGTTCGACCACACCAGGGGCTCCCAAGTGTGTCGCTCTTTTTTCTTTTATTTTTCTCTTTTTTATACAGAACTATGTCCGGCGGCGACCCTGCCGAACTCATGATGCAACAGCCCTGGAAGGACAAAGGCATGATTTAACACTCGGTGGTCTCCATCACGAGCATTAAATTTGTTAAATACAAACATTCCGCTGCCTACCCTCGAGGGAGACGCCTTTAATTCGTCCAATCCCTTGCTTTCCGCACTATTTGTATCATTCCGCACTGATAGCAAATCTTCTCGAATAAAATGCAGCACTTTTTTGCCTATAATTGCATTACCTTATATATACATATATGTTCATTTACGACATGTTGCATCCGTACACTTTGGTACGGCCAAATACACCAGGGGCTTATGTTCTCCGCATTATGGTGTGATAAAGTCCGACACTTTCACAAGTGCGGCACCCGAACTTATAGCATTATATGAATCGGCTCGAATCATGTCTTGGGTCAATAGTTGGGTTTGCCCGGCTCCCATGTTTGGCACCTTATGTTCCGTTCTATCGGCTAAGGTAGCACTGGAAGAACCACTGCGATTGCGCCCGGTTGAGCCGGGTTAACGCCTCGATGAGAAAGCTAAAACTGACTGTCATGATAAGGCAAGAGACTGGTCGCTGTTCGAGAGGTCCTTTCGGTCCTTAAAGACCTCGCCGCTTGAAGGAAGTTCGGACAATGTCCGATGAAGGCGTGATAGCGCCCAATTCGGTCCTCCGAATACTAGGGGCTTCGCCGAAATTTAAAATTATAGAATTCTATGGCTAAGTGAGAGTGTTCAAGCACTATAAGTCCGGTTGCCTTGTTCGTTGTGTTGAGCGCCTCCCTTGATGGACCCAAAAATGGGAACTAGAGTGCTCAAGTTTATCCCGAACACCCCAGCACTCGTGGCATGGGGGCTGAAGCCGACGACTTGCCATCTCTCAGATTTAATAAACGGCCGCATAGAAGGTAATATTTTAAATCAACAAGCGTTGCTTAGCGCATATGAACAAAGTTTTCAGCGCACAGGATAACACATTGCAAATTTACTCAAAATTACATCCCTAGGGCACTCATCCGCAATCTTGCGGGCACCCTTCAGACAGCCTTATAGTACATTTCGGCGTCGATGTTCCTTGCCCGCTGGCGGCGCGTCAGTGAATAGCTTCTTTGCATCCAGCTTGCCCCAATGCACCTTTGCGTGGGCAAGGGCCCGACGAGCACCTTCAATACAAAGCGGAGCGCTTGATAACCTCCACCCAGGGCACGCATCCACCAGCCGTCGCCGAGGCGAAGTAGCTCCAGTGCATGGCCTCTCGAGCCACACCGGACTATGAGGCCCTTCATGGCCCGCCGGCCACCTTAGAAGCTCGACCAGCTGCTTCACTGGTCGCTAGGGGCACCGGATGGCGGTCTCGACATACGAGACCGAAGACCTTCTCCGCTGAGCTCCCTCCTCGGCTCGGTAGAATGCGGCGGCATCGAGACACGCTGCGAGGCAGATCTGCAAACGCCTCGAGAGCTCCGAATTCGGGTAAGTAACACGTAATTTACATTCACATGCTTGCTTTGCATGAAAAATGCCTTACCCGCCGCTATCTTCCTCATCAACTCAATCTCTGAAGGGACTTATGGGCATCGGCCTTGGCAGTTTTACACTTTCGAGAGCGAGGCAAGCTCGGACTCTCGAGTCTTTGAGTCACGCCCAAACTCTCATGCTTCTCCATGAGAGCACAGGGCTCTTGCTGAACCACCGCCACCCGCGCCTCCTGTTTTCTCGCTCTGCCTGTTCCGTGGCGATTATGCTCGGCATGGACACGGCCTCCTTCGTGGTCGCCACCTCGTTCGTGGCCCCTGCAGTACCCATGTTATCCTTGTTATTTTTGTTGCAACCTAAATCCTTTTCTCAGAAGGTACAAAGTTCAAAGTGGTGTTACTCACCTTCTTTGTCCCGGAGCTGCTTCTGGCGCGACCGAGCTCTTGCTCGGACCGCTCGAGCTCTGCTTCACAGCACCGACCTCCGCAGTCAGTGCGGCAGAGGTCAGCAGCGCAGCTGCAACCCATATTGACATAATTTTTTAGCAACCCTGCGTATATCTTCTTTTTAGATCCTCAGTCCGGCTTTTCTTTCCGAACACCGAACCGAGCATCAGGGGCTACTGTCTATGCGGTATTACATTGCATATTTTTAACTTCTTACCTCAAAGCCCGATAGAAGGCTCTGCGAGCTTCGGTCAGCCCGCTCTTGGCGAGCTGCACTTTTCGGATCACCGCACTCATAATAGTGCGGTGTTCTTCCTCGATGGAAGCGCTGCAGCGCCTCAACAAATTACCCGGCGCCTCGGTTGGGCGGAAGCCGCCCGGCGTCCACGGTCTTGCCCTTCGCTCGAAGGGCGCTGGCGGACTCGAGCCACTGCGGGTTCCGATGTGGAGTCCGGCGCAAAGTCCGGGAGGACGCCTTGTGGCGCCTCCGGAGCCTCACCCCGATGGGTCCCTTCTTGGGTTCCCACTTCGGCGTCCTCGGCGTCATGAGGGGTGGAGGCGGTCGGGATGGAGTCTACATCCGACGAAGCCAACGACCCGCTCGATGAAGCGGGAGATCATCACCGGCGGACTACGTGCATCATGCGGCATCGAGAATGACACTATGTGACGCAGAAAAAGAAATTATAAATCATTCAGGAATTCGGATACTTACGATCTCGCCGGAGGCCTGGCCCTTGAAGGCCATTCTTCCTCGCCAACGTTGATGTTGGCGGAGCTGTCCGGGGGAATAGTCCTTCCCCTCTTGGACCCTTCGGCCTCCCCTGTTGGGGAAGCCTTCCTCTTCCTCTCTCCCTCCTCTGGGAGAGAGTCCTCTTCCTCCTCCTCATCTTCGGGGGAGGAGTCCGCCCCGGAGTCATCGGACACCTGAAAACGGGCACTCTTTCGAGCACCCGTGGCCTCCTTCTTGGCCTTCTTCTCCGGCACCACGTGCGGTGCCGGAACCAGCAGCCTCGCTAGACGAAAGGCCCATCGGATTTTCTCGGCATAGGAGCCGGCAGGTAATCTGCTCCGCCTTCCTCATCCAGTCTGTCAAAGGAAAAGGGGAAATTAAAACCCGCATAGAATCAAACTATGAAAAACAAGTGTCCCGTAAAGGGGTAGAATCACTTACCTCGTCGGCCTGGCGCTGCGAGTGAAATCCGCGATCTTCCGTCATGGCGGGCGAAACCGGCACCCTTGAACAGCACCTTCCAGGCGCCTTCGTACGTCGTGTCGAAGAGCTTGTTCAGCGCCTGGTGCTGTTCCGGATCGAACTCCCACAGTTTGAATGCCCGCTCTTGGCATGGGAGTATCCGGTGGACGAGCATGACTTGGACCACGTTAACCAGCCTAAGCTTCTTCACCAGCTTCTTGATACAGGCTTGGAGTCCCGTCAGCTCCTTCGAACTGCCCCACAGCAAGCCCTTCTCTTTCCAGGAAGTGAGCTGCGTAGGGGTACCAGATCTAAACTCGGGGGCCGCCGCCCATTTAGGGTCAAGTGGCTCGGTGATATAGAACCACCCCGATTGCCACCCCTTGACGGATTCCACGAAGGCCCCTTCGAACCAAAGGACATTGGGCATCTTGCCCAACATGGCGCCTCCGCACTCCGCTTGAGTGCCCTTCACTACCTTCGGCTTGACATTGAAGGTCTTGAGCCACAAGCCGAAGTGGGGCTGGATGCAGAGGAAGGCCTCACACACGACGATAAACGCCGAGATGTTGAGGATGAAGTTCGGCGCCAGATCATGGAAATCCAGGCCGTAGTAGAACATGAGCCCCCGGACAAAGGGATGTAGTGGAAAGCCCAGTCATGGAGGAAGTGGGGAAGAAAGACGACCCTCTCATGGGGCCTGGGGGTGGGGATGAGCTGCCCTCGTCGGGCAGCCGGTGCGCGATGTCGCCGGAAAGGTATCCGGCGCCGCGCAGTTTGACGATGTGCTCCTCCTTAACGGTGGAGGCCAACCATTTACCTCCCGCTCCGGACATGGTCGGAGAAGATTGAGACGAGATGCGCGAACTTGGGCGCTGGAGCTCGAGTCTTGTGAGATGGATAAGCAAAGGAGGAAGAAGGCATAGGTGAGAAGGTGAATCCTTATCCCTTATATGGGCGGGCGAAGTCTACGCGTCCCCCACCAGCCTGGTAAAACTCGCTTATCTCCCAAACGTCACCATCAATGGCGCGGTTGGGTTACCCACGCCCGTATTGATGAGAATCCCGGATTAAGGGAAACACAATCTCTCGACAAGACGTGCCAAGAAACCGCTTCGCTAAGTGCTGCCGAGGTGGTAAAGTAAAAACAATTTAAGTAATGGCTTGGTAGTGGTGTGACGTCATGCCACAAAAAACGTCGTGAGATTGAACTTGTGTATATATTATTATTCTCTCTACGGTGGAATGTGGAATTTATTTTGCGAGCGCCGACACTATCCCGGTGTTCACAATCTTCTATCATTCGGAGGAGGAACCCGCCTTGCAATGCCAAGCAATATACACGCCGGACTTATCGTCATTGAAGCCTGGTTCAGGGCTCTTGAGGAGTCTGGATTAGGGGTGTCCGGATGGCGGACTACCATCATCAGCCGAACTATCATTTACCGGACTATCATCATCGACCGGACTCCAAGACTATGAAGATACAAGATTGAAGACTTCTCCCGTGTCCGGATGGGACTTTTCTTGGCGTGGAAGGCAAGCTTGGCGTCTGGATATGTAGATCTCCTACCATTGTAACCGACTCTATGTAACCCTAGCCCTCTCCGGTGTCTATATAAACCGGATGGCTCTAGTCCGTGGGACAACATCAACAACCCTTACAATCATACCATAGGCTAGCTTCTAGGGTTTAGCCTCCTTGATCTCGTGGTAGATCCACTCTTGTAAACATCCACAATATCAATATCAATCGAGCAGGACGTAGGGTTTTACCTCCATCAAGAGGGACCGAACCTGGGTAAAACATCGTGTCCCTTGTCTCCTGTTACCATCCACCTAGACGCACAGTTCGGGACCCCCTACCCGAGATCCGCCGGTTTTGACACCGACAGCCCCCCTGCGCCTAGGGTTGGAAACCCTAGGGTGGGGGGCGCCTCCACTTGCCTTGGGGGGCAAGCCTCCCCCTTGGCCGCCGCCCCCCTTGGAGATCTCATCTCCCAGGGCCGGCGCCCCCCTAGGGGGCCTATATAAAGGGTGGGGGAGGGAGGGCAGCCGCACCCATGCTCTTGGCGCCTCCCTTCCCCCTTGCTACACCTCTCCCTCTCGTAGAAGCTCGGCGAAGCTCTGCCGAGATCACTGTTGCATCCACCACCACGCCGTCGTGCTGCTGGATCTCCGTCAACCTCTCCTCCCCCCTTGCTGGATCAAGAAGGAGGAGACGTCTTCCTCAACCGTACGTGTGTTGAACGCGGAGGTGCTGTCCGTTCAGCACTAGGATCATCGGTGATTTGGATCACGACGAGTACGACTCCCTCAACCCCATTCTCTTGAACGCTTCCGCTCACGATCTACAAGGATATGTAGATGCACTCCTTTCTCTCGTTGCTAGATGAACTCATAGATTGATCTTGGTGAAAGCGTAGAATTTTTTTATTTTCTGCAACGTTCCCCAACAGTGGCATCATGAGCTAGGTCTATGCGTAGTTCTCTTTGCACGAGTAGAACACAAATTTGTTGTGAGCATAGATGTTTCAACTTTCTTGCCACTACTAGTCTTATTTTGCTTCAGCGGTATTGTGGGATGAAGCGGCCCGGACCGACCTTACACGTACGCTTACGTGAGACAGGTTCCACCGACTGACATGCACTAGTTGCATAAGGTGGCTAGCGGGTGTCTGTCTCTCCCACTTTAGTTGGAGCGGATTCGATGAAAAGGGTCCTTATGAAGGGTAAATAGAAGTTGGCAAATCACGTTGTGGCTTTTACGTAGGTAATAAAACGTTCTTGCTAGAACCCTATTGCAGCCACGTAAAACATGCAACAACAATTAGAGGACGTCTAACTTGTTTTTGCAGCATATGATTTGTGATGTGATATGGCCAAAAGTTGTGATGAATGATGAATGATATATATGTGATGTATGAGATCATGTTCTTGTAATAGGAATCACGACTTGCATGTCGATGAGTATGACAACCGGCAGGAGCCATAGGAGTTGTCTTTATTTTTTGTATGACCTGCGTGTCATTGAGACACATTTCCGGTCAATAACCAATAGCGGAACCTGGATGCTCATATTGGCTCCTACATATTCTACGAAGATCTTTATCGGTCAAACCGCATAACAACATACGTTGTTCCCTTTGTCATCGGTATGTTACTTGCCCGAGATTCGATCGTCGGTATCTCAATACCTAGTTCAATATCGTTACCGGCAAGTCTCTTTACTCGTTCCGTAATACATCATCCCGCAACTAACTCATTAGTTGCAATGCTTGCAAGGCTTAAGTGATGTGCATTACCGAGTGGGCCCAGAGATACCTCTCCGACAATCGGAGTGACAAATCCTAATCTCAAAATACGCCAACCCAACAAGTACCTTCGGAGACACCTGTAGAGCACCTTTATAATCACCCAGTTACGTTGTGATGTTTGGTAGCACACAAAGTGTTCCTCCGTTAAACGGGAGTTGCATAATCTCATAGTCATAGGAACATGTATAAGTCATGAAGAAAGCAATAGCAGAATACTAAACGATCAAGTGCTAAGCTAACGGAATGGGTCAAGTCAATCACATCATTCTCCTAATGATGTGATCCCGTTAATCAAATGACAACTCATGTCTATGGCTAGGAAACATAACCATCTTTGATCAACGAGCTAGTCAAGTAGAGGCATACTAGTGACACTCTGGTTGTCTATGTATTCACACAAGTATTATGTTTCCGGCTAATACAATTCTAACATGAATAATAAACATTTATCATGAAATAAGGAAATAAATAATAACTTTATTATTTCCTCTAGGGCATATTTCCTTCAGTCTCCCACTTGCACTAGAGTCAATAATCTAGATCACACTGCCATGTGATTTAACATCAATAGTTCACATCACCATGTGATTAACACCCATAGTTCACATCGTCATGTGACCAACACCCAAAGGGTTTACTAGAGTTAATAATCTAGTTCACATCGCTATGTGATTAACACCCAAAGAGTACTAAGGTGTGATCATGTTTTGCTTGTGAGAGAAGTTTAGTCAACGGGTCTGCCATATTCAGATCTGTATGTATTTTGCAAATTTCTATGTCTACAATGCTCTGCACGGAGCTACTTTAGCTAATTGCTCCCACTTTCAATATGTATCCAGATGAAGACTTAGAGTCATGTGGATCAGTGCCAAAACTTGTATCGACGTAACCCTTTACGACGAACCTTTTGTCACCTCCATAATCGAGAAACATATCCTTATTCCACTAAGGATAATTTTGACCGCTGTCCAGTGATCTACTCCTAAATCACTATTGTACTCCCTTGCCAAAATCATTGTAGGGTATACAATAGATCTGGTACATAGCATGGCATACTTTATAGAACCTATGGCTGAGGCATAGGAAATGACTTTCATTCTCTTTCTATCTTCTGCCGTGGTCAGGCTTTAAGTCTTACTCAATTTCACACCTTGTAACACAGGCAAGAACTCTTTCTTTGACTGTTCCATTTTGAACTACTTCAAAATCTAGTCAAGGTATGTAGTCATTGAAAAAACTTATCAAGCGTTTTGATCTATCTCTATAGATCTTGATGTTCAATATGTAAGCAGCTTCACCGAGGTCTTTCTTTGAAAAACTCCTTTCAAACACTCCTTTATGCTTTGCAGAATAATTCTACATTATTTCCGATCAACAATATGTCATTCACATATACTTATCAGAAATGTTGTAGTGCTCCCACTCACTTTCTTGTAAATACAGGCTTCACTACAAGTCTGTATAAAATTGTATGCTTTGATCAACTTATCAAAACGTATATTCCAACTCCGAGATGCTTGCACCATTCCATAGATGGATCGCTGGAGCTTGCACATTTCGTTAGCACCTTTAGGATCGACAAAACCTTATGGTTGCATCATATACAACTCTTCTTTAATAAATCCATTAAGGAATGCAGTTTTGTTTATCCATTTGCCAGATTTCATAAAATGCGGCAATTGCTAACATGATTCGGACAGACTTAAGCATAGATACGAGTGAGAAACTCTCATCGTAGTCAACACCTTGAACTTGTCGAAAACCTTTTGCGACAATTCTAGCTTTGTAGATAGTAACACTACTATCTGCGTCCGTCTTCCTCTTGAAGATCCATTTATTTTCTATGGCTTGCCGATCATCGGGCAAGTCAACCAAAGTCCACACTTTGTTCTCATACATGGATCCCATCTCAGATTTCATGGCCTCAAGCCATTTCGCGGAATCTGGGCTCATCATCGCTTCCTCATAGTTCGTAGGTTCGTCATGGTCTAGTAACATGACCTCCAGAATAGGATTATCGTACCACTCTGGTGCGGATCTCACTCTGGTTGACCTACGAGGTTCGGTAGTAACTTGATCTGAAGTTACATGATCATCATCATTATAGCTTCCTCACTAATTGGTGTAGGAGTCATAGGAACAGATTTCTGTGATGAACTACTTTCCAATAACAGAGCAGGTACAGTTACCTCATCAAGTTCTACTTTCCTCCCACTCACTTCTTTCGAGAGAAACTCCTTCTCTAGAAAGATCCAAATTTAACAACAAATGTCTTGCCCTCGGACCTGTGATAGAAGGTGTACCCAACTGTCTTCTTTGGGTATCCTGTGAAGACACATTTCTCCGATTTGGGTTCAAGCTTATCATGTTGAATTTTTTTCACATAAGCGTCGCAACCCCAAACTTTTAGAAATGACAACTTTGGTTTCTTGCCAAACTACAGTTCATAAGGTGACATCTCAACGGATTTAGATGGTGCCCTTTTTAACGTGAATGCAGCTGTCTCTAATGCATAACCCCAAAACGATAGTGGTAAATCGGTAAGAGACATCATAGATTGCACTATATCCAATAAAGTACGGTTATGACGTTCGGACAAACCATTATGTTGTGGTGTTCCAGGTGGCACGAATTTGTGAAACTATTCCACATTGTTTTAATTGAAGACCAAACTCGTAATTCAAATATTCGTCTCCGCGATCAGATTGTAGAAACCTTATTTTCCTGTCATGATGATTTTCCACTTCACTCTGAAATTCTTTGAACTGTTCAAATGTTTCAGACTTATGTTTCATCAAGTAGATATACCCATATCTACTCAAATCATCTGTGAAGGTCAGAAAATAACGATACCCGCCGCGAGCCTCAACACTCATCGGATCGCATACATCAATATGTATTATTTCCAATAAGACAGTTGCTTTCTCCATTGTTCCGGAGAACGGAGTTTTAGTCATCTTACCCATAAGGCATGGTTCGCAAGCATCAAGTGATTCATAATCAAGTGATTCCAAAATCCCATCAGCATGGAGTTTCTTCATGCGCTTTACACCAATATGACCTAAACGGAAGTGCCACAAATAAGTTGCACTATCATTATTAACTTTGCATCTTTTGGCTTCAATATTATGAATATGTGTATCACTACGATCGAGATCCAACAAACTATTTTCATTGGGTGTATGACCATCGAAGGTTTTATTCATGTAAACAGAACAAAAATTATTCTTTGACTTTAAATGAATAACCATATTGCAATAAACATGATCAAATCATATTCATGCTCAACGCAAACACCAAATAACACTTATTTAGGTTTAATACTAATCCCGAAAGTATAGGGAGTGTGCGATGATCATATCAATCTTGGAACCACTTCCAACACACATCGTCATTACACCCTTAACTAGTCTCTGTTCATTTTGCAACTCCCATTTCGACGGTCTTGATGTTCTACCATTGCAGGGCTTCGCCTAAGCACCGCTACAATATTATCGAGGAGAACTATGGTGGAGCGGGGCAGCGCACACGGCTAAGAGATCAAGAGATCAATTGTTGTCTATGGGGTGCCCCCTTCCCCCGTATATAAAGGAGTGGAGGAGGGGGCCGGCCAAGGGGGGTGGCGCGTCCTAGGGGGGGAGTCCAACTCCCACCGGGAGTAGGACTCCCCCCTTTCCTATTAGGAGAGGGAGAGGGAAGGAAGAACAAGGAGGGAGGAAGGAAAGGGGGGGCGGCCCCCCTCCCAATTCGGATTGGGCTTGGGGGGGGGCGCCCCCTCCCTTGCTCCTTTCCCCTCCTTTCCACTAAGGCCCAATAAGGCCCATATACCTCCCGGGGGGTTCCGATAACCTCCCGGAGCTCCGGTATTGTCCCAATCTCACCCAGAACTTTTCCTGTGTCCAAATATGGTCATCCAATATATTAATCTTTATGTCTCAACCATTTCGAGACTCCTCGTCAAGTCCGTGATCACATCCGGGACTCCGAACAACCTTCGGTACATCAAAACTTATAAACTCATAATAAAACTGTCAACGAAACCTTAAGCATGCGGACCCTACGGGTTCGAGAACTATGTAGACATGATCGAGACACATTTCCGGTCAATAACCAATAGCGGAACCTGGATGCTCATATTGGCTCCTACATATTCTACGAAGATTGAGGGAGTCCTGGATTAGGGGGTGTCCGGATAGCCGGACTACCATCATCAGCCGAACTATCATTTGTCGGACTATCATCATCGACCGGACTACAAGACTATGAAGATACAAGATTGAAGACTTCCCCCCGTGTCCGGATGGGACTTTCCTTGGCGTGGAAGGCAAGCTTGGCGATACGGATATGTAGATCTCCTACCATTGTAACCGACTCTATGTAACCCTAGCCCTCTCCGGTGTCTATATAAACCGGATGGCTTTAGTCCGTGGGACAACAATCACAACAACCCTTACAATCATACCATAGGCTAGCTTCTAGGGTTTAGCCTCCTTGATCTCGTGGTAGATCCACTCTTGTAAACATCCACAATATCAATATCAATCAAGCAGGGCGTAGGGTTTTACCTCCATCAAGAGGGCCCGAACACAGGTAAACATCGTGTCCCTTGTCTCCTGTTACCATCCGCCTAGACGCATGATTCGGGACCCCCTACCGAGATCCGCGGTTTTGACACCGACATTGGTGCTTTCATTGAGAGTTCCTCCGTATGCGTCACCAATAGGCTTGATGGCCTCTTCAATCAACAACGACGCAGTCTGGGTGAGACCTTTCTCCCGGACAGATCTTCGTATTCGGTGGCTTCAGATCAAGGGCCAACTCCCTGGCCATCCGGAGCAGATCGAAAGCTACGCCCCGCCGTCGTCAGGTTTGAAGCTTAAACTTCACGGCCGATATCCGCGGGACTTGAACCTCGATGGATCTGAGCCACACCCGATCGCGCCCAGCTGTCACGATGGGCATGACCTAACTCTGCCACGGACAGCACCTTGAGGTCGCACCGGATCCGCTCCGACTCATAGTCCGGAGCCGATCGCTCAATCGAGGACGGATGGCTGGACACCGCCGGGAGCCGCAATTCCTACGGCGATGGAGCCAACACTTACCTTGTCCCACGTAAAGCCCATGACTCGAGGTGCCGGACTCCTTCCGACTCGAACCTCCTGCGCCCTGGCGGTCGAATCCGATTGGGCGCCGATCATGGAATTCACCGCTGCGGACATCTTTCAAGCACTTCGCCCTTGGCGATATCACAAATTCATGAAGCATCTCTCGCTATCCGGAGAGCCTGGCGAACTCTGGCGGCGAGGACGGTTGGGACGCGGATGACGAAGAAATTCAGATCCCACCACCACCCACTTCGTAGCCACCGTCGACGATTTAACCGACATACTCGACTACGACTCCGAAGACATCGACGGTATGGACGACGATGCCGGAGACTCCCAAGAACCAGCGCCTACGGGACACTGGAAGAACACCTCATCATACATATACATTGTGGACACCCCGAAGGGAAGCGAGAACGAGGAACAACGGGACGCGAAAGAGGATAATCTCGCCGATAAAGAACCAAAACGGCGACGTAGACGCTGCCCTAAGTCCCGCCTCGATCAAAGCAGCCTTCCTAATGACCCAGCGATAGAGCAGGGCAAGCCAGCGGACGACGAACAGGACGAGCCGGATAGTCAACCCCTTCACGGAGCAATCAACAGTCCGGCCACAACACCAGAGCATAATAACATACGCAAAAAACTAGTCGCCACTGCAAGAAGTTTGAAGAAGGCAAAACGGAAGCTCAAAACAGCAGAAGACACGCTAAGAATGAAGTGGAGCAAAGTATTCAAGACCGAAGACAAATATGGCAGTGGCCATCAAACCAAGAGCTACCCGAAGCGCAAGTTGCTGCCAGAATTTGACGAGGAAGCCATCGAGCCTTCACAGTCAAAAAATAAAGAGGCCACCCGGCTGGATAGACGGCCAGATGACAGGCCCAAAGCGACAAACGGGGCTGCACACAAGCCAAATTATAATCCTGGTAAAACGGACGGCCCAACTAGGTCCATCTACGGGCCAAAAAAGAGGACCCCAGGAAGTAACACACCACGACAAGTGTTCGAAGACAACGGCACACCCAAATACAGCGACGCCGCACACCCGCTATGTTTCACCGATGAGGTGCTGGATCATGAATTTCCAGCAGGGTTTAAACCCATAAACATAGAGGCATACGACGGCACAACAGACCCCGGAGTCTGGATAGAAGACTACATACTACACATACACATGGCTAGAGGAGACGATCTCCACGCCATAAAATACCTACCCCTCAAGCTCAAAGGGCCAGCTCGGCATTGGCTCAAAGGCCTCCCAGAAAATACTGTTGGAAGTTGGGAAGAGCTTGAGGACGCGTTTAGCAAATTTTCAAGGGACTTATGTCCGCCCTCCGGATCTGATTTATTTGAGTCATATAACCCAACAGCCCGAGAATCGTAGCATAAAATTCTGGAACAGGTTCCTTACCAAAAGAACCAAATAGTCGATCGTCCGGACGCAAGCCCTAGCAGCTTTTAAACACAACGTCCGTGACGAATGGCTTGCCGAACACCTCGCCAAGAGAAGCCAAGAACAATGGCCGCTAACAAGCCTCATGACGCTTTTATGCTAGAGAAGACAACTGGCTAGCAAGATGCAGCACCAGCGACCCGAGTACATCCGAGATCAGAGATGGAAACGGAAAATCACGGCGCAGGAAAGATCAGCGCCGGAATAAAGAAAAAAGCCCGCAGGGCACGGCGGTCAACGCCGGATTCAAAAGCTCGCGGCCGAACAATACAACACGGCCTCTCAAGGAGAACAGAGACGAGCTATCAAATTTAAACAAAATTTTGGATCGGATATGTCAAATCCACAGTACCTCCGGAAGGCCTGCAAACCATACCAACCGAAATTGTTGGGTTTTCAAACAGTCCGGCAGACTCAACGCCGGACACAAGGGGCTCGATGCGCCAAACAACGACGATGATGAGCCCCACCAGCAGAGCACCGGAAGTCAAAGGACTTTCCCACAAGAAATCAAAACAGTAAACTCGCTTCACGTGATAGTACGGAAAGCCAACACGGCACTTGCCAAGACAAGTGTCGGACGATCCACTCATGGACCGAGATTGGATGTAAAACCAATCACTTTCGACCACCGGATTAGTCCGTAGTATCCTAACGCAGGATAGACTGCCACGATATCGGATCCCACAATAGGCGGACTGCACTTAACGCAGTGTTGATGGACGGCGGCGGTGACTTAAACCTGCTATATCCGGACACAATCCGCAAATGGGGATAGACCCTATTACAACTCGGCATAGCCGCACTTCCTTCAAAGGAGTGGTGCCAGGCCCTTAAGCCAGCTATCAAGCACCACGGGATGGGAAGCTCGTCGTCGCTTCAATGCAATACCACATTACGCGTCTCTTACGCTTAAAATGCCCAGCACCACGTGGCATCATTTCATTAAAAGGTCGCTTGAGACCCGGACACGGCTGGACGAGTCCGAATAATTAAGCTTAGGGGCTACCTAGCCGCACATTCCTTCACAAGGGTTTGCACATATAAGCCATAATGAGCTAGCATAGGCTCAGCTTCCTTAATCCCTATTTTCAATTTTTATGCACTTTCTCGCATCGATTTCTTTTCCAACCAAGTTCTTCTCTCTTTCAGATGAACAACGTGCACACCGTCGAGGATACGGCACAACGGAGACACAGCGCGCAGACGCAAGAGGGACCCGCTGCAAGGACTCTTTTCGGACTAAGACCCTCGTAAACCTTTCTTCTGCCTCTTGTTGCTATAATCCCTGGTTTATCATTATAACCAGAGTGGAGATCGGCGTTTTGGGATCGGCGCGCGAAAGAATCTGCCTGCACTCGACACAAGGGGCTTAGGGCTTTGTTTTGCCCGCTATTATAAAGACCGAACACCTTCGGAGTGTTCGGGTCTCGAGTTAGGCCTTATATGCATCAGCTCCAATCATGTCTTTGGTCAAATGTTGGGTTTGCCCGGCTCTGTGTTTTGCCGCCTTACGTTCAGATCATCGGCTAACGCGGCTCCAGGAGAACTATCTGCGATTGTGCCCCGCTCGGCCGGGCGAGCACCTCGAGAGAAAGCCGAAACTGATCATGATACAGCGAGAGACTGGTCAACCACTGATCGACTATGGAATGTTTAGGATTCCTCCGCTTTGTGAAGGGCCGTTTCGGCCAGTACATATGCGCCCAATTGGAGAGGCGTGGTGCCCCTGGGGCTATGTCGTAGCCCCACCCTCGAACTCCATGGCTAAGTGAAAGTGATAAAGCATTATAGTCCGGTTGCCTCGTTTGCTACGCTACCACCTCCTTTACAGGACCGAGGCGCCGATTAAGAGTGAAAACGCTATTTTTGCGAACACCCCGCACCTTGTGCGTGGGGGCTGAAGCCGACGATCGCCATCTTTCGGGTTATACACACGTATACATGAACGGCCGCAGAGGAGATACTCTATTACTTGAACGCACAAGTATAAAAGGCGCTTACATCATAAATATCATTTTACAAAACGCTCATTTGAACGTAACATTTTTGAGCACTACGACTCTATTACACGAGCACCACGCAGCGCTTCGCCAAAATAGTGCTCGGCGGGTAACCGTTATCATCCGACCGGGTCGCAACAGCGGTGGCATCCATCTCTGTCCAATGTGTCTTCACACGGGCGAGCGCCATCCGCGCACCCTCTATGCAGGCCGACCGCTTCATCGCCTTGATATGCGGCACCGCCCCAAGAAATTGCTGCAACAAGCCAAATTAACTCTTCGGTTTAGCCTATCCGCCGATATGGGTCACTATATCCGTCATAGCAAGCCCGACAACCTATTTAGCTCAGCCCATTCGCCAAACGGTCGGTCAGCGGAAGTGAACGCCCGACTATGGAATTGAGACCAAAACAGCTCTTCCGTCTTGTGCTCCTTCCGACTCGAATGCACAACGGCATCCGCCGCTTTTCGCTGTTAAGTCCATATAAGGGTCCTCTGAACCCCACAATTGGCCCAACTGAGCATACTTCGATCCGTAAACCTTGGCGCAGCGAAAGGGCTTACCAGCTACAATATCTCCGCCCGGCGCAGCTCTCCTTTATAGCCCGCATTGCAGAGCGGGCATCCTTGGCTTCGGCGGTGGCCTTCTCCAGGTCTTCTTGCTCCGCTAGGCGCTCCTTCACAAGAGCCTCATTGCGGTCGGTAGCATCTTTTAACTTCACAGCCATTTCGGCTATTTTTTCCCTGCTTCGGCAATGCAGTGCGCCCTTCGCCGCTAACTCCTCGATGCGCCTTCGAGGCGCCAGATTACTCCTTCGGCCTGCTCCTTGGCTTGAGCAAGTTCGGCCTGAAGATTCTCCACGGCAGCGGCACTATCTGCATTTCACGTACATATTGTAAGGAGTTGGCTTCGGCTCCCTTACCACGTGACCGCACAGTAACACTTACCTTGCGACTCATCAAGTCGCTTGTTGATCAGCGCGATGTCTTCATCCGCCACATCGGGTTGCTGCTTTAATTCAGCAACTCCATCAGTCCGCTGGCCCCGGACGACCCGCCACCTGCATCAAGATGACGGAATTTAAACCTGCGATTTTGATCCTCGCACGCTGTCGATATCGACAACCTACCGAGTCTCGGGGCTACTATCTATACAGCGCATTTTATATGCAAAACTGTTAAAAGGTGTGTCATTTTACGCACCTCAAATCCCGCCAAGAACTCCCGGCGGCATCATGCAATCCGCCTTGGTGACGCAATCCTTTCAATCACCATGCTCATCAATGCATGCTGATCTTCTGAGATAGACGCCTTCTCAAGCAGATCCTTCAGCCGTACACCAGTTGGCGCCGAACTACCCGGCTTTGCCACATCCGGGGGCTCCCTCCGTGACGACACTTCCGGCTCGTCCGCCCTATCCGACGGCGCCTCGGACGGAGGCGTCTCGCTCTCTATCATCTCCGGACGAAGGTCCCCCGAAGACGAGCTCATCTGCGAAGGACGGAGATTTGAACTACAAGGTAAAAACTTTTGTTATCCTCAGAAGCACAAATAGGGATGTCCCTTATTATAAAACTCCTTTCTTTCTACTTACGGCTCGTTGGAGGGCTGGCTCATTAAGGGAGACTGTGCGCCCGGGGCTTCCCCGGACGCAGGACCCTCCGGCGAAGATTTCTTCCCCCGTTTAGGGGCTTTTCTCCCCGGGTCCTCGGAGGCAGTCCTCTTCTCCCCTTGGTAGGAGGGATTCTCGATCCCCCCTCATTTAAAAGCCTCCTTAGGCGAGGCAGCTTTCCGCTTTCCCTTCGCTTTCCCCAAAGGCGCAACCTCCAAAGATCCGGACCAGCCACGGATCCGCGCGGTCTCGGGGAGGGGCGGACACGTATTAATTTTGCTTCCGCTATCCACTCCTGTGTAGAAGGAGATCGGTCATAAGGCGGATCATCGAAAGGCAAACAAACGGTATGTCCGGACATGGAACTACTTACTTGAGTATCCGGGCGATTGCAGCTTAGTCCAGCATCCTCGGTCAATTCTGGACGCACCTCTTGCGATCCGAAGAATAAGTTATACATCTCCAGGGGTGTCATACCCATGAAGTGTTGAAGAATCTGTGGGCCCTCGGATTGAACTCCCATAGCCGGAGAGGGCGGCGTTTGCGAGGCAGGAGACGCCTAATTAGCATAACCTCGCATCACCACCACCATATCGTTCTCCCTCGTTAAGAGATCTCGAATCCGGCCCTGCAGTAGGGGCACGTCCTTTGACGGCCCCCAGTTGAGCCCTTGGTTGACCCACGACATCAATCGTCGTGGAGGTCCCGGGCGGAATAGGGGCGGCGGCTTTTGTCTGCGGCCCCTCGGGCGGTAATATAGAACCACTCTTGCTGCCACAGCCGAGCTCCTCTTGGAAGGAGCCAGCGGCCACGGGCATCGGCTCTCCTACTTATGGCCGCCCCACACACTCCGCTGACGCCCCGATCATCTTGGCGCCACATTGAAAGTCTTCACCACGGGCGAAGTGTGGGGTGACGCGGAGGAAGTCTTCGCAGATAACGATGAATGCGGATATATGGAGGATGGACTCGGAGCCAAGTCGTGGAATTCCAACCCATAGTAGAACATGAGCCCTCTCACAAAAGGATCCATCGGAAGCCTAAACCCGGCGGAGGTGGGATCTGAAGACGACATACTCGCCGGGCTCAGGGGTAGGGATGGCCTGCCCTTCGGCAGGCAACCTGTGCGAAATCTCGTAAGACAGGTACTTGGCCTCCCGCAGCTTTAGCACGTCCTCCTCCGTGACGGAGGAGGGCATCCACCAGCCCTGGAGGTCGGAACCGGACATCGTTGAAGGTCCAAAGCGCTCGAATCTGGGGCTCTAGGTGTTGGAACTTGGAGCATGGAGAGGATTCGATGGAAGATTGAAGAAAAAGAAACGAGCCTTGGTCCCGTTATAAAGAGGGAGAATACCAAGAGCCGTCTCCGTGACCGTTTGGGACTCGCCTTGATAGAGGCGTGGCGAGCAACGGCGGTTGGGTTACCCACGCCCGTATTGATGAGAATCCGGATTAAGGGGAAACACGATCTCTGCTCGACAAGGCGTGCCAAGGAAACCGCTTCGCTAAATGCGCCGAGGTGGTAAAGTAGAAAACAATTGAGTAATGGCTTGGTAGTGGTGTGACGTCATGCCACGGAAAACGTCGGCAGATTGAGCTTGTGTATATATTATTATTCTCTCTACGGTGGAATGTGGAATTTATTTTGCAGAGCGGACACTATCCCGGTGTTCCCAATCTTCTATCATTTGGAGGAGGAACCCGCCTTGCAATGCCAAGCAATATACACGGACTTATCGTCATTGAAGCCTGGTTCAGGGCTACCGAGGAGTCTGGATTAGGGGTGTCCGGATAGCGGACTACCATCATCATCCGAACTATCATTTGCGGACTATCATCATCGACCGGACTCCAAGACTATGAAGATACAAGATTGAGGACTTCCCCGTGTCCGGATGGGACTTTCCTTGGCGTGGAAGGCAAGCTTGGCGATCTGGATATGTAGATCTCCTACCATTGTAACCGACTCTATGTAACCCTAGCCCTCTCCGGTGTCTATATAAACCGGATGGCTTTAGTCCGTAGGACAACAATAACAACAACCCTTACAATCATACCATAGGCTAGCTTCTAGGGTTTAGCCTCCTTGATCTCGTGGTAGATCCACTCTTGTAAACATCCACAATATCAATATCAATCAAGCAGGACGTAGGGTTTTACCTCCATCAAGAGGGCCCGAACCTGGGTAAACATCGTGTCCCTTGTCTCCTGTTACCATCCGCCTAGACGCACAGTTCGGGACCCCCTACCCGAGATCCGCCGGTTTTGACACCGACAAAGATCTTTATCGGTCAAACCGCATAACAACATACGTTTTTCCCTTTGTCATCGGTATGTTACTTTCCCGAGATTCGATCGTCGGTCTCTCAATACCTAGTTCAATCTCGTTACCGGCAAGTCTCTTTACTCGTTCCGTAATACATCTTCCTGCAACTAACTCATTAGTTGCAATGCTTGCAAGGCTTAAGTGATGTGCATTACCGAGTGGGCCCAGAGATACCTCTCCGACAATCGGAGTGACAAATCCTAATCTCGAAATACGCCAACCCAACAAGCACCTTCGGAGACACCTGTAGAGCACCTTTATAATCACCCAGTTACGTTGTGACATTTGGTAGCACACAAAATGTTCCTCCGTTAAACGGGAGTTGCATAATCTCATAGTCATAGGAACATGTATAAGTCATGAAGAAAGCAATAGCAGAATACTAAACGATCAAGTGCTAAGCTAACGGAAAGGGTCAAGTCAATCACATCATTCTCCTAATGATGTGATCCCGTTAATCAAATGACAAATCATGTCTATGGCTAGGAAACATAACCATCTTTGATCAACGAGCTAGTCAAGTAGAGGCATACTAGTGACACTATGTTTCTCTATGTATTCACACAAGTATTATGTTTCCGGTTAATACAATTCTATCATGAATAATAAACATTTATCATGAAATAAGGAAATAAATAATAACTTTATTATTGCCTCTAGGGCATATTTGCTTCAGTCTCCCACTTGCACCAGAGTCAATAATCTAGATCACTTCGCCATGTGATTTAACATCAATAGTTCACATCACCATGTGATTAACACCCATAGTTCACATCGTCATGTGACCAACACCCAAAGGGTTTACTAGAGTTAATAATCTAGTTCACATCGCTATGTGATTAACACCCAAAGAGTACTAAGGTGTGATCATGTTTTGCTTGTGAGAGAAGTTTAGTCAACGGGTCTGCCATATTCAGATCCGTATGTATTTTGCAAATTTCTATGTCTACAATGCTCTGCACGGAGCTACTTTAGCTAATTGCTCCCACTTTCAATATGTATCCAGATGAAGACTTAGAGTCATGTGGATCAGTGCCAAAACTTGTATCGACGTAACCCTTTACGACGAACCTTTTGTCACCTCCATAATCGAGAAACATATCCTTATTCCACTAAGGATAATTTTGACCGCTGTCCAGTGATCTACTCCTAAATCACTATTGTACTCCCTTGCCAAAATCATTGTAGGGTATAAAATAGATCTGGTACATAGCATGGCATACTTTATAGAACCTATGGCTGAGGCATAGGAAATGACTTTCATTCTCTTTCTATCTTCTGCCGAGGTCGGGCTTTAAGTCTTACTCAATTTCACACCTTGTAACACAGGCAAGAACTCTTTCTTTGACTGTTCCATTTTGAACTACTTCAAAATCTAGTCAAGGTATGTAGTCATTGAAAAAACTTATCAAGCATTTTGATCTATCTCTATAGATCTTGATGTTCAATATGTAAGCAGCTTCACCGAGGTCTTTCTTTGAAAAACTCCTTTCAAACACTCCTTTATGCTTTGCAGAATAATTCTACATTATTTCTGATCAACAATATGTCATTCACATATACTTATCAGAAATGTTGTAGTGCTCCCACTCACTTTCTTGTAAATACAGGCTTCACCGCAAGTCTGTATAAAATTATATGATTTGATCAACTTATCAAAGCGTATATTCCAACTCCGAGATGCTTGCACCAGTCCATGGATGGATCGCTGGAGCTTGCACATTTTGTTAGCACCTTTAGGATCGACAAAACCTTCTGGTTGCATCATATACAACTCTTCTTTAATAAATCCATTAAGGAATGCAGTTTTGTTTATCCATTTGCCAGATTTCATAAAATGCGGCAATTGCTAACATGATTCGGACAGACTTAAGCATAGATACGAGTGAGAAACTCTCATCGTAGTCAACACCTTGAACTTGTCGAAAACCTTTTGCGACAATTCTAGCTTTGTAGATAGTAACACTACTATCTGCGTCCGTCTTCCTCTTGAAGATCCATTTATTTTCTATGGCTTGCCGATCATCGGGCAAGTCAACCAAAGTCCACACTTTGTTCTCATACATGGATCCCATCTCAGATTTCATGGCCTCAAGCCATTTCGCGGAATCTAGGCTCATCATCGCTTCCTCATAGTTCGTAGGTTCGTCATGGTCTAGTAACATGACCTCCAGAATAGGATTATCGTACCACTCTGGTGCGGATCTCACTCTGGTTGACCTACGAGGTTCGGTAGTAACTTGATATGAAGTTACATGATCATCATCATTATAGCTTCCTCACTAATTGGTGTAGGAGTCATAGGAACAGATTTCTGTGATGAACTACTTTCCAATAACGGAGCAGGTACAGTTACCTCATCAAGTTCTACTTTCCTCCCACTCACTTCTTTTGAGAGAAACTCCTTCTCTAGAAAGATCCAAATTTAACAACAAATGTCTTGCCCTAGGATCTGTGATAGAAGGTGTACCCAACTGTCTTATTTGGGTATCCTATGAAGACACATTTCTCCGATTTGGGTTCAAGCTTATCATGTTGAAACTTTTTCACATAAGCATTGCAACCCCAAACTTTAAGAAATGACAACTTTCGTTTCTTGCCAAACCACAGTTCATAAGGTGTCATCTCAACGGATTTAGATGGTGCCCTTTTTAACGTGAATGCAGCTGTCTCTAATGCATAACCCCAAAACGATAGTGGTAAATCGGTAAGAGACATCATAGATTGCACTATATCCAATAAAGTACGGTTATGACGTTCGGACACACCATTATGTTGTGGTGTTCCAGGTGGCACGAATTTGTGAAACTATTCCACATTGTTTTAATTGAAGACCAAACTCGTAATTCAAAAATTCGTCTCCGCGATCAGATCGTAGAAACCTTATTTTCTTGTCACGATGATTTTCCACTTCACTCTGAAATTCTTTGAACTGTTCAAATGTTTCAGACTTATGTTTCCTCAAGTAGATATACCCATATCTACTCAAATCATCTGTGAAGGTCAGAAAATAACGATACCCGCCGCGAGCCTCAACACTCATCAGATCGCATACATCAGTATGTATTATTTCCAATAAGACAGTTGCTTGCTCCATTGTTCCGGAGAACGGAGTTTTAGTCATCTTACCCATAAGGCATGGTTCGCAAGCATCAAGTGATTCATAATCAAGTGATTCCAAAATCCCATCAGCATGGAGTTTCTTCATGCGCTTGACACCAATATGACCTAAACGGCAGTGCCACAAATAAGTTGCACTATCATTATTAACTTTGCATCTTTTGGCTTCAATATTATGAATATGTGTATCACTACGATCGAGATCCAACAAACTATTTTCATTGGGTGTATGACCATCAAAGGTTTTATTCATGTAAATAGAACAAAAATTATTCTTTGACTTTAAATGAATAACCGTATTGCAATAAACATGATCAAATCATATTCATGCTCAACGCAAACACCAAATAACACTTATTTAGGTTTAATACTAATCCCGAAAGTATAGGGAGTGTGGGATGATCATATCAATCTTGGAACCACTTCCAATCATCACTACACCCTTAACTAGTCTCTGTTCATTTTTCATCTCCCGTTTCGAGTTACTACTCTTAGCAACTGGACCAGTATCAAATACCGAGGGATTGCTATAAACACTAGTAAAGTACACATCAATAACATGTATATAAAATATAGCTTTGTTCACTTTGATATCCTTCTTATCCACCAAATACTTGGGGCAGTTCCGCTTCCAGTGACCAGTCCCTTTGCAGTAGAAGCACTTAGTTTCAGGCTTAGGTCCAGACTTGGGCTTTTCACTTGAGCAGCAACTTGCTTGCCGTTCTTATTGAAGTTCCCCTTCTTCCCTTTGCCCCTTTTTTTGAAACTAGTGGTCTTGTTAATCATCAACACTTGATGCTCTTTCTTGATTTCTACCTTCATCGATATCATCGTCATGAAAAGCTCGGGAATCGTTTTCGTCATCCCTTGCATACTATAGTTCATCACGAAGTTCTACTAACTTGGTGATGGTGACTAGAGAATTCTGTCAATCACTATTTTATCTGGAAGATTAACTCCCACTTGATTCAAGCGATTGTAGTACCCAGACAATCTGAGCACATGCTCACTTCTTGAGCTATTCTCCTCCATCTTTTAGCTATAGAACTTGTTGGAGACTTCATATCTCTCAACTCGAGTATTTGCTTGGAATATTAACTTCAACTCCTGGAACATCTCATATGGACCATGACGTTCAAAACGTCTTTGAAGTCCCGATTCTAAGCCGTTAAGCATGGTGCACTAAACTATCAAGTAGTCATCATATTGAGCTAGCCAAACGTTCATAACGTTTGCATCTGCTCCTGCAATAGGTCTTTCACCTAGCGGTGCATCAAGGACATAATTCTTCCGTGCAGCAATGAGGATAAACCTCACATCATGGACCAAGTCCGCATCATTGCTACTAACATCTTTCAACTTAGTTTTCTATAGGAACATATCAAAATAAAACAGGGGAGCAAAATGCGAGCTATTGATCTACAACATAGATATGCTAATACTACCAGGACTAATTTCATGACAAATTTAAGTTCAATTAATCATATTACTTAAGAACTCCCACTTAGATAGACATCCCTCTAGTCATCTAAGTGATCACGTGATCCAAATCAACTAAACCATAACCGATCATCACGTGAGATGGAGTAGTTTTCAATGGTGAACATCACTATGTTGATCATATATACTATATGATTCACGCTCGACCTTTCGGTCTCCAGTGTTCCGAGGCCATATCTGCATATGCTAGGCTCGTCAAGTTTAACCTGAGTATTCCGCGTGTGCAAAACTGGCTTGCACCCGTTGTAGATGGACATAGAGCTTGTCACACCCGATCATCACGTGGTGTCTGGGCACGACGAACTTTGGCAACGGTGCATACCCAGGGAGAACACTTTTATCTTGAAATTTAGTGAGAGATCATCTTATAATGCTACCGTCAATCAAAACAAAATAAGATGTATAAAAGATAAACATCATATGCAATCAAAAATATGTGACATGATATGGCCATCATCATCTTGTGCCTTTGATCTCCATCTCCAAAGCATCGTCATGATCTCCATCGTCACCGGCATGACACCATGATCTCCATCATCTTTATCTATATCAATGTGTCGTCACATGGTTGTCTCGCCAACTATTGCTCTTGCAACTATTGCTATCGCATAGCGATAAAGTAAAGCAATTATTTGGCGCTTGCATCTTATGCAATAAAGAGACAACCATAAGGCTTCTGCCAGTTTCCGATAACTTCAACTAAACATGATCATCTCATACAACAACTTATATCTCATCACGTCTTGACCATATCACATCACAACATGCCCTGCAAAAACAAGTTAGACGTCCTCTACTTTGTTGTTGCAAGTTTTACGTGGCTGCTACGGGCTGAGCAAGAACCGTTCTTACCTACGCATCAAAACCACAACGATAGTTCGTCATGTTAGTGCTATTTTAACCTTCTCAAGGACCGGGCGTAGCCACATTCGGTTCAACTAAAGTTGGAGAAACTGACACCCGCCAGCCACCTGCGTGCAAAGCACGTCGGTAGAACCAGTCTCGCGTAAGCGTACGCGTAATGTCGGTCCGGGCCGCTTCATCCAACAACACCGCCGAACCAAAGTATGACATGCTGGTAAGCAGTATGACTTGTATCGCCCACAACTCACTTGTGTTCTACTCGTGCATATAACATCAACGCATAAAACCTAGGCTCGGATGCCATTGTTGGGGAACGTAGTAATTTCAAAATTTTCTTGCGCACACGCAAGATCATGGTGATGCATAGCAACGAGAGGGGAGAGTATGTCCACGTACCCTCGTAGACCGAAAGCGAAAGCTTTAGCACAACGTGGTTGATGTAGTCGTACGTCGTCACGACCCGACCGATCAAGCACCGAAACTATGGCACCTCCGAGTTCTTGCACACGTTTAGCTCGATGACGTTCCCCGTACTCCGATCCAGCAGAATGTCGGGGAAGAGTTCCGTCAGCACGACGGCGTGGTGACGGTCTTGATGTTCTACCGTTGCAGGGCTTCGCCTAAGCACCGCTACAATATTATCGAGGAGAACTATGGTGGAGGGGGGCACCGCACACGGCTAAGAGATCAAGAGATCAATTGTTGTCTATGGGGTGCCCCCTTCCCCCGTATATAAAGGAGTTGAGGAGGGGGCCGGCCAGGGGGGGTGGCGCGCCCTAGGGGGGGAGTCCAACTCCCACCGGGAGTAGGACCCCCTTTCCTATTAGGAGAGGGAGAGGAAGGAGAGGAAGGAGGAGGAAGGAAGGGGGCGCCCCCCTCCCGCCGGATTGGGCTTGGGGGGCGCCCCCTCCCTTGCTCATTTCTCCTCCTTTCCACTAAGGCCCAATAAGGCCCATATACCTCCCGGGGGGTTCCGATAACGTCCCGGAGCTCCGGTATTGTCCCAATCTCACCCGGAACCTTTCCGGTGTCCAAATAGAGTCGTCCAATATATTGATCTTTATGTCTCGACCATTTAGAGACTCCTCGTCAAGTCCGTGATCACATCCGGGACTCCGAACAACCTTCGGTACATCAAAACTTATAAACTCATAATAAAACTGTCAACGAAACCTTAAGCGTGCGGACCCTACGGGTTTGAGAACTATGTAGACATGACCGAGACACATTTCCGGTCAATAACCAATAGCGGAACCTGGATGCTCATATTGGCTCCTACATATTCTACGAAGATCTTTATCGGTCAAACCGCATAACAACATACGTTATTCCATTTGTCATGGTATGTTACTTGCCCGAGATTCGATCATCGGTATCTCAATACCTAGTTCAATCTCGTTACCGGCAAGTCTCTTTATTCGTTCCGTAATACATCATCCCGCAACTAACTCATTTGTTGCAATGCTTGCAAGGCTTAAGTGATGTGCATTACCGAGTGGGCCCAGAGATACCTCTCCGACAATCGGAGTGACAAATCCTAATCTCGAAATACGCCAACCCAACAAGTAACTTCGGAGACACCTGTAGAGCACCTTTATAATCACCCAGTTACGTTGTGACGTTTTGTAGCACACAAAGTGTTCCTCTGGTAAACGGGAGTTGCATAATCTCATAGTCATAGGAACATGTATAATTCATGAAGAAAGCAATAGCAAAATACTAAACGATCAAGTGCTAAGCTAACGGAATGGATCAAGTCAATCACATCATTCTCCTAATGATGTGATCCCGTTAATCAAATGACAACTCATGTCTATGGCTAGGAAACATAACCATCTTTGATCAACGAGCTAGTCAAGTAGAGGCATACTAGTGACACTCTGTTTGTCTATGTATTCACACAAGTATTATGTTTCCGGTTAATACAATTCTAGCATGAATAATAAACATTTATCATGAAATAAGGAAATAAATAATAACTTTATTATTGCCTCTAGGGCATATTTCCTTCACCCGAGTGCGTGCGACGTCGGACCTGACAACCCTACCCCATCTCAAATTGCATCAAATCCACCCCCTCGACCTACTGGATCCATTTGCTCTCTCCTCTCTTCTATCTTCTCCACGACGTCTGTCTCGCACCTCCGCAACCGCGCGCGCTCCGCAACCGTTCGGAGCCTCTGCGCCGCCAGCACTGGCACAACACTCCTCACCCCGTCCTCGTTGCCGGGATCATCGTCATCGGCCTGGACCCACCATGATATGTCCGGCAGCTCTCGGTCTCCCCTTTGCGCTCTGTGTGTTCGACACATTGTCTGACCTGATTTTCCCGTCATTTTCTAGGGAAAACGGTGAATTTCGATGCTTCATCGGACGAGGAGTATGGACCTACGGAGCTTGATCAAATGATTCAAGATGAGCTCTTCGATTCGTCGGATTCGGACGAAGAACTGGACATGATTATGCTCATGAGCATGCAAGAGAAAATGGACCGGCGGGTGAAGCATATTCGCAATTCCAAAGGGCTGAATCAAAGGGAGAAGAGTGATCAATTGGGATAGGTGTTGGAAATATGCTTTAGAGGCAATAATAAAATGGTTATTATTATATTTCCTTGTTCATGATAATTGTCTATTGTTCATGCTATAATTGTATTAACTGGAAACTGTAATACATGTGTGAATACATAGACCACAACATGTCCCTAGTGAGCCTCTAGTTGACTAGCTCGTTGATCAATAGATGGTTATGGTTTCCTGACCATGAACATAGGATGTCATTGATAACGGGATCACATCATTAGGAGAATGATGTGATGTACAAGACCCAATCCTAAGCATAGCACAAGATCGTGTAGTTCGTTTGCTAAAAGCTTTTCTAACGTCAAGTATCATTTCCTTAGACCATGAGATTGTGCAACTCCGGATACCGTAGGAATGCTTTGGTGTGCCAAACGTCTGGCGTAACTTGGTGGCTATAAAGGTGCACTCTGGTATCTCCGAAAGTGTCTGTTGGGTTGGCACGAATCGAGATGGGATTTGTCACTCCGTGTGACGGAGAGGTATTCTGGCCCACTCAAGAATGCATCGTCATAATGAGCTCAATGTGACTAAGTAGTTAGTCACGGATCATGCATTACCGAGCGAGTAAAGTGACTTGCGGTAACGAGATTAAATGAGGTATTGGGATACCGACGATCGAATCTCGAACAAGTAACGCATCGATTGACAAAGGGAATTGTATCTGGATTGCTTGAATCCTCGACATCGTGGTTCATCCGATGAGATCATCGTGGAACATGTGGGAGCCAACATGGGTATCCAGATCCCGTTGTTGGTTATTGGCCGGAGAGTTGTCTCGGTCATGTCTACATGGTTCCCGAACCCGTAGGGTCTACACACTTAAGGTTCAATGACGCTGGGGTTATAAGGAAGATTTGTATGTGATTACCGAATGTTGTTATTAGTCCCGGATGAGATCCCGGACGTCACGAGGAGTTCCGTAATGGTCCGGAGGTGAAGATTTATATATGGGAAGTCATCATACGGTCGCCGGAAATATTCGGGGGTATACCGGTATTGTACTGGGACCACCGGAGGGGTTCCGGGGGTCCACCGGGAGGGACCACCTGCCCCGGAGGGCCTTATGGGCTGTAGGTGGAAGGGAACCAGCCCCAAGTAGGCTGGGGCGCCAACCCCCCTAGGGCCCATGCGCCTAGGGTTGGGGGAACCTAAAGGGCGCCCCCTTGGCTTGGGGCAAGTCCCTCCCTTGGCCGCCGCCCCCTCTAGATCCCATCTAGAGGGCCGCCCCTTCCCCTTCTCCTTATAAATAGAGGGCGAGGGAGGCTGCAGCACCACATCCAAGGCGCAGCCCTCCCTCCCAACACCTCTCCTCCTCCGCAAGAGCTTGGCGAAGCCCCACCGAGAATCGCCACTCCATCACCACCACGCCGTTGTGCTGCTGTTGGAGCCCTCTTCCTCAACCTCTCCCTCCTCCTTGCTGGATCAAGGCGTGGGAGACGTCACCGGGCTGCACGTGTGTTGAATGCGGAGGCACCGTTGTTCGGTGCTAAGATTGGATTCGGCCGCGATCTGAATCTCTACGTGTACGAATCCTCCAACCGCGTTCTTGCAACGCTTCCGCTTAGCGATCTTCAAGGGTATGAAGATGCACTCCCTCTCTCTCGTTGCTGGCATCATCTCCTAGATTGATCTTGGTGACACATAGGAAAATTTTGAATTATTGCTACGTTCCCCAACAGTGGTATCAGAGCCAGGTTTATGCGTTGATTCTATGCATGAGTAGAACACAAAGTAGTTGTGGGCGATGATTTGTTCAATTTGCTTGCCGTTACTAGTCTTATCTTGATTCGGCGGCATTGTGGGATGAAGCAGCCCGGACCGACCTTACACGTACTCTTACGTGAGACAGGTTCCACCGACTGACATGCACTTGATGCATAAGGTGGCTAGCGAGTGTCTGTCTCTCCCACTTTAGTCGGATTGGATTCGATGAAGAGGGTCCGTATGAAGGGTAAATAGCAATTGGCATATCGCCGTTGTGGCTTTTGCGTAGGTAAGAAACGTTCTTGCTAGAAACCCATAGCAGCCACGTAAAATATGCAACAACAATTAGAGGACGTCTAACTTGTTTTTGCAGGGTATGCTATGTGATGTGATATGGCCAAAAGGATGTGATGAATTATATATATATGTGATGTATGAGATTGATCATGTTCTTGTAATAGGAATCACGACTTGCATGTCGATGAGTATGAAAACCGGCAGGAGCCATAGGAGTTGTCTTAATTCATTGTATGACCTGCGAGTCAATTAAAAACGCCTTGTAATTACTTTACTTTATTGCTAACCGTTAGCCATAGTAGTAGAAATAATAGTTGGCGAGACAACTTCATGAAGACACGATGATGGAGATCATGATGATGGAGATCATGGTGTCATGCCGGTGACGAAGGTGATCATGCCGCGCCTCGAAGATGGAGATCAAAAGGCGCAAGATGATATTGGCCATATATGTCACTTTATGATTTTGCGTGTGATGTTTGTCATGTTAACATCTTATTTGCTTAGAACGACGGTAGCATAAATAAGATGATCCCTCACTAAAAATTTCAAGAGATGTGTTCCCCCTAACTGTGCACCGTTACGAAGGTTCGTTGTTTCGAAGCACCACATGATGATCGGGTGTGATAGATTCTAACATTCGCATACAACGGGTGTAAGCCAGATTTACACACGCGAAACACCTAGGTTGACTTGACGAGCCTAGCATGTACAGACATGGCCTCGGAACACAAGAGACCGAAAGGTCGAACATGAGTCGTATAGTAGATACGATCAACATGAAGATGTTCACCGATGATGACTAGTCCGTCTCACGTGATGATCGGACACGGCCTAGTTGACTCGGATCATGTATCACTTAGATGACTAGAGGGATGTCTATCTAAGTGGGAGTTCATTAAATTAGATGAACTTAATTATCATGAACATAGTCAAAAGGTCTTTGCAAATTATGTCGTAACTTGCGCTTTAGTTCTACTGTTTTAGATATGTTCCTAGAGAAAATTTAGTTGAAAGATGATAGTAGCAATTATGCGGACTAGGCCCGTAAACTGAGGATTGTCCTCATTCCTACGCATAAGGCTTATGTTCTTAATGCACCGCTCTGTGTGCTGAACCTCGAACATCGTCTGTGGATGTTGCGAACATCTGACATACACGTTTTGATGACTACGTGATAGTTCAGTAATGTTAAACGGTTTAGAATTGAGGCGCCGAAGACGTTTTTGAAACGTCGCCGAACATATGAGATGTTCAAAGGGCTGAAATTGGGATTTCAGGCTCGTGCCCATGTCAAGAGGTATGAGACCTCTGGCGAGTTTCTTAAGCCTGCAAACTAAGGGAGAAAAGCTCAATCATGAGCATGTGCTCAGATTGTCTGAGTACTACAATCACTTGAATCGAGTGGGAGTTAATCTTCCAGATAAGATAGTGATGGTTCTCCATAGTCACTGCCACCAAGCTATTAGAGCTTCGTGATGAACTATAACATATCAGGGATAGACATGATGATCCTTGAGCAATTCGCAATGTTTGACACCGCGATAGTAGAAATCAAATAGGAGCATCAATTGTTGATGGTTGGTAAAACCAGTAGTTTCAAGAAGGGCAAGGGCAAGAAGGGATACTTCATGAAACGGCAAATCAGTTGCTGCTCTAGTGAAGAAACCCAGGATTGAACCCAAACCCGAGACTAAGTGCTTCTGTAATGAGGGAACGGTCACTGAAGCAGACCTACCTTAGATACTTGGTAGATGAGAAGGCTGGCAAGGTTGACAGAAGTATATTGGATATACATTGTATTAAATGTGTACTTACTAGTACTCCTAGTAGCACTAGGGTATTAAGATACCGGTTCGGTTGCTAAGCGTTAGTAACTCGAAATAAAAGAGCTACGGAATAAACGGAGACTAGCTAAAGGTGAGATGACGATGTGTGTTGGAAGTGTTTCCAAGGTTGATGTGATCAAGCATCGCCTGCTCCCTCTACCATCGGGATTGGTGTTAAACCTAAATAATTGTTATTTGGTGTTTGCATTGAGCATAGGCATGATTGGATTATGTTTATCGCAATACGGTTATTCATTTAAGGAGAATAATGGTTACTTTGTTTATTTGAATAATACCATCAATGGTCGTGCACCTAAAATGAATGGTTTATTGAATCTCGATCGTAGTGATACACATGTTCATGCCAAAAGATATAAGATAAGTAATGATAGTACCACCTACTTGTGGCACTGCCATTTGAGTCATATTGGTATAAAACGCATGAAGAAGCTCCATGTTGATGGATCTTTGGACTCACTCGTTTTTGCAAAGATTGAGACATGCAAACCATGTCCATTGTTTTATATGCATGAAGAAACTCCATACAGATGGATCGTTTGGACTCACTTGATTTTGAATCACTTGAGACATGCAAATCATACCACATGGGCAAGATGACTGAAAGGCCTCGTTTTTCCATTGAGATGAAACAAAAGAGCAACTTGTTGGAAGTAATACATTTGATGTGTGCAATCCAATGAGTGTTGAGGCACGCAGTGAATATTGTTATGCTCTTACTTCATGGATGATTTGAGTAGATTCTGAGTATATTTACTTGATGAAACACGAGTCTGAATTATTGAAAGGTTCAAGTAATTTCAGAGTGAAGTTGAAGATCGTCGTGAAAAGAGGATAAGATGTCTATGATATGATCATAGAGATGAATATCTGAGTTACGAGTTTGGCACACAATTAAGACATAGTGGAAATTGTTTCACAACTAATACCGCCTGGCACACCATAGTGTGATGGTGTGTCCGAACATCATAACTGCACCCTATTGGATATGGTGCATACCATGATGTCTCTTATCGAATTACCACTATCGTTTATGGGTTAGGCATTAGAGACAACCGCATTCACTTTAAATAGGGCACCACGCAATTCCGTTGAGACGACACCGTATGAACTATGGTTTAGAGAAACCTAAGCTGTCGTTTCTTGAAAGTTTGGGGCTGCGACGCTTATGTGAAAAAGTTTCAGGCTGATAAGCTCGAACCCAAAGCGGATAAATGCATCTTCATAGAATACCCAAAATAGTTGGGTATACCTCCTATTTCAGATCCGGAAGCAAAAGTGATTGTTTCTAGAAACGGGTCCTTTCTCGAGGAAATGTTTCTCTCGAAAGAATTGAGTGGGAGGATGGTGGAGACTTGATGAGGTTATTGAACCGCCACTTCAACTAGTATGTAGCAGGGCACATGAAGTTGTTCCTGTGGCGCCTACACCAATTGAAGTGGAAGCTGATGATAGTGATCACAAAACTTCGGATCAAGTAACTGCCAAATCTCGTAGGTCGACAAGGATGCGTACTACTTCAGAGTGGTACCTAATCCTGTCTTAGGAGGTCATGTTGCTAGACAACAATGAACCTACGAGCTATGGAGAAGCGATGGTGGGCCCGGATTCCGACGAATGGCTCGAGGCCATAAAATCCGAGAGAGGATCCATGTATGAAAACAAAGTGTAGACTTTGGAAGAACTACTTGATGGTCGTAAGGCTGTTGGGTACAGATGGATTCTAAAAGGGAAGACAGACAATGATGGTATGTGTCACCATTAAGAAAGCTCGGCTTTTCACTAAGATGCTTCCAACAAGTTCAAGGAGTTGACTACGATGAGACTTTCTCACTCGTAGCGATGCTAAGAGTCTGTTGGAATTATATTAGCAGTTACTGCATTATTTATGAAATCTTGCAGATAGGATGTCAAAAACATTATTTCCTCGACAATTTTCTTGAGGAAAGGTTGTATGTGATACAACCAGAAGTTTTTGTCAATCCTAAAAGACGTTAACAAGTATGCAAAGCTCCAGCAATCCTTCTAAGGACTGGAGTAAGCATCTCGGAGTTGGAATGTATGCTTTGATGAGGCAAAGTTTATGAGAAACTTGTATTTCCAAAGAAGTGAGTGGGAGCACTATAGCATTTCTGATGAGTATATGTTGTTGACATATTGTTGATCAGAAATGATGTAGAATTTCTAGAAAGCATATAGGGTTATTCGAAAAGTGTTTTTCAATGGAAAACCTGGATTAAGCTACTTGAACATTGAGCATCAAGATCTATAAGGATAGATCAAAAACGCTTAATAGTACTATCAAATGAATACATACCGTGACAAGATTTTGAAGGAGTTCAAAATAGATCAGCAAAGAAGGAGTTCTTGGCTGTGTTATAAGGTGTGATTATTGAGTAAGACTCAAGACCTGACCATGGAAGAAGAGAGAGAAAGGACGAAGGTCGTCGCCTATGCTTTAGATGTAGGCTCTACAGTATGCTATGCTGAGTACCGCACCTGAAGTGTGCCATGCCGTGAGTCAGTCAAGGGGTACAAGAGTGATCCAGGAATGGATCACATGACAGCGGTCAAACTTAACCTTAGTAACGAGTGGACTAAGGAATCTTCTAAATTATGGAGGTGGTAAAAGAGTTCGTCGTAAAGGGTTACGTCGATGCAAACTTTGACACTAATCCGGATGACTCTGAGTAGTAAACCAGATTCGTATAGTAGAGCAGTTATTTGGAATAGCTCCAAGTAACGCATGGTAGCTGCATCTACAAGATGACATAGAGATTTGTAAAGCCCACATGGATCTGAAAGGTTCAGACCCGTTGACTAATAACCTCTCTCACAAGCGAGATATGATCAAACCCCATGGGTGTTGGATTCATTACAATCACATAGTGATGTGAACTAGAATATTTACTATAGTGCAAGTGGGAGACTGTTGGAAATATGCCCTAGAGGCAATAATAAAATGGTTATTATTATATTTCCTTGTTCATGATAATTGTCTATTGTTCATGCTATAATTGTATTAACTGGAAACCGTAATACATGTGTACATACATAGACAACAACATGTCCCTAGTGAGCCTCTAGTTCACTAGCTCGTTGATCAATAGATGGTTATGGTTTCCTGACCATGGACATAGGATGTCATCGATAACGGGATCACATCATTAGGAGAATGATGTGATGGACAAGACCCAATCCTAAGCATAGCACAGGATCGTGTAGTTTGTTTGCTAAAAGCTTTTCTAATGTCAAGTATCATTTCCTTAGACCATGAGATTGTGCAACTCCCGGATATCGTAGGAATGCTTTGGGTGTGCCAAACGTCACAACGTAACTGGGTGGCTATAAAGGTGCACTACGGGTATCTCCAAAAGTGTTTGTTGGGTTGGCACAAATGGAGACTGGGATTTGTCACTCCGTGTGACGGAGAGGTATCTCTGGGCCCACTCGGTAATGCATCATCATAATGAGCTCAATGTGACTAAGTAGTTAGTCACGGGATCATGCATTACGGAACGAGTAAAGTGACTTGCCGGTAACGAGATTGAATGAGGTATTGGGATACCGACGATCGAATCTCGGGCAAGTAACGTACCGATTGACAAAGGGAATTGTATACGGGATTGCTTGAATCCTCGACATCGTGGTTCATCCGATGAGATCATCGTGGAACATGTGGGGGCCAACATGGGTATCCAGATCCCGCTGTTGGTTATTGGCCGGAGAGTTGTCTCGGTCATGTCTGCATGGTTCCCGAACCCGTAGGGTCTACACACTTAAGGTGCGATGACGCTAGGGTTATAAGGAAGATTCGTATGTGATTACCGAATGTTGTTCGGAGTCCCGTATGAGATCCCGGACGTCACGAGGAGTTCCGGAATGGTCCGGAGGTGAAGATTTATACATGGGAAGTCATCATACGGTCGTCGGAAATATTCAGGGGTATACCGGTATTGTACTGGGACCACCGGAAGGGGTTCCGGGGGTCCACCGGGAGGGTCCACCTGCCCCGGAGGGCCTTATGAGCTGTAGGTGGAAGGGAACCAGCCCCAAGTGGGCTGGGGCGCCAACCCCCCTAGGGCCCATGCACCTAGGGTTGGGGGGGGGACCCTAAAAGGGGCGCCCCCCTTGGCTTGGGGGGCAATGTTGGGGAACGTAGTAATTTCAAAAAATTTCCTACGCACACGCAAGACCATGGTGATGGCATAGCAACGAGAGGGGAGAGTATCTGTCCACGTACCCTCGTAGACCGAAAGCGGAAGCGTTTTAACAATGCGGTTGATGTAGTCGTACGTCTTCACGATCCGACCGATCCAAGCACCGAACGTACGGCACCTCCGAGTTTCTACTATATGATTCACGTTCGACCTTTCGGTCTCCGTGCTCCGAGGCCATATCTGTTATATGCTAGGCTCGTCAAGTTTAACTCGAGTATTCTGCGTGCGCAACTGTTTTGCACCGTTGTATTTGAGCGTAGAGCCTATCACACCCGATCATCACGTGGTGTCTCAAAGACGAAGAACTTTCGCAACGTGCATACTCGGGAGAACACTTCTTGATAATTTTAGTGAGAGATCATCTTATAATGCTACCGTCAATCAAAGCAATATAAGACTCATAAAGGATAAACATCACATGCAATCAATATAAGTGATATGATATGGTCATCATCATCTTGTGCTTGTGATCTCCATCTCCAGCTTACCGCCATGATCACCATCGTCACCGGCGCGACACCTTGATCTCCATCGTAGCATCGTTGTCGTCTCGCCAACTATTGCTTCTACGACTATCGCTACTGCTTAGTGATAAAGTAAAGCAATTACATGGCGTTGCATTTCATACAATAAGCGACAACCATATGGCTCCTGCCATTGCGATAACTCGGTTACAAAACATGATCATCTCATACAATAAAATATAGCATCACGTCTTGACCACATCACATCACAACATGCCCTGCAAAAACAAGTTAGACGTCCTCTACTTTGTTGTTGCAAGTTTTACGTGGCTGCTACGGGCTGAGCAAGAACCGTTCTTACCTACGCATCAAAACCACAACGATAGTTTGTCAAGTTGGTGCTGTTTTAACCTTCGCAAGGACCGGGCGTACCCACACTCGGTTCAACTAAAGTGAGAGAGACAGACACCCGCCAGTCACCTTTAAGCAACGAGTGCTCGCAGCGGTGAAACCAGTCTCGCGTAAGCGTACGCGTAATGTCGGTCCGGGCCGCTTCATCTCACAATACCGCCCGAACCAAAGTATGACATGCTGGTAAGCAAGATGACTTATATCGCCCACAACTCACTTGTGTTCTACTCGTGCATATGACATCAACGCATAAAACCAGGCTCGGATGCCACTGTTGGGGAACGAGTAATTTCAAAAATTTCCCTCGCACACGCAAGACCATGGTGATGGCATAGCAACGAGAGGGAGAGTATCTGTCCACGCACCCTCGTGAGACCGAAAGCGAAGCGTTTTAACAACGCGGTTGATGTAGTCGTGCGTCTTCACGATCCGACCGATCCAAGCACCGAACGTCGGCACCTCCGAGTTCTGCACACGTTCAGCTCGATGGCGATCCCGGACTCGATCCAGCAAAGTGTCGGGATGAGTTCCACAAGACGACGGCGTGGTGGCGATGATGATGCTCCACCGACGCAGGGCTTCGCCTAAGCTCATGACGATATGACTTCTCCGCGCAGGGCTTCGCCTAAGCTCATGACGATATGACCGAAGTGGAATATGGTGGAGGGGGCACCGCTGCGGCTAAGGAACGATCCGTAGATCAACTTGTGTGTCCATGGGGTGCCCCCTGCCCCAGTGATATAAAGGAGCAAGGAGGAGGTGGCGGCCTAGGAGGAGGCGCGACCAAGGGGGAGTCCTACTCCCACCGGGAGTAGGACTCCTCCTTTCCTAGTAGGAGTAGGAGAGAAGGAAGGGAAGGGAGGAAGGTGCGGCCTCCCTAGTCCAATTCGGACTAGGCCTTGGGGCGCGCGCCTGCCCTAGGCAGCCCTCTCTCTTTCCTGCAGGGCCCAACAAGGCCCAATACTTCTCCCGGCGAATTCCGTAACTCTCCGGTACTCCGAAAATACCCAATCATTCGAACCTTTCCGAACTCGAATATAGTCGTCCAATATATCGATCTTTACGTCTCGACCATTTCGAGACTCCTCGTCATGTCCCCGATCTCATCCGGGACTCCGAACTCCTTCGGTACATCAAAACTCATAAACTCATAATATAACTGTCATCGAAACCTTAAGCGTGCGGACCCTACGGGTTCGAGAACTATGTAGACATGACCTAGAACTATTCTTGGTCAATAACCAATAGCGGAACCTGGATGCCCATATTGGCTCCTACATATTCTACGAAGATCTTTATCGGTCAAACCGCATAACAACATACGTTGTTCCTTTTGTCATCGGTATGTTACTTGCCCGAGATTCGATCGTCGGTATCCAATACCTAGTTCAATCTCGTTACCGGCAAGTCTCTTTACTCGTTCTGTAATGCATCATTCCGTAACTAACTCATTAGCTACATTGCTTGCAAGGCTTATAGTGATGTGCATTACCGAGAGGGCCCGAGATACCTCTCCGACAATCGGAGTGACAAAACCTAATCTCGAAATCGCCAACCCAACATGTACCTTTGGAGACACATGTAGTACTCCTTTATAATCACCCGATTCGTTGTGACGTTTGGTAGCACCAAAGTGTTCCTCCGTAAACGGAGTTGCATAATCTCATAGTTACGAGAACATGTATAAGTCATGAAGAAAGCAATAGCAACATACTAAGCGATCAAGTGCTAGGCTAACGGAATGGGTCATGTCAATCACATCATTCTCCTAATGATGTGATCCCGTTAATCAAATGACAACTCATGTCTATGGCTAGGAAACTTTAACCATCTTTGATTCAACGAGCTAGTCAAGTAGAGGCATACTAGTGACACTATGTTTTGTCTATGTATTCACACATGTATTATGTTTCCGGTTAATACAATTCTAGCATGAATAATAAACATTTATCATGAAATAAGGAAATAAATAATAACTTTATTATTGCCTCTAGGGCATATTTCCTTCAGTCTCCCACTTGCACTAGAGTCAATAATCTAGTTCATATCATCATGTGATTCAACACTAATATTCACATCTGTATGTGATTAACACCCATAGTTCACATCGTCATGTGACCAACACCCAAAGGGTTTACTAGAGTCAATAATCTAGTTCACATCGCTATGTGATTAACACCCAAAGAGTACTAAGGGATGATCATGTTTTGCTCGTGAGAGAAGCTTTAGTCAACGGGTCTGTCACATTCAGAGCCGTATGTATTTTGCAAATATTCTATGTCTACAATGCTCTTGCACGGGCTACTCTAGCTAATTGCTCCCACTTTCAATATGTATCCAGATTGAGACTTAGAGTCATCTGGATCAGTGTAAAAACTTGCATCGATGTAACTCTTTCTGACGGGCTCTTTTATCACCTCCATAATCGAGAAATATTTCCTTAGTCCTCACTAAGGATGTTCTTGACCAACGTCCAATGATCTACTCCTAGATCACTATTGTACTCCTTCCCAAATTCAGAGCAAGGTATACAATAGGTCCGGTACATAGCATAGCATACTTTATAGAACCTATGGTGAGGCATAGGGAATGACTTTCATTCTCTTTTCTATTTTCTGCCGTGGTCGGGATTTGAGTCTTACTCAATTTCACACCTTTGCAACACAGCAAGAACTCTTTCTTTGACTGTTCCATTTTGAACTATTTCAAAATCTTGACAAGGTATGTACTTATTGAAAAACTTATCAAGCGTTTTGATCTATCTCAATAGATCTTGATGCTCAATTTGTAAGCAGCTTCACCGAGGTCCTTCTTTGAAAAACTCCTTTCAAATACTCCTTTATGCTTTGCGAATAATTCCACATTATTTCCGATCAACAATATGTCATTCACATATACTTATCGAAATGCTGTAGTGCTCCCACTCACTTTCTTGTAAATACAGGCTTCACCGTAAGTCTGTATAAAACTATATGCTTTGATCAACTTATCAAAGCGTGTATTCCAACTCGAGATGCTTGCACCAGTCCATAGATGGATCATTGGAGCTTGCACATTTTGTTAGCACCTTTAGGATTGACAAAACCTTCTAGTTGCATCATATACAACTCTTCTTTAATAAATCCATTAAAGAATGTAGTTTTGACATCCATTTGCCAGATTTCATAAAATGTGGCAATTGCTAACATGATTCGGACAGACTTAAGCATCGCTACTGATTGAGAAAATCTCATTGTAGTCAACACTTTGAACTTGTCGAAAACCTTTCTGCGACAAGTCGAGCTTTGTAGATAGTAATACTACTATCAGCATTTGTCTTCCTCTTGAAGATCCATTTATATAATATGGCTTGCCGATCATCGGGCAACTCCATCAAAGTCCACACTTTGTTCTCATACATGGATCCCATCTCAGATTTCATGGTCTCAAACCATTTCGCGGAATCTGGGCTCATCATCGCTTCCTCATAGTTCGTAGGTTCATCATGGTCTAGTAACATGACTTCCAGAACACGATTACCGTACCACTCTGGTGCGGATTTTGCTCTGGAAGACCTACGAGGTTTGGTAGCAACTTGATCTGAAGTTTCATGATCATCATCATTAACTTCCTTACTAATTGGTGTAGGAATCACTGAAACTGATTTCTGTGATGAACTACTTTCCAATAAGGGAGAAGGTACAATTACCTTATCAAGTTCTACTTTCCTCCCACTCACTTCTTTCGAGAGAAACTCCTTCTCTAGAAAGGATCCATCTTAGCAACGAATGTTTTGCCTTTAGACCTGTGATAGAAGGTGTACCCAACAGTTTCCTTTGGGTATTCTATGAAGACGCACTTCTCCGATTTGGGTTCGAGCTTATCAGGTGAAAACTTTTTCACATAAGCATCACAACTCCAAACTTTAAGAAACGACAGCTTAGGTTTCTTGTTAAACCATAGTTCATATGGTGTCGTCTCAGCGGTTTAGATGGTGCCCTATTAAACGTGAATGCAGTTGTCTCTAATGCATAACCCCAAAACGATATTGGAAATCGGTAAGAGACATCATTGATCGCACCATATCAAAATAAAGTACGATTCTGACGTTCGGACACACCATAACGTTGTGGTATTCCGGTGGCGTGAGCTGTGAAACTATTCCACTTTGTTTTAATTGAAGACCAAACTCGTAACTCAAATATTCATCTCCACGATCAGATCGCGAAACTTTATTTTCTTGTTACGATGATTTTCTACTTCACTCTGAAATTCTTTGAACTTTTCAACTATTTCAGACTTATGTTTCATCAAGAAGATATACCATATCTGCTCAAATCATCTGTGAAGGTCAGAAAATAATGATACTTGCCACGAGCATCAACACTCATTGAATCGCATACATCGGTATGTATTATTTCCAATAAGTCAAGAGCTTGTTCCATTGTTCCGAGAACGGAGTTTTAGTCATCTTGCCCAAAAGGCACGGTTCGCAAGCATCAAATGATTCATAATCAAGTGATTCCAAAAGTCCATCAAGATGGAGTTTTCTTCATCGCTTTACACCAATATGACCTAAACGGCGATTACCACAAATAAGTTGCACTATCATTATTAACTTTGCATCTTTTGGTTTCAATATTATGAATATGTGTATCACTATGATCGAGATCTAATGAACCATTTTCATTGGGTGTGTAACCATATAAAGTTTTATTCATGTAAGCAGAACAACAATTTATTCTCTTACTTAAATGAATAACCGTATTGCAATAAACATGATCAAATCATATTTATGCTCAACACCAAATAACACTTATTTAGGTTCCACACTAATCCCGAAAGTATAGGGAGTGTGCGATGATGATCATATCAATCTTGGAACTACTTCCAACACTCATCGTCACTTCCCTTCAACTAGTTTCTGCTCATTCGCAACTCCGTTTCAAGTTACTACTCTTAGCAACCGAACCAGTATCAAATACCGAGGGGTTACTATAAACACTAGTAAAATACACATCAATAATCTGTATATCAAATATACCTTTGTTCACTTTTCCATCCTTCTTATCCACCAAATACTTGGGGTAGTTCCGCTTCTAGTGACCAGTTCCATTGCAGCAAAAGCACTTAGTCTCGTGCTTAGGTCCAGACTTGGGCTTCTTCACTCGAGCAACAACTTGCTTGCCGTTCTTCTTGAAGTTCCCTTCTTCCTTTTGCCCTTTTCTTGAGACTAGTGGTCTTGTCAATCATCAACACTTGATGCTCTTTCTTGATTTCTACCTTCGTCGATTTCAACATCACGAAGAGCTCGGGAATCGTTTTCGTCATCCCTTGCATACTATAGTTCATCACGAAGTTCTAGTAACTTAGTGATGGTGACTAGAGAATTCTGTCAATCACTATCTTATCTGGAAGATTAACTCCCACTTGATTCAAGCGATTGAAGTACCCAGACAATCTGAGCACATGCTCACTAGTTGAGCGATTCTCCTCCATCTTTTAGCTATAGAACTTGTTGGAGACTTCATATCTCTCAACTCGGTATTTGCTTGAAATATTAACTTCAATTCTGGAACATCTCATATGGTCCATGACGTTCAAAACGTCTTTGAAGTCCCGATTCTAAGCCGTTAAGTATGGTGCACTAAACTATCAAGTAGTCATCATATTGAGCTAGCCAAACGTTCATAACGTGCGCATTTGCTCCTGCAATAGGTCTGTCACCTAGCGGTGCATTAAGGACATAATTCTTACGTGCAGCAATGAGGATAAACCTCAGATCACGGATCCAATCCGCATCATTGCTACTAACATTTTCAATACAATTTTCTCTAGGAACATATTAAAATAAACATATGAAAGCAACAAACATAGGGAAGCAACAACGCGAGCTATTGATCTACAACATAATTTGAAAAATACTACCAGGACTAAGTTCATGATAAATTAAAGTTCAATTAATCATATTACTTAAGAACTCCCACTTAGATAGACATCTCTCTAGTCATCTAAGTGATTCGTGATCCAAATCAACTAAACCATGTCCGATCATCACGTGAGATGGAGTAGTTTCAATGGTGAACATCACTATGTTGATCATATCTACTATATGATTCACGTTCGACCTTCGGTCTCCGTGTTCGAGGCCATATCTGTTATATGCTAGGCTCGTCAAGTTTAACTCTGAGTATTCTGCGTGCGCAACTGTTTTGCACCGTTGTATTTGAGCGTAGAGCCTATCACACCCGATCATCACGTGGTGTCTCAAAGACGAAGAACTTTCGCAGCGGTGCATACTCGGGAGAACACTTCTTGATAATTTTAGTGAGAGATCATCTTATAATGCTACCGTCAATCAAAGCAATATAAGATGCATAAAGGATAAACATCACATGCAATCAATATAAGTGATATGATATGGTCATCATCATCTTGTGCTTGTGATCTCCATCTCGAAGCACCGTCATGATCACCATCGTCACCGGCGCGACACCTTGATCTCCATCGTAGCATCGTTGTCGTCTCGCCAACTATTGCTTCTCGACTATCGCTCTTGCTTAGTGATAAAGTAAAGCAATTACATGGCGTTGCATTTCATACAATAAGCGACAACCATATGGCTCCTGCCGATTGCCGATAACTTCGGTTACAAAACATGATCATCTCATACAATAAAATATAGCATCACGTCTTGACCACATCACATCACAACATGCCCTGCAAAAACAAGTTAGGCGTCCTCTACTTTGTTGTTGCAAGTTTTACGTGGCTGCTACGGGCTGAGCAAGAACCGTTCTTACCTCGCATCAAAACCACAGCGATAGTTTGTCAAGTTGGTGCTGTTTTAACCTTCGCAAGGACCGGGCGTACCCACACTCGGTTCAACTAAAGTGAGAGAGACAGACACCGCCGTCACCTTTAAGCAACGAGTGCTCGCAGCGGTGAAACCAGTCTCGCGTAAGCGTCTGGCGTAATGTCGGTCCGGCCGCTTCATCTCACAATACCGCCAACCAAAGTATGACATGCTGGTAAGCGGTATGACTTATATCGCCCACAACTCACTTGTGTTCTACTCGTGCATATGACATCAACGCATAAAACCAGGCTCGGATGCCACTGTTGGGGAACGTAGTAATTTCAAAAATTTCCTACGCACGCAAGACCATGGTGATGGCATAGCAACGAGAGGGAGATATCTGTCCACGTACCCTCGTGACCGAAAGCGGAAGCGTTTAACAACGCGGTTGATGTAGTCGTGCGTCTTCACGATCCGACCGATCCAAGCACCGAGCGTCGGCACCTCCGAGTTCTGCACACGTTCAGCTCGATGGCGATCCCGGACTCCGATCCAGCAAAGTGTCGGGATGAGTTCCGTCGACGACGACGGCGTGGTGACGATGATGATGCTCCACCGACGCAGGGCTTCGCCTAAGCTCATGACGATATGACTTCTCCGGCGCAGGCTTCGCCTAAGCTCATGACGATATGACCGAGTGGAATATGGTGGAGGGGGCACCGCTGCACGGCTAAGGAACGATCCGTAGATCAACTTGTGTGTCCATGGGGTGCCCCCTGCCCCATATATAAAGGAGCAAGGAGGAGGTGGCGGCCTAGGAGGAGGCGCGCAAGGGGAGTCCTACTCCCACCGGGAGTAGGACTCCTCCTTTCCTAGTAGGAGTAGGAGAGAAGGAAGGGAAGGGAGGAAGGGGTGGCCCCTCCCCTAGTCCACCCGGACTAGGCCTTGGGGCGCGGCCTGCCCTAGGCAGCCCTCTCTCTTTCCCTGCAGGGCCCAACAAGGCCCAATACTTCTCCCGGCGAATTCCCGTAACTCTCCGTACTCGAAAAATACCGAATCATTCGAACCTTTCCGAACTCGAATATAGTCGTCCAATATATCGATCTTTACGTCTCGACCATTTGAGACTCCTCGTCATGTCCCCGATCTCATCCGGGACTCCGAACTCCTTCGGTACATCAAAACTCATAAACTCATAATATAACCGCCATCGAAACCTTAAGCGTGCGGACCCTACGGGTTCGAGAACTATGTAGACATGACCTAGAACTATTCTTGGTCAATAACCAATAGCGGAACCTGGATGCCCATATTGGCTCCTACATATTCTACGAAGATCTTTATCGGTCAAACCGCATAACAACATCGTTGTTCCTTTTGTCATCGGTATGTTACTTGCCCGAGATTCGATCGTCGGTATCAATACCTAGTTCAATCTCGTTACGGCAAGTCTCTTTACTCGTTACGTAATGCATCATTCCATAACTAACTCATTAGCTACATTGCTTGCAAGGCTTATAGTGATGTGCATTACCGAGAGGGCCAGAGATACCTCTCCGACAATCGGAGTGACAAAACCTAATCTCGAAATACACCAACCCAACATGTACCTTTGGAGACACCTGTAGTACTCCTTTATAATCACCCGATTCGTTGTGACGTTTGGTAGCACCAAAGTGTTCCTCCGTAAACGGAGTTGCATAATCTCATAGTTACGAGGAACATGTATAAGTCATGAAGAAAGCAATAGCAACATACTAAGCGATCAAGTGCTAGGCTAACGGAATGGGTCATGTCAATCACATCATTCTCCTAATGATGTGATCCCGTTAATCAAATGACAACTCATGTCTATGGCTAGGAAACTTTAACCATCTTTGATTCAACGAGCTAGTCAAGTAGAGGCATACTAGTGACACTATGTTTTGTCTATGTATTCACACATGTATTATGTTTCCGGTTAATACAATTCTAGCATGAATAATAAACATTTATCATGAAATAAGGAAATAAATAATAACTTTATTATTGCCTCTAGGGCATATTTCCTTCAGGCAAGTCCCCTCCCCCTTGGCCGCCGCCCCCCTCTAGATCCCATCTAGAGGGGCCGGCCCCTTCCCCCTTCTCCCTATAAATAGAGGGGCGAGGGGAGGGCTGCAGCACGACATCCAAGGCGCAGCCCCTCCCCTCCCCAACACCTCTCCTCCTACGCAAGAGCTTGGCGAAGCCCTGCCGGAGAACTGCCACTCCATCACCACCACGCCGTTGAGGTGCTGTTGGAGCCCTCTTCCTCAACCTCTCCCTCCTCCTTGCTGGATCAAGGCGTGGGAGATGTCACCGGGCTGCACGTGTGTTGAATGCAGAGGCACCGTTTGTAACACCCCGGAAGTAACTTTCCATATTTGTAACTCCAACTCTTGCCATTTTCGGCATTGTGATATGTTATTCCCTCCGTGGTTGGGTTTTTCTTCTTTTTGCATTTTGTCCATGTCATGCATTTCATATCATGTCATCATGTGCATCGCATTTGCATACGTGTTCGTCTCATGATTCCGAGCATTTTTTCCGTTGTCCGTTTTGCAATCCGACACTCCTATGTTCCCCGGCGTCCCCTTTTACGTTTTTCCGTGAGCGGGTACTAAACTTTCTCGGAATGGGCCGAGGTTTGTCAAGTGGCCTTGGTATACCACCGGTAGACCACCTGTCAAGTTTCGGGTCATTTGGAGCTCGTTTGGTACTCCAACGGTTAACCGCACTCTCTCAAAGGCCTCTTTTAAGTTGCAGCCCAACACCCTCCAAAATAGTCCAATAACCCATCTAAGTCACTTCCATGCTCTCCGTCGTTCGATCACGATCGTGTGGGCGAAAACTACACCTCATTTGGATATTCCTAGCTCATTCTACCTATAAATATGCCTTCCCCCGTACAAATCCGGATCAAACCCTAGCCTTCCCCTACCTCGCGGGACAAAATACGCGCCCGGCGGGCGTGTCCGACGCCGCGCCAATCCAATCGGGCGCGCCACCTGTCCGCGCCGCCACCAGCCGCCGCTTGGCCAGGGCGAAGCTGGCCCAGCGGCCCGTGCCGCCGCCGCCCGTCCGCGTGCCTCCCAGCCGGTCTTGCCGCCCTCCATTGCTCTCCGCCGCGAACGCCCTCGCGGCGCTCCTCCGGCGCTCCTCCGGCGACCCGCGCCTCACCGGAGGCCGTGCGGACCGGCTCCGCCCGGCAACCCCAAGGCTGCCCGCAGCCGCTCCGGCCATCCGGCGCCCGGCCGCCATCGCCACCACCTCCGCGCCCGGCGCCGGCGCCCTCCTCCGGCCGGCCCGCCCGGCTTCCTCCTCCTTCCGGCGAGCCGCGCCGCCGCCGCCTCGATCCGCCTCCGATCCGGATCTCAGATCCGCGGGGTTGACTTTCTTCCGCCTCAAAATTCGTCCAAGTTTTTGTCTCGATGATTATTTTGTGGCATTTTCATCCCATCATAACTTTGCACCCGTAGCTCCGTTTCGTGCGTGTAATATGTCAAATTATTCACCTCGAAGAGTAGATCATTTCATCTCATTGCATCATTTTCATTTGAGCTCAGCTTGATGCCCGAAATGCTGTTGGAAGAGGGCTATGTGTTGTTAGTTTCTGTTTCTTAACAGAAGATGCACTTTTGTTAGTTTTGCTATGATTGATGTGTGCACCCTATGAATTTCAGTCCTACATGTGTTTTGTAATATGCCATGTCATCTTTCCAGGGGTGTATGCCATGTATTTTTGTGATCTATGTGGTGACTAGCACAAGCATGCAAAGTAGGCTTCTTGATGTTGCTGATTTCAGCCCTGTTTTGCTGATATTTTGATGCCATGTTAACTTGATGCTACCGAGAGATCCATGCATATTTTGAGATACTTCAGTAAGGATGTTTTGAACATATGGTTATGCTCTATCCATCCATGCCTTTGTTTGCAATTATGGAGTGCCATAGATTGAGTCAATCGAGCTCTACTTTTGCTATAAAATGTTTCCTGGCAGATTGTTTACATGTTATTCAATTTTGCCAAGGTTGTTGTGGTTGATCCGTGTATGCTATGATGTTGTTATTGCCACGTATGTCTTCTATGCCATGTCTTCTTGATGTATGTAAGCTTAGTTTATCATGTAATGCTCTGTAGTGAGTGCATCGAGCTCTTAAACATGCCTACTTGTTATCTGTTTTTGACATGCCCTGTTGCTGAATCTGTTAATGAAACTTGCTATATTGACATGGGTGTTACTATATTTTCTGATCCTTTTTGGCTTATGGTCAGTAAGGGACTTTTGTTCTATGCTTTGATTAGATTCATGCCATGCCATGTTTTTCTATTATAAGTTCCTGTAGCATGTTGTTTTCTTGCTCTGAACATTGCTACCTGATGCTGTTTTTGCCATGTTCAGTAATTTCACTAAGTCTGTGAAGCTGATATGTTTTGCTCTTTTGCCATGCTTGTTTGAACCTGTTATGATGTGATTTAGCCGTAGCTCAGTGTTCATATTTTGTCAAGCATCTTGAGTAGATCACTGTCATATACTTTGTTGGTACGTTTGGGTGCAGTAGCTTAATTTCTTGTTGTTTGCTAAGTGGCATCATGCTGTTAATGGCAGATTTGTGCCATTCTTGTTTTGCTTGTCATTTGCAAACCGTGCATCCGATTCCGGTGATCTTTATATCGATTTCAACCGAAATCATCTCATCTTTCAGCGGCATACTTGGTTTGCCAAGTTGATGCCTGGTTCATCATTTTCCTTCCGGAGCGCGCATCGCATTGCATATCACATCCCGCATATCATGCCATATGTTGCATCATGTTGTTTGTGCATTGCACCGTGATTTATTGTGGTTCCTTTGTTTGTGTTCTTGCTTTGGGTAGAGCCGGAGGCGAGTACGTGAACGAGGAACCTGTTGAGAACGCTTCGAGGATCAAGCTTTCGACAACTCGAGAACATTGCGAGCAAGATGACCATACCCTCGAAATCACTTCTATCTTTGCTATGCTAGATGCTCGCTCTCTTGCTATGCCTATGCTACGATGCCTATCACTTGCTATATCATGCCACCCATATTGCCATGTCAGCCCTAACCATCCTTTCCTAGCAAACCGTTGATTGGCTATGTTACCGCTTTGCTCAGCCCTCTTATAGCGTTGCTAGTTGCGGTGAAGTGAAGTTTGTTCCTTGTTGGAACATGGAGATGTTGTTCCTTATTGGAACATCTTTACTTGTTGGGGATATCACAATATATATATATATCTGCTATAATTAATGCATCTATATACTTGGTAAAGGGTGGAAGGCTCGGCCTTATGCAGTGTTTTGTTCCACTCTTGCCGCCCTAGTTTCCGTCATACGGTGTTATGTTCCTTGATTTCGCGTTCCTTACGGTTGGGTGGTTTATGGGACCCCTTGACAGTTCGCTTTGAATAAGACTCCTCCAAAGAAGGCCCAACATTGGTTTTACCATTTGCCACCTAAGCCTTTTTCCCCGGGTTTCGCGAGCCCGAGGGTCATCTTTATTTTAACCCCCCGGACGGTGCTCCTTCGAGTGCTGGCCCGAACCGAAATACACCTTGGGCCACCACGGGAAACTCGAGGCTTGGTTTTACTCGTAGCTGTCTCATCCGGATGTGCCACGAGAACGAGATATGTGTAGCTCCTATCGGGATTTGTCGGCTGTCATCGGGCGGCTTTGCTGGTCTTGTTTTATTGCTGTCGAAATGTCTTGTAGTCCGGATTCCGAGATTGATCGGGTCTTCCGGTAGAAGGAATATCCTTCGTTGACCGTGAGAGCTTATAATGGGCTAAGTTGGGACACCCTGCAGGTATTATCTTTCAAAGCCGTGCCCGCGGTTATGAGGCGATGGGAATTTGTTAATGTCGGTTGTAGAAAACCGAAGTTGACCTTAATTAAAATACACATCAACGCGTGTGTAACCGTGATGGTCTCTTCTCGCGGAGTCCGGAAGTGAACACGGTGTTGGAGTTATGTTTGGCGTAAGTAGTTCAGATCACTTCTTGATCGCTACTAGCTTCACGACCGCGCCTTGCTTCTCTTCTCGCTCTCTTTTGCGAATGTAGCCACCATATATGCTAGTCGCTGTCTGCAGCTCCACCTCACAACTCTGTCCTTCCTATAAGCTTAAATAGTCTTGATCTCGCGGGTGTGAGATTGCTGAGTCCCGTGACTCACAGATTCTACCAAAACAGTTGCAGTGCCGCCGACGAGGCGGTCAGGTGGCGCAACCGAGCTCAAGTGGGAGTTCGACGAGGAACGTGGTCGTTACTATGTGTCTTTTCACGATGATCGATAGTGGAGCCAGTTGGGACGATCGGGGATCTGTGTAGCATTTGGGGTATCTTCTTTTATTTTTGGTTCCGTAGTCGGACCTTGAGTGTAATCTGAATGATGGATGTTTATTTATGTATTGTGTGAAGTGGCATTTGTAAGCCAACTATGTATCTCTTTCCTTATGTATTACATGGGTTGTGTGAAGATTACCTCACTTGCGACATTGCTTTCAATGCGGTTATGCCTCTAAGTCGTGCTTCGACACGTGGGAGATATAGTCGCATCGAGGGCGTTACAAGTTGATCTCGCGGGTGTGAGATTATGTAATAGCCTGGCTTATTAGGAATGATAGACTACTCATATCAATAAGGAATTCCTTCTTTTAGGGATCCCATTCGGACGAAACTCCAAAGTTAAGCGTGCTCAGCTTGGAGTAGTTTCAGATGGGTGACCGACCGAAGTTGCTCCCGGATGCGCATTTAGTGAGGACAAAGTGCGCAGAAAAGACTAGTATTGATCTGTGGGGCCAGTCTAGATCCCGCCAGGAGTAACGACCACCGGCGGGTGTGTCCGGGGCGTTACACCGTTGTTCTGTTCTAAGATCGGATTCGGCCGCGATCTGAATCGCTACGTGTACGACTCCTCCAACCGTGTTCTTGCAACGCTTCCGCTTAGCGATCTTCAAGGGTATGAAGATGCACTCCCTCTCTCTCGTTGCTGGCATCTCCTAGATTGATCTTGGTGACACGTAGGAAAATTTTGAATTATTGCTACGTTCCCCAACAATAGGGTCTCCGGAGCATGGCTACTACAGAAGGACTACTTTGCTTTGAATCCAACCTTTTCAGATGATCCATGGTTTCGTCGCTGTTTTCTCATGCGGAAAATCATTGTTTTTGTGCATTGTGAAGGGAGTGGAGGCACAAATGAACACCTGCTCCGAGGATGCTTGCACTTGGTATTGTCGCAAATGCCGTTGGTGAGATGGTAAAGATGGGGGAGAGCACATGCCTGAAGACTACTGTGAAGTTTGCCCGCACCATGGTGCATGTGTTTGGAGCAGAGTATATGAGAGAATGAAATGTGCAGAACAGAAAAGTTGTTGGCTGTTGGAGAGGCTAGTGGGTTTCCAGGAATGCATTGGCAACAGAAGAACTGCCCCAAAGGTTTGTGGGGAATGAAGCAAGGGTCACACCAAAAAGGCCACCATCATACTGAAAGCAATGTCATCACATGACTTATGGATTTGGCATGCTTTCTTTGGAATGCCGTGTTCTCACAACTACATCATCGTGCTTCAATGATCTCCAGTGTTCATGGGGCTTTGTAATGGGGAAACGTCCTCGTGCATTTACACTGTCAACGGACGTGACTATAACATGTGATACTCTCTTGCCGATGGCATCTACCCTCAGTATGCGGCGTTTGTGAAGACCATGTCCGAACTATAGGGCAACAAACAAAGCCACTTTGCAGCAAATGCATGAAACAACTAGAAAGGATGTGGAGAGGGCATTCGGAATGCTTCAAGCTCGTTGGAGAATTGTTCGTGAAGCTGCAATGATGTGGGAATCAGATACTTTGTGGCAGTTCATGTTGTGTTATTTTGCACAATATAATTATCGAGGATGAGGGTCATGGTGTTGACCAAACCAATAGTTTTGAAGCGTTTGGAGAACAAGTTTAAATCCCAGAAGATCAAGATGCAAATCAGTTTATGAACTTTCTGCTGATACATCGAAATCTTCGAGATCATCAGGTGCACGCGCAGTTACTCAATGATCTTGAGAAAGATATGTGGACCCACCATAAAGACCAAAAGCCAATGTTTGAGTTGTGGGCTTAAAATAAATTTTATGCAAGAACTAATTATTTTTATACCAATATTTCTTATTTACGTGCGACATTGACGTGTATGATGGATGAGCTTGATTTTAAGAGTCTGAATTTAAAATATGTAAATGCCGAGCATAAAATATGAAGAACTCTTCGGATGTGTTCACAGATATGCTCGTGCGGACGCGTCTGTAGATGCATAAGAGCAACTCCAATGGGGCGACTCATTTCATCCGCCCATGTCCGTTTAGGTCGGCGCGGGTAAAAGTGGTGGCCCAACGCGTCGACCCAAACCCAAATCACGTCCGCGGCGTCGTCGCGGCGCGCATTCTTGCCCAAATTCGCCCAAATCGTCGGCGCGGACGCCAAACGGACGCCACGCGTCGCCTTCCGCTGTCCGCGCGTCCCCACCGGGCGGCGGCGCCAACTACCGTTGCCCGTGCGGTCGACAATTTATGACCACGGGCCCACGCGTCAGCGACGACGGGTCGCCCTTTTTTAAGCCGACCGTGCGGCGGGGCCGTCCTCATCCGCAATGTGGATGACCACCGTCGCTGACGCATGTGCCCGTGGTCATAAATTAAGCTGACCGCGGGGGCAACGGGTAGCTGGGCGGCCGCCAAATGGGGACACGACGGACAGCGAGAAGGCGCGCGTGGCGTCCGCGCCGACGCATTTGGAACGCAAATTTGGTCCGCAAATGCGTCGGCGCGGACACAAAACAAACGTGATTTGGGTTTGGGTCGACGCATTGGGTCACCACTTTTACCCGCACCGACCCAAACAAACGCAGGCGGATGAAATGGGTCGCCCATTAGAGTTGCTCCAAGGGGCCGGATTTATCTGAGTCCAGCTGTAGACGTACAAGGCGCGTCCGCGCACGTCGTGTAGGCCGATTCAAAAGAGCACGCAATATTTTAACTGCAGTAGTATAGTCGGCATGGCCTCGCAAAGCTAGCACCGCCACGCACGCAGCTCTATCCTACTCCGGAACGACTGGGACAGCAGTCACTGCGTACGTACGGACGGCGTGGACGCCAGCTGGCCGTGAGTCCGACGGCCGTACGGCATTGCCGACAGCGGAACCATTCCCGTGTTTTTTAATAGTATTAGCAAGCATGCCCGTGTGTTGCAACGGAAGAAATAAAAATACAACACCCCTAATAACTCTCTACTGCCCCATCTCACACACACAAGTCTCTATTTTAAGAAAGCGCTCCACCCGTGTTGTCACATATTCTCCTTAAGATCGGTACTTTGCTATAGGGCAAATGTCAGGTGTCATGATAAGTCAAGAATGACATGTAAGCCTACATAGAAACATGACCCACCAGAACAGATGAGTCTAAAACGTCCAACTGACGAATAAATAAATCTAGTAAATCCAAATATGTTTCCACTGTCATAACAAGCCACGACAACCGCTATAGAAAGGTGCATATCTGGATCGTAAAGTTACTTTTGCTAAACCTCATGTCAGTCATTTGAAAAGGTACAACTAAATATTGAACATGACCATCTATACTCTTTTTGCAAACCTAATAATGAACTCTGGCTAAATTTACTACCTAATGTCCATGCTTATACAACATGGTGAACTTGATTAATGACCACAATCTATAGAAGGGAACAAAACAAATCTAATCATCGCCAGGAAACTAATGGAGTGATATCTGTTTTTCATAGGAGTAGACATACCTCTGCCAAATGGTCCATGGCTCAATTCCGACGTCAGCATCATTTGCCTTTGGAAACTATTAACTTTATTCCTCGCGACACGGAAGTGATTTATCTTCCATGTTTATAGGTTAAGGGTAAAATCTCACTTGTTGATTGGAAAAGAAGGCCCTACTTACTCTGTGATGGGAAGAAATTGAACAGATAATTCTGTAAAACAAAAGAATTATAATACTAATGATTACAGCCATGGAAAAGTAGTGCTAGATGGTGACAGTTTTAAGCATCCCTGAGATATAATACTTACAAAACCAGATGGTATGATGTTAATCATATGTATGACCACTCAATATTAAATGTCAAGCCGAACTACTTTATACTATGTTTTCAAATCACGGGCGATTTGGCCGCGATCGCGTCTCATTCGCTGCTAGGAAATCGTCCCACAATTTGCCAGATTGCGGGAGATCGCGAGAGATCATACCGATTTAGGCTACAATTTCGCTGCCGCTAATCCTTTCTCCGGTGATTTTAGTTAGTGCTCTATACTGGATATAGACATCACAAAGTCAGATGAGGCCATCTTAGCGATGAACCATATAATAAAATATTAGGCTAAAGATTAGGTATGCACGCAAGGATTGTTTAAAAGCTTTATCACTGTATGGAGAAAACAACATGGTAAGATGCAACGCTAGCTTTTTAGTTCCATCGAACCAGAGTATCTGCAGCAGGTTGTAGCCGCCTGATACGTCTCCAACGTATCTATATTTTTTCATTGTTCCATACTATATTATATTCTGTTTTGAACATTATCGGGCTTTATTATACACTTTTATATTATTTTTGGGACTAACCTATTAACCGGAGGCCTAGCCCAGAATTGCTGTTTTTTGCCTATTTCAGAGTTTCGCAGAAAAAAAATATCAAACGGAGTCCAAACGGAATGAAACCTTCGGGAACGTGATTTTCGGAGCGGACGTGATCCAGAGGACTTGGACCCTACGTCAAGACATCAACCAGGAAGGCACGAGGTAGGGGGCGCGCCCTCCACCCTCGTGGGCCCCACGTTTCTCCACCGACGTACTTCCTCCTTCTATATATACCTACATACCCCCAAACTACCAGATACGGAGCCAAAAACCTAATTCCACCGCCACAACCTTCTGTACCCGTGAGATCCCATCTTGGGCCCTTATCCGGAGCTCTGCCGGAGGTGGCATCGATCACGGAGGGCTTCTACATCAACACCATAGCCTCTCCGATGATGTGTGAGTAGTTTACCTCAGACCTTCGGGTCCATAGTTATTAGCTAGATGGCTTCTTCTCTCTTTTTGGATCTCAATACAATGTTCTCCCCCTCTCTTGTGGAGATCTATTCGATGTAATCTTCTTCTGTGGTGTGTTTGTTGAGACCGATGAATTGTGGGTTTATGATCAAGTTTATCTATGAAAAATATTTGAATATTCTCTGAATTCTTTTATGTATGATTGGTTATCTTTGCAAGTCTCTTCGAATTATCAGTTTGGTTTGGCCTACTAGATTGATCTTTCTTGCAATAGGATAAGTGCTTAGCTTTGGGTTCAATCTTGCGGTGTCCTTTCCCGGGATGAGGGGCAGCAAGGCACGTATTGTATTGTTGCCATCGAGGATAACAAGATGGGGTTTATATCATATTGCATGAGTTTATCCTCTACATCATGTCATCTTACTTAAAGTGTTACTCTGTTCTTATGAACTTAATACTCTAGATGCATCTTTGGATAGCGGTCGATGTGTGGAGTAATAGTAGTAGATGCAGGTAGGAGTCGGTCTACTTGTCTCGGACGTGATGCCTATATACATGACCATACCTAGATATTATCATAACTATGCTCAATTTTGTTAATTGCTCAACAGTAATTTGTTCACCCACCGTAATACTTATGCTCTCGAGAGAAGCCACTAGTGAAGCCTATGGCCCCCGGGTCTATTATCCATCATATTAATCTTCCAAGACTTAGCTATTTTTATTGCCTTTTATTTTACTTTGCATCTTTATAATAAAAATACCGAAAATATTATCTTATCATATCTATCAGATCTCACTCTCGTAAGTGACCGTGAAGGGATTGACAACCCCTTTATTGCGTTGGTTGCGAGGATTTATTTGTTTGTGTAGGTGCGAGGGACTGCGTGCGTGGCCTCCTCTTGGATTGATACCTTGGTTCTCAAAACTGAGGGAAATACTTAAGCTGCTTTACTACATCACCCTTTCCTCTTCAAGGAAAACCAACACACAAGCTCAAGAGGTAGCAAGAAGGATTTACGGCGCCGTTGTCGGAGTCTCATAAAAGTCAACATACCAAGTACCCATCACAAACTCTTATCTCCTGCATTACATTATTTGCCATTTGCCTCTCGTTTTCCTCTCCCCCACTTCACCCTTGCCGTTTTATTCGCCTTCTTTTTCGTTTGCCTTTTTCTCGCCAGATCTATTGTTTGCTTGTGTTACCATGTGCCTTCTATTTGCTTGCATCTTTGCTTGCTAAAAATCTATTGATATGGATCCACTTAAAGTGTTCTACTTAGATCATCTTCGATCCTTATGCGCTCGTGCTGAAACCCCAACTAGCCTAGTTGATGGGAAATCTTTAGATGAGCATGCTCATTTTGTGCGTCACCGTTTGTCTGAAAAAGGAAGACTCTTATGGAATCAAATAAACAGATTGCTGTGTTATGCTTGGAATCTTTGTGAAATTTGTGATTTTACTTGTTGCTCTAAGAACCCTAAAAAACACCTTCCCTACCTTTGTGAGTTTAATGAAAATGAAATCTTATCTTCTTATGCAAAGGGTGTTTATAGTTACTATGATATCAAATAAATTGAAGAATTTGTTGCTTTTAAGGCTGCTTATGAAGTTGCTTCTTTGATTGAAAAGTATGATATTACTCTTTACGAATCTGAAATTTTTGAAATACTTGAATATTGCTATGAAAACTATGTTCATGATTTCTATGTCAAAGAATTTATTGAAAGAATGACCGTTGCTTCTAAAGAAAATAATGATATGCATGAATCTATAGATAATTATGATTCCGATTATTTGATTGAAATATCCCTTGATGAACATGATGCTTCTTGTGGCCATGATGCCAATATTTATGAAGATGAATTTGCTATGGTTCCTTATGTTAAACATGAGATCGTTGCTATTGCTCCCATACTTGATAGTTCCTTTGATGAAAAGCATGATTGCAATGATTTTACTATAAATTCTCTTGATGTCAATTGTGCTAATAATATACAAAACCCTAAGCTTGGGGATGCTAAGATTGCTATGTCTACTACTTATTGCAATGATCATGATTGGGGTGATTCTTCTTATGATCTTGAAAATTTATTTAAGCCCCATGATGAACATAAGATTGATAATAGTGTTTACAATATTATTGAAAGTGGGTTTGAAAGAGTGTCAACTTTAGATCCCACATATTTGGATTTTGATCAATATTATGAATTTTTTGATAAAAGTGGGTTTGGAGAGGTCATGACTTTAGTTAATGATATTCCCACTATTTTTGAAGAGTGTCAATGTCGGTGTCAAAACCGGCGGATCTCGGGTAGGGGGTCCCGAACTGTGCGTCTAAGGCGGATGGTAACAGGAGGCGGGGGACACGATGTTTACCCAGGTTCGGGCCCTCTCGATGGAGGTAATACCCTACTTCCTGCTTGATTGATCTTGATGATATGAGTATTACAAGAGTTGATCTACCACGAGATCGTAGAGGCTAAACCCTAGAAGCTAGCCTATGGTATGATGTTGTTGTCCTACGAACTAAACCCTCCGGTTTATATAGACACCAGAGGGGGCTAGGGTTACACAGAGTCGGTTACAAGGGAGGAGATCTACATATCCGTATTGCCAAGCTTGCCTTCCACGCCAAGGAGAGTCCCATGAGGACACGGGACGAAGTCTTCAATCTTGTACCTTCATAGTCCAACAGTCCGGCCAAAGGATATAGTCCGGCTGTCTGGAGACCCCCTAATCTAGGACTCCCTCAGTAGCCCCTGAACCAGGCTTCAATGACGATGAGTCCGGCGCGCAGATTGTCTTCGGCATTGCAAGGCGGGTTCCTCCTCCGAATACTCCACAGAAGATTTTGAACACAAGGATAGTGTCCGGCTCTGCAAAACAAATCCACATACCACCGTAGAGAGAATAGTATTTCCACAAATCTAATCTGCTGACACATTCTGTAGCATGACATCACACCACGGCCCGATCATTATTCGAACCGTTTTTCTCAGCCAGCCACGGCACATATTGCGAGGCGGTTTCCTCGGCACGTCTTGTCGAAGCA